>OU342742.1:431404335-431466934 GCA_910589775.1 Avena eriantha | reverse complement strand
TTTCCCGCCTTAGCCCGCAGATTCAAATAATGATTTTTTCTGATTAAGCTTAAACTCAATTCGGCCCACTAGTTTAAAAATTCAATTTAGAGAGTTCTACTAACCCAAATGAATGATTCAAATTTTGTTATAAATATATTTAAAATCTCTATCCAAGCCCATTGGATTTAAATCAATTGGTGTTAGAGATCACATATAGAAAAAATAACAAAAAACAGAGACTTTTCTACATTCCAACATTTTTCAAAAATCAACTATTATAGCTTTTGAGTTGATTCCAACTCTCAAAAATCAAATTTGACAATACCTATCTGAATATGTAATAATATTCAGGTTTGCATGCAGTGACTTTGGACTAGTACCAAAAGAATGCTATTAGGGCATTTCTAGTCACTTTAAATTGAATGAATAATAACTTAAACTTTATAAAATGTGACCAACACTTTAAATCACATTCCCATGTATCAGAATATGTGGTGATGACATTTTTCCACATGATCCCATATTGTAATTGGAGAATATTAAATCTTAATTATTGTTGAGTAGAAATTACTTTTCTCAAATAAAATGAATGAAACTAGTTCATTAAATCTTGTGGTGATTGTGATGATGCTAGATCATCAAGTGTGTGCATTAGTGTACTAAATAGACTAGTTAAGTATTCTTTGGTGATTGTGTATCCCATATGTATTTATAGATTATAGTATCGACCAAGTCTACAAAGAGGAGGAGTTCTACCCCGAGGAAGACGAGGAGAATTTCAACAACCACACCACCAAGGCAAGTCATCATTAACAATGAAAGCTAACCCTTGCAAGAAAGATAACCTAAGAAAGATGCATTAGGCATGCTTGGTTATATGTTTTGATTTATACCCATCCCAAGATTTACTTACAAGTTCTACTTTTGCTTTATCAAAGTTTCTTTACTTCTTCTAGTAATACTTTGTGAGATTTTAGAAAGTAGTTGAGATAGCATAAAGAGTATAAAACTTGGCATATACTAGATGTCATTCTATGGCATGAGTTTGATATCAGCATCCCCCCTTAGTGAACACTCTTAACTTGTGGTTAGGGCTAAACCAAAAACTTGATCACTCTAGATGGGAATACTTGGTGAAAATGCTTATGAAAACCTTGGAATGATGAGTCATTATATTGAGATGTTTTGACATGTGTTGAGAAACACTAATGGTTTATGATGATGAAAATATTGAGGCATGAGCCTTAGCCCTTTATAAAACTGATGGTTGGGTTCGTATACGGTACCATTCCAATTTTACCGTACAACCACAATACCTGAATTGGGTAAGGCTTAGCCAGAAGTTTCTATATACATTAGTATGGGTTCCCTCGTGGGAGAAGTTTGAGCTGAGGCTACCTCTCAATGTTTCCACCTATGAAGTGCCCAGGATGGCAGATGGCCATGGCTAGGAGGCCAAGCTCATAGGAGAGGTCCTTGTACTAGAGTGTGTAATTGAAAGGTTATGATTGATTATCCGCATACTAAGTATCACGATTCAGGGTTATCCCTGAAGGATGTATCGAATGTTGTGGTGAAAGTGTACCACCTCTGTAGAGTGTCAAACTATTCGAATAGCCGCGTCCGCGGTTATGGAAAGTTGGAGTTGCCATACTGTTCCGTCATCAGATGTTTTCAAAATGACTTATGAAATGAATTGTGACATGACTTGACCACAACAGGTTGTGACTATGACAACTAAGTTCCCACTTAGGTGATTTAGAACTTTATTTTATCTTTCTTTGTTTCTAAACTCATCTTAGGTTTCAAACTTAACTTTACAAATAAATTAGAACTTAGCATTCCTACTAGAACTACCTTACTTGTTAGTGATAGTTTGCGAGTACTTAAAGAGTACTCATGGCATTGTCCCTGGCTATTCCCATGGCCAGACTATGATGAGAACTATCCGAAAGAAGGACAGCAGGATGGCTACGACAACTAGGACTATCTCCCATCGTCAGCATTGCATGTGACACTGAAGATGGAGCCCACCGCTACGCTTATTATTCTGCTACTTGTTTGTACTAAGACTGGATCATGAGCTCCCTTTATTTGGTAAGACCTTATTATGGTATGTAATGGATGACTGTACTGTGATATCCAATCTATTATGTCTCGCAAAAATGGTAATCCTGGGATTGCGATGTATGGCATAATAGGCATCTGGGATTTAAAATCTGGGTGTTGAAAAGTTGGTATCAGAGCCATCCTGACCATAGGCGACCCTAGTTCTAGAATGGACGTCCAAACAAAAACTTAGTTTCAAAACCAAAGAAGTGAGTATTTATAAAAACCTATTCCCACTCTATCCTTGAGATTTCTTCAAAAAAAAATCATTGTTCCTCACAAATTCTTACATTACTTCCTAAATTTTGACACACTTGATCACCTCACTAACTTACTCATCATAAATTCTTATAGATGGAAGTTCAGTACTGCAAGTTCTACCAGTTGGGAAACGGAGGCCAACTGATCATCGAGAGGGATCTTGATGCACTGCCTGAGTACCTGGAGCGCCCACATCCGGAATTCTTCGGAGCTCAATTCAATGACCACCCAGGAGATCTACAATGGCTGATAGTTGCTGATCTTCGAGGAAAGATGGAAGCACCCCTTTCAGAGAAGATTCAATTCACCGCGAGAGAGAAGAACTGGCTAGATGGATTACCAAGGCAATGCATGAAGCTCTAGCCCATCTTTGCGGACAGAACATCAACATGATCTAGGGAACCCGCTTTTCGCACTATGCAATGCATGATTCCATGGGAATGCCGTTGGAGATGCCAAGTCACCCGAAGATGAGCGCCAAGTGGAGAACCTTCACTTCCTACTGTACGATAGGCAGAAGGAATTGGACAATGCTCGAGAATACGCCAACCACAACCTTGCCATTGCCGCCCAGAAGTCCCATACTTTCTCACTGATCATCAAGGATCGTCAATCACTTCGTTGTCAATGCACAAACAAGGATCGCACCATTGCCCGTCTTCGCCAAGAAGGTGGCGACCTCGAGAAGACCATCAAGGAGCAAGAAGCTCAGCTTGCCAGCAAAAGAAGAAGGTGAAGACATCCAGGGGGATATTTCACTCGTACCTCCGCAATGATGATGACTACCTGGAGGATGATGCCATGGACTTCTACACCGATGATGACGACTCTGACTTCATCGTTGATGAGTAGATGCACTAGATCACTATTGTAGGAGTGAGAAGTATCGATCCCATTGTATCTTAGCTCATAGAATGGTTCTTAACACCATATGTTTTCCTTTTGTTGTGGTGTGTGTGTGTTTGTATCGTTTGCTTTGCTTGAATGAATGAGAAGTTGTTAGTTTGCCAAAGCTGAGTCAAACTCAAAGTTTTAGCTTTTGAAAACAAAACCATGAACCTTAGAACTTTCCCTCTTACCCCATTATCTATCTCAATCTTTAGATGACTCGTGGAATCCTCGGAGGAAGCATCTCATCGCAGGACCCGATGCTGCAGATTCTACAGATGCTAGTTTCGGACCGTGAAGCTGTTAGAGCAGAGCGCCAAGCAAATCTAGCCACCCTACAACATATGGCTCAGATGGCCCACAACAATCAAGGCCAAGGAAATCAGGATCATCATGGATCCAAACTCAAAAACTTCCATAATACCAATCCCCCTATCTTTAGCAAGTCTGAAGACCCACTGGATGTTGATGATTGGTTACAGACCATGGAGAATAACTTAGAAGTAGCAGGAGTTGACGCAAATGAGCAAGTTTTTTTTGCCACCCACTATCTGGCAGGAGATGCAAGAGCATGGTGGAACAACACCCGTACCATGAACCACGATCAAGTGATGACGTCGGAAGCTTTCAAGACCAAGTTTAGCCGCACCCATGTGCCGCAAGGTTTAGTCACCAGAATGAGAGATGAGTTCAGAGAACAGAAGCAGGTCAGGATGACTGTAGTAGAGTACCGTGACAGATTTTTTTCCCTCGCTAGGTCTGCACCTATTGAGATCAATACTGAAGCCAAGAAGGAGAGATTCCTAAATGGATAGCATGGTGAGATGCAAACGCTGTTAATCAACATCTGTTTTGACGATCTCGAAGAGCTAGTCCACTCTGCCATCCAGATGGAAGGAAAGATCAACCAAGCCAACGACAATCGCAAGCATAGGATGATGCACCAGAGTGGATTCAACAGTCACCAGAAGTATCGCCCCAACCTGTCTACAGGATATGCCCCTCGGAACAATACCCCCAATGTCTCGTCTAAGCTACCCCAACTGTAGCAGAGGAAATGTGAAGTCTGGAGGAAATCACAACAAGAACCCTAGCAACTCCAACAATTTCAACCGTGCACCGCCCAAGTCCAACAACAACAACAACAACGACAGTACTGCCCCAAGGACTAGAAGCAATGCCATGCCTATTGCAGCTAAAGACAAGTCTCAAATTACTTGTTTTGAGTGTGGAGTGAAGGGTCACTACTCCAATGAGTGTCCCAAGAAGCTTGCAACCACATCCAATGTGAATGCCCCAGCTCAGCAGCAGCGCTGTGTTCAGCCCAGAAGGAGATTATCCCCAGGGAACCCTCACAACCGCAACGACCGTCTTTTCCACATGAACACCGAAGAAGCCCAAGAAGCGCCAGATGTTGTGCTGGGTATGTTTTGTGTTAACTCAGTATTAGCAAGAGTGTTGTTTGATTCTGGAGCATCGCACTCATTTGTTATAGAAGAATTTGCATGCACTAGTAAGATTCACCCAACCCACTTGAAGCATGTTATGATAGTTCAAATACCTTGTTCAACCACCAAAGCTAGAAAAATTTACAAGGTTGTGCCTCAGAATTTATGGGATAAATTTTTATGCCAATCTAATAGTACTTGGAACCAAAGGTTTGGAAGTAGTACTAGGTATGGATTGGATGTTGAAACATAAAAGATTGATCGATTGTGCCAAGAAAGCCATCACCATGACCAGTTTATGAAACCTTGCCCCGTCAATTCAAATGCAACAAGAGTCTAGCCCTACCAACCATAGACCAAGTCAGAGTAGTCTGTGAATACCCCGGCATATTCCCAAATGAATTGCCCGGTATGCCCCCAGATCAGGATATTGAGTTCATTATTGAACTAATTCATGGAACCGTACCCATAGCTCAGAGACCCTATAGCATGAACCCCTCTAAACTAGTGGAGCTGAAGAAGCAGCTTGATGCTATGCTGGCAAAAGGTTTGATTCAACCAAGCGCATCGCCATGGAGATTGCCTGTTTTGTTTATCGACAAGAAAGATGGAGGCAACCGTTTGTGCATAGATTACCGGAAGCTGAATGACGTCACCATCAAGAACAAGTACCCACTACCCAAGATAGAGGATCTATTTGATCAGTTGACTGGTGCCAGAGTGTTCTCTAAGATTGGTCTTAGGACTGGTTATCACCAACTTAAGATTTGTGCAACGGATATTCCAAAGACCGCCTTTACCACCAGATATGGATTGTATGAGTATACGGTCATGTGTTTTGGATTAACGAATGCCCCTGCTTTTTCATGAATCTCATGAATAAGATCTTTATGAACTTTCTAGATAAGTTTGTCATGGTGTTTATCGACGATATTCTTATCTACTCCAAGTCAAAAGAAGACCATGAGCAACATCTGAGAATCATCCTTGAAAAAATTAGAGAACATCAGTTGTATGCCAAGTTTAGCAAATGTAAGTTTTGGCTGAAAGAAGTAGGATTCCTCGGACATATTGTGTCGGCAGGAGGAGTCGTTGTAGATCCTGCCAAGATCAAAGATGTTGAAGAATGGGAATCCCCAACCACTCAAACCCAAGTCTGTGCATTTCTCGGATTAGCGGGATATTACCGCAAGTTCGTAGAAGAATTTTCAAGCATCGCAAGACCCATGACCCAATTGTTGAAGAAAGATAAGAAGTTTGAATGGATAGACAAATGTGAAGCAAGTTTTCAAGAACTCAAGAAGAGATTGATTTCAGCCGCAATCTGGATTATGCAAGATATCAAGAAGCCTTTTGATGTGTATTGTGATGCATCCAAGATTGGTCTCGGATGTGTGTTGATGCAAGAAGGCAAAGTCATAGCATATATATCTCGACAACTGAAGCAGCATGAGCAAAACTACCCTACCCATGATTTTAACTAGCAGTTGTAGTTTCAGCCTTCAAGACATTGCGTCATTACCTTATGGGTTACCGCTGTGAGATTTACTCAGATCACAAGAGCTTGAAGTATATTTTCACTCAAAAGGAGCTAAATATGAGGCAAAGGAGATGGATAGAGTTAATCAAGGATTATGAACTTGACATTCACTATCACCCCGGCAAAGCCAATGTGGTAGAGGATGCTCTTAGCAGATTGCCGTGTAGATTAAACACCACGATCAAAGAAACCCAGCCAAGTTTGCATGAGGAGTTGGAGCAGTATAGAACTGAGCTAGTTAGCAAAGGATTCTTAGCTAGCATTGAACTACAACCCACATTGATCAGTCAGATCAAGGAAGCCCAGAAGGGAAATGCAAGTATCGACGGAATCAAGCGTCGTATTGGTATGGGAAAAGTACCTGGATTCACCGAAGACGAAGAAGGAGTTTTGTGGTACAAAGGACGAATCTGCGTGCCAGAATATTCGAAGCTGAAGCAAGTTATCATGCAAGAAGCCCATGATACTCTTTATTCTATCCACCCCGGAGGAACGAAGATGTATTAGGATTTGAAGGAGCAATTTTGGTGGCACAAGATGCAGAGAGAAATCGGAACCTACATCGCCAAGTGTGATATCTGTCAAAGAGTCAAAGCGGAACATCAGAGACCCGTACGACTGTTACAACCATTGAAGATTCCGAAATGGAAATAGGATTCCGTTGGAATGGACTTTATCACCGGTTTGCCTACTTCTAGTAGGGGAAATGACTCAATCTGGGTAATCGTTGATAGACTGTCCAAGGTAGCCCATTTTATACCTGTCATGACAACTTACAAGAGTTTGAAGCTAGTAGAGTTGTACATCGCTAGAATTTTCAGTTTCATGGAACCCCCAAGACCATAGTATCGGATCGAGGAACCCAATTTACCTCGAGATTTTGGCAGAAAGTCCAAGAAGGATTAGGAACCAAGTTGAATTTCAGCACAGCTTATCACCCATAGACCAATGGACAGACTAAAAGAGTCAACCAAATCCTAGAAGATATGTTGAGAACTTGTGTGTTAGAGTATGGATCAAAAAGGGAAGATTGTCTGCCTTTCACAGAGTTCTCATACAACAACAGTTATCAAGCCAGTTTGCAAATGGCCCCATTTGAGTTCTTATATGGAAGAAAGTGCCATACCCCTTTGAATTGGTCGCAAGTAGGAGAGAGTCAGATTTTTGGACCAGACATCCTACGAGAAGCCGAAGAGAAGGTTCACAAAGTCCGTGAGCACCTCAAGACCGCCCAATCCAGACATAGGAGTTATGCCAACAAGAGACGTAGAGACCTGACTTTCAATGTCGAAGATTTTGTGTATCTCAAAGTTCCACCATTGAAGGGAACGCAACGTTTTAGTCTGAAAGGAAAGTTAGCCCCGAGATATATTGGACCCTTCAAGATTCAAAATTGTCGAGGAGAAGTATCGTATCAACTGGAACTGCCAGAGGAGATGTCAGCCATCCATGATGTGTTCCATATCTTGTTACTTCGCAAATGCTTAGAAGTGTCGGAGAAGACCGAAGTTTTCAAAAAACATCGATCATCCAGCCGTTGATATCAACAAGGATCTGACGTATCGTGAAGTGCCCATCCATATCTTGGAAGAAGCTTATAGAACCCCCAGGACCAGGAGTATCAAGTTTCTCAAGATCCAATGGAGCAACCATACCGAAGAAGAAGCCACCTGGGAGCGAGAAGATTACATTAGGACTTAGTTTCCAGATCTCTTTAGTTCCTAATTTTCTTTCTTAAATCTCAGGACGAGATTTTTTTTAAGGGGGAAGGTTTGTAACATCTCGAAACTTTAATCAAGGTTATCAAGATCCAAATCACCCAATTTGGGGTTAACAAAAACTTTGTATCATTAAAAACAATATGAATGCATGTGTGTTTGCATTAATATGGAATTGTTTGAAAATGCCATGTTTGATTGTTCTAATGGTTGTAAAATGATTCAAAGGTGAATGCCACATCATCTAGATTATTTAAAAACAAAATCCAAAGAAAAAGAAATCAAATAAGATTAATAAAGGCAAATGGTCACTTTTGCCATTTTAATCCACTAGGCCACTTTAGGTGCTCCTCAAAGTCAAATTCAAACAGAAACAATTCTTGATCTTTGCACCCCTTGCTAGTACAAGTAAAGATCTACCAAGGCCCACTTTGAAATCTTACAAAAACATTTAACCACTAATTTTAAATGGCATTTGAAAATGGAATCCATTTCATATGCATAGATCCCACTTTTTCAAAAACCACTCAAATGAGTTCACCTTGACAATCTCAAGCAACCACAGATGATCAAGTTTATGACTAACACACCCACCAAAAATCTTTTCAAAATTCAAAGTTTAATCTCTTGCGGCCATTGTGTCGAACATTTGGTGATCACAGATAAACCTGCCTAACTAATACTATTTTGATCAATGTTTTGTCGACCTATTTGACCCGAATCCACTCCCCTGGTCTCTCCTAGTTCCAACCATGCCATAAACAGGCTACCTCTTAACCTTTAGGAGCAGTGCCGCGCCACCCCGAGGTCATGCCCGCCGGTCGAGCACGGGCAGCTCGCAGGAGACCATCCAGCCCCTTCCTGCCGTACCTTGGAGGTAGGCGTGATAGCACCGGCGCCCAGTGTCCCTTTCTCGAGCAGTGACAAGCCCTGGACCACCGTAGACAGCCCGTGCTCTCCGCCTCTGTGTCATGCCGAGCACGCGCCAGTGCGCTGTCTTCGACAGGCCAGCACACGTCGCGCCTCGACCTTAGCTTGCACGCGCCACTTCGCCTTAACACCAGCATGCCCCCAGACATGCCCATTTCTCGTCGTGCGACCAGCACCCGCCGTGAGCCGCGTCGAACACTCACTGCCTCCGCCCAGAGCACGGACGCACCCGACCATTTGCCACCGCCCCTAGTAGCGCCATTACGTCGTAGATGACCACCAGAAGGCAGAGCACTGTCCGCCCACCTCGCACATGCCATTAGCCCCCTGTACCACTGTCACCGACGAGCTCACCGTCGCACCTCACGGTCCCCTTGTCGAGCTATAAAAGGAGACCTCCCCAATCCCATTAATCCTCACTCCAACACTCACCACCTTCCACTGATCCCCTCACACCATCCCCGGAGCCCCTTGAGCCTGCAGTCGCCAGAATTGTGCCGGAACTCGACCAAAGGAGAAAGGGGCCCGTCGATTGCGACCACCCCAGGAGCTGCCGCGACCACGCCTGACTCCGCCATTGTCCACCAGTCGATCGCCCCCATCGCCACGTTAGCTGGAGCCCTGGTAAGCCCCAATCGACCCCCACCAAGCTGCTAGGGTTCATTCTCGCCGGTGACATGTTCGTTGTCGATGATGAACCACAACCGTCGATCGTAGTTCTAATCGGACGGCCCATATCGCCCCATACCGCTTCGCGTTAGAGTCACCGCCGACATGCGGGACCCTCTTGTCAGTTGCCCTCTGCGCTGCGGAGCGCCACTGGGCCAGCCCATTTAGTTTCCCACCTTAGCCCGCAAATTCAAATAAAGATTTTTCTAATTAAGCTTAAATTCAATTCTGCCCACTAGTTTAAAAATCAATTCAGAGAGTTCTACTAAACCAAAATGAATGATTCAGATTTTGTTAGAAAGATATTTAAAATCTCTATCCAAGCCCGTTAGATTTAAATTAATGGGAGTTAGAGATCACATATAGCTAAAATAGCAAAACAGAGACTTTCCTACATTCCAACAGTTTTCAAAAATCAACCATAATAGCTTTTGAGTTGATTCCAACTCTCAAAAATCATATTTGACAATACCTATCTGAATATGTAATAATATTTAGGTTTGCATGCAGTGACTTTGGACTAGTACCATAAGAATGCTATTAGGGCATTTCTAGTCACTTTAAATTGAATGAATAATAAACTTAAACATTATAAAATGCGACCAACACTTTAAATCACATTCCCATGTATTATAATATGTGGTGATGACATGTGTCCACATGATACCATATTGTAATTGGAGAATATTAAATCTTAATTATTGTCAATGAGTAGAAATTACTTTTCTCAAATAAAATAAATGAACTAGTTCATTATATCTTGTGGTGATTGTGATGATGCTAGATCATCAAATGTGTGAATTAGTGTACTAAATAGACTAGTTAAGTATTGTTTGGTGATTGTGTATCTCATATGTATTTATAGACGATAGTACCGACCAAATCTATGAAGAGGAGGAGTTCTACCCCGAGGAAGACGAGGAGAATTTCAACCACTACACCAACCAAGGCAAGCCATCATTAACAATGCAAGCTAACCCTTGCAAGCAAGATAACCTAAGAAAGATGCATTAGGCATGGTTGGTTATACTTTTTGATTTATACCCATCCCAACTTTTTCTTACAAGTTCTACTTTTGCTTTATCAAAGTTTCTTTACTTCTAGTAATACTTTGTGAGATTTTAAAAAGTAGTTGAGATAGCATAAAGAGTATAAAACTTGGCCTATACTAGATGTCATTCTATGGCATGAGTTTGGGATTAGCATCTCCCCTTAGTGAACACTCTTAACTTGTGGGTAGGGCTAAACCAAAAACTTGATCACTCTAGATGGGAATACTTGGTGAAAATGCTTATGAAAACCTTGGAATGATGAGTCATTCTATTGAGATGTTTTGACATGTGTTGAGAAACACCAATGGTTTATGATGATGAAAATGTTGAGGCATGAGCCTTAGCCCTTTATAAAAACTGATGGTTAGGTTCGGATGCGATACCATTCCAATTTTACCATACAACCACAATACCTGAATTGGGTAAGGCTTAGCCAGAAGTTTATATGCATTCGTATGGGTTCCCTTGCGGAAGAGTTTTGAGCTGAGGCTACCAATCAATGTTGTCCACCTATACAGTGTCCAGGATGGCAGATGGCCATGGCCGGGAGGCCATGCCCATATGAGAGGTGCTTGTACTAGGGTGTGTAATTGAAAGGTTATGATTGATTATCTGCATACTAAGTATGACGATTCAGGGTTATCCTTGACGGATGTATCGAATGTTGTGGTGAAAGTGTACCACCTCTGCAGAGTATCAAACTATTCGAATATCCGTGTCCGCGGTTATAGAAAGTTGGAGTGGCCATACTGTTCTGTCATCAGATGTTTTCAAAATGACTTTATTGTGACATGACTTGACCACAACAAGGTTGTGACTATGACAACTAAGTTCCCACTTAGGCGATTTAGAACTTTACTTTATCTTTCTTTGTTTCTAAACTTAGCTTAGGTTTCAAACATAACTTTACAAATAAACTTAGAAATTAGCATTCCTACTAGAACTACCTTACTTGTTAGTGATAGTTTGCGAGTACTTAAAGAGTACTCATGGCATTGTCCCTGGCTATTCCCATGGCCAGACTATGAAGAGGACTATCCGGAAGAAGGACAGCAGGACGGCTACGATAACTAGGACTATCTCCCATCGTCAGCATTGCCTGTGACACTAAAGATGGAGCCCACCACTACGCTTATTATTCTGCTACTTGTTTGTACTAAGACTGGATCATGAGATCCTTTATTTGTGTAAGACCTTATTATGGTTTGTAATGGATGATGTACTGTGATATCCAATATGTTATGTCTCGCAAAAAAGGTAATACTGGGATTGCGATGTATGGCATAACAGGTATCTGGGATCAAAAATCTGGGTGTTGACAGCAGCCTTTTCATATCAAGCTGATCTAGGGCAAGAAGGAGCACGCTGCCGAAAGACGAGTCAAGAAGGAGGGATCCAAAGGAGGTACTTTGTCTTCCTTGAATCGTGAGCCCACTCACGTGGTTCCACTCCCCAATTGGGAATATATGTTCCCGCAGAAATTGGAGATGCCCAGGCACGTAGAACAAGGAAGGAACAAAGGAGTATCTTTGCTCAACCCCTACAGGTATAACCTTCATGGATATCCTCTTAAATCACCTCTAGAAACCTCGTCCAATCGAAAGGGAGATCGAGATGAGATTCGAGAGAAGATCAATAACCTTGAAAAGATTTCTCAGGCTTGTTTTGAAACAATTGTGGAAGGGGTTGACTCTTACTGGTGATGGGCAAAGACCTCAAAAAGAAGGTCGATGACATCAACGGTAGGGTACAACTACTTACCAAGATCATTATGGAGATGGCAGATGATAGAAAAACTTTAAACAAAGTAATCAAGGAATTACGCATTGGCATCATTGAGATTTCTGCGCGATTCGCGTGTATTGCTCAAGACTGCAACCTCAAGGCAGATGAAGAAGAGGAGGACGATGACTTCTTTACTCGTAAAAAGGAGTGAGTAATCACAAGGGATTATTTGATGCACCTAGCTCGACACCAAGCTTGGGAGGATGTATGAGAACCTTCTAATCTATCTTACGGTTTTTAGCATGTTAATTTTTCCTGCACGCATGGTTAGGTTCAAATTCTAAATTTTGCATTAGTTGCATCAACTTCGAGTTCCCTTTTTTCAAGAGAAGAATCATATCCGTTGAGTTATGAGACTTTACAATAATTGAAGTTGTGTTTGATTAATTATTATTATATTAGATGATTGAACTAGGTTGAGTGTTATGATACTTGTACAACTGTCATAATTTTAAGGACTTCCACACCTTTAGGAGTATTTATTAAGTTATGAGAAGAAGAATTCTGGTAGCATATTATGATTAAGAGTTTCCAAAATCCATTGAATTAGTTAGCATGATCAAATAGCTTGCTGAAAAGAAAAATAGAAAAAGAGAGCAAGGAAAAATATAGACATGCAAGTTTACAAAAAGAAAAAGAAAGCAACTATCAAAAGAATTAAGGATATATAAAAGAGAGAAGAAGAAAAAGAAAATGATCATGAATATTCACTATGAAACTTAGTGCTACAAATCCCTAAATTCCGTGATTATATGATATGATGACTCACTAGTAGCTTCTTATAATTTCATTGATACTAGAAAAAGGGTGTGGAAGCCTCTAAGTTATGTAGTGTGTAAGGGTATGGTAATACCCCCGATGTATCTTTACACTCGATGTTATAGTCTTGTTTCAATTTTGCGTCATTTATTGTAACGTGTCATGTCTCATCAACATGATGATCTTGTCCATAAGCCACCATCTTACTCGGAGACAAGAAAGAACCTAGCTTGGGGGAGTTGATGAGTCCAAAACTGAATCATTTTTACCTCTTGTTTTTGCATAAACAGAGTAGGGATTTTGTATTTCACTGCGCCTACAAGAGATATTTCGTTCTTGTTTCAATAAGATCCCAAATCATGGAGTCATAGATGAACTTATCAATTAGAGCTGTCATATTGTGTAATTATATGATATTTCTAAGTGATAAATGCCATTTTATGAATTTACCTTCGCACCTGGATGAATAACAAATAAAGAGGAGGCATCAGCACCGATAACGACAACTCTTACGGGCGGAGCCCGCCCGTACCGTCTACCCATACTGGGCGCCATCGGGACCGCCTCATCATATAATTTCTCCTAGCAAAGACAAAAGGGAGATCCAACATTCATAGCAACTAGAAACCACAAAACACCACATCCACGAGGAATCTAAAGGAGGAACTTGGCTGGGGCAAAATCCCAGCTGCTTCGCGGGTCATTGGAGGACAACACACCACCCCCTTCACCATCAACCGCTGCATTGTCATCACCACCATTACTCCATCTTTCATCTATTAGATCTCTTTGTAATTCCAGATCCAATTGTGGTTTGCATTAGATCTACCCCCATACATTAATCCATCCATTTGATTATGATGATGTTGTTGATTGCTTCCATGAGTGAGTAGTTCCTTTGTTATTGGGGAGATGGAGAAACCCTAGCACCACTATGAATTTGTAATGAAGATGATATATTCTTGTGTCCATATGACTTGCTTGTCTATGATATAATTATGACTTGTGTTCGTTTTCTCTCTTTATATGATATGTGAAGTCGACCATGTATCATTTGCCTTCAGGACTAAAGGGAGGATGAAACCCTTTGGACGTGCTATGGAAGCGTACTCGTAGTGCCCCATGATAGATTGGCGCCGACTCGTAACCCTCATGGTCAAAGGGGGATTAAGAGTGACTCCCTAAGCTAATTACGATATCCATGGGAAAACCCTTAATTGCGGTCGCCTGTATGGGTGATTTCTCTCAGGAACTGTAGTGGTTATTTAGAGGTGACCTCACACTTGGCTCAACAAAGTGGCTTCCTACGAGCCTTGTCGTGAACATCTTATTATGGGGCTCTCTCCACACATGTCATGACATAAGAAGTATGTTATCTTGATTACATATAATAATAGTACTATGCTAGTGGTGTATCCTACATCCCCGAGAACGTTTTAGCCCTATTGGCTTCAACCACGCTTTCATACAATCTGTTTACTTGTTTTATTTTATTTGTTTTAAATACTTTTCGAAAACAACTATAAACATACTAAAAACCCTTTACTTGAGATCAAAGAAAACTTACAAGTATTCTTTGGTAGATAGTAACGAGGGGCGTAAAGACCTTAGCCAATAGCTCTCTGTGGTTAGGATATCTTTACTTCAAAACTAGCTACAATTGATCTATGCACTTGCAGTCATCAATCACCAACATTTTGATCAGCCCGATGCCAAACCAGCTGGGTGTTCCAAGGTTATCGATGCATGCATTCTTATATACAAATTGGCAGCTACATGAAGATTTAAGAAAAGGGGGCCAATGGTAGGAAAACAGCTTGACGCTAAAATTTCTGGAACGCAATCTAGATATTGCATCAATTCTATTGTGCCTGGCAAGAAAAGGGCCAAAGATCCAGAAGAATTTGCTTTTCTTGCATCAGAAATAGGCTTTTTTGTCAGGAATGACATTACCATCTTCACATCGTTCAAGATCCACCAACAGATCCCTAACCATTACAATTTATTACTGCAAAAGTTACATTTAAGTCATGATGCTCTGTCCCATGCCTTCAAGCTTACTATTGGTTCTATTCTAAGTCACATAACACATCAACTGTTCCATTCTTGCCGACAAACAAAATTCAACTTCGATAAGGATACTAAGGATATAGAGTATGTTCTCATGGACATGTTCTCCTATTCTTTATGCCACCATCGTCATAGGCTAAAGAATAAATACTTTGATGCTAAGGCAAGTAAGGATATTCAAAGAACGACTCCTATGTAACATACTATGAGTGACTAATAGTGGATCGATCTTCTTGACCACTAGTTTGATCCAAAGATTACTGTATGGTTTGTGAAGACTGATTCCATATCACATTTGAAATTCTTATTTGCACATCTGCATCACTAGTCTCCTTTTGCAGAAGAACGCTGAGAAAAAAAATAGAAACCATGTCGCATAATGCTTAACAAACTGAAATGGATCTCGTGCATTGGTTGGGCACCTGAGTGAAATAGTAAGGATAAATAGTTTTAATGTTGTAGAGACTTTGTGCTTCTTATATTTTAATCAGGTTCCGCCCACATTGCAAAAAGGTGCGGTAAGTCTGCAGCAAAAACATTAGGCATGCTAGACGAGCAAAATAGAAGGGCTCAATCCTTCCGCCAAGAGTGTTATTTTAAGTCTTCTGTTCAATTGATATTTTGTGATGACACACCCTCAATGATTCATATGTATAGTTAGATGTGCAACATTGCCTGAACTGCTGTCCAGTTTTATTTTTAATTTCAGTACATGATTTCCAACTAGTGTGAGTTTCAGTTTTCAACTGTACAAAGAGTTGTCTTGTGTTTATCATGCACCTGGATATGAAGAAACAGACAGATGCCATGTTGGCATAATCCTGTTATTGCGTGTTAGTGATAAAATTCTTATCATTATGGTTATATAGCTATACTTTTACTACAATCTATATGATGTGTAATCAGCCATGCCAACTTGTAAGATTTGTTGATAGATAGGTTAAATGTGTTGTCTACATGTTTCTATGTAGTAGCATTTCTTCTCTCACCCATGTCTACAAACTGATAACCTTACAAATTAAATTGAATGAAGAGATGGCAAAACCTGGGAAAGATGGTCTCGAACAAACCCAAGAAGAATGTCTGGAAACATTTAAAATGGTACTAAAAGGTGAAGGTCGTTGTAAAAGCATGTTCCTGCGTAATGCTCGGGTTGTCATAGTGCAAGTCCAAGTCCAAGTCGGTGTATTTATCTAGTCAGGAAGAAATTGTAGCACTACGGTCTGAACAGGAAGTGCATAGACGAGCAATCATTAAGATGAGACAGAAATCATTAGAAAGTGATGCGGAGTTGAAGATCTTATGAGATCACCAAAATTCTTGAGAGCCCATGGATGAAGAGACTCTTCTAAATTGAATATGGACCTGACAATGCTAGGTGAGTACAGTGGTCCTATGAGATAGTTCCTTCTACTAAACTCGGGTTGTGTTTGGGGCCATGTAACAAAAACGGAGGGAGTATTTGTTCTGCATCATGGTTTTATCTATTTACGATGTGCTCCATGCAAACAAATCCTATGCATGAGCCTCACTCTCTCATCCTTGGATTCATGAACCTCACAAAGGTTTTTTCCTCTTTGGAAAACCACCAAATGCAAAATCATCAACTGACCTTGAAGCATTTCCCGACCCACTATTTCAAAAGCTTTGACAAAAAATCTCCTACCGGGGAGTAGCATTTTTCTATTATTATTAGATGGATGCTAGCCAAATTTAAAATCTCTGTTGAGCGGAAAAATCAACCACTGACCTTGAAGCATTTCCTGCCCCACCGTTTCAAAAATTTGAGGCTAAATATCCCACCGAGGAGTACCTTTTTCTATTATTATTAGATGGACGCTAGCCAAACATAAAATCTATGTCGAGTAGCAAAATCACCCACCAAGCTCGAAGCATTTCCCGCCCCACCATTTCAAAATCTTTGAAGCAAAATATCCCATTGAGGAGTAACATTTTTCTATTATTAATAGATGGACGCTAGGAAAATTCAAAATCTCTATCGAGTGGAAAAATCACCCACAGACGTTAATGCATTTACCGCCCCACAATTTCAAAAACATTGTGGCAAAATCTCCCATCGAGGAGTACCATTTTTCTATTATTATTAGATGGACGCTAGAAAAATCCACAATCTACGTCGAGCGGCAAAATCACCCGCCGACCTTGTAGCATTTCCTGCCCCACCGTTTCAAAAACTTTGAGGCAAAATCTCCCACCAGGGGGTACCATTTTTCTCATATTATTAGATCGACGCTAGCTAAATTCAAAATATTTGTTGAGTGGAAAAATCACCCACTAACCTTGAAGCATTTTCCGCCCCATCGTATCAATAACTTTGAGGAAAAATCTCCCAGCGGGGAGTACCATTTTTCTATTATTATTATTATATGGACGCTAGCCAAATTCAAAATCTGTATTGATCAAGAAAATCACCCACCGACCTTGAAGCATTTCTCGCCCCACTATTTCAAAAACTTTGAGGTAAAATCTCCCACCAGGGAGTAACATCTTTCTATTATTATTAGATGGATGTTAGTTCAAAATCCCTGTCAAGCAGCAAAATCAACCGACCTTGAAGCATTTCCCGTCCCACCGTTTCAAAAAATTTAAGGCCAAATCTCCCACCGAGGGGGTACCATTTTTCTATTGTTATTAGATGGACGCTAGCCAAGTAAAAAATCTCAATCGAGCGGCAAAATCACACACCCTAACTTTGAAGCATTTCACGCCCCTCCGTTTCAAAATCTTTGAGGCAAAATCTCCCACCAGGGGAATACCATTTTCTATTATTATTAGATGGACACTATCCAAATTCAAAATATTAATCGAGCGGCAAACTCACACATCGACTTTGAAGAATTTTGTGCCCCACTATTTCAAAAACTTTGCGGCAAAATCACCCACCAGGGGAGTACATTTTTCTATTATTATTAGATGGCCGTTCGCCAAATTTAGAATCTCAATCAAGCGGGCAAATCACACCCGGCCTTGAAGCATTTCTCTCCTCTCTGTTACAAAAACTTTTAACATTAAAATTCCCATTTTATCCATTGTTCAGACGTCCTATGAGCAAGCAAAAGTCGGTAGCTTGGGGGCACGATCGTAATTATTTTTATGTTCACCTCCATAGTCCCGATTCGCTTAGTTTTTCCCGCTGGCCCTTCAAAAATCACAGGCTCCTCTCACATGCCCTCCCCTCCATGACCACCGCGTGCACCGGCCGACGACAATTCCACGGCGATCGGAGCCGTTTGAGCTGTGGTCTCTTGCACTGCCCCGAAGCCGCTTCGCCCACGCCCACCCCAATAGATCTAGTTCATCGGGTCTCTCTTCCACACAACCAGAGCTGTGGTCTCTAACCACGCCAATGGTGTCATCGACTGCCAAAGATTTGCTTCCTCGCCGCTGAAATCTACCCAACCATACCGGAGCCGCTTCCCCGGTATCCACTAGATGGGATCTAGTTCAATGAGTTCCACCTCCACCGCTCTAGACTAGCTGCACGGCGTTGGCGTGCACTGCACTGGATCTTCCTCAGTGGCGCTCTCGTCGACTACGCTCTAGCCGGCATCGATCGACCAAGATCTGCTTCCCTGACGTAATAGCCACCACAACTGTAGCACCCTCATTGACCTGGACGTGACCTACGTGGTACCAACGATGATTAGACGCCTCTTCGACTAAGGTAACCAAATATCTAACCCGTTTTTGTTTTGCCAGCAATATAACAGGTCCAAGCATGTCGTAGTGAACTGCATTTTTGTAATAGTTCTAGTACATACAAGTCACTGGGTACGCCTATTCTCCGTGCTACATACAAGATCATTAGACATGTTGGCTTGCATTCACTGCTCTACAAATTTCAAGTCATGCACATGTTTGTTATTTTCTATGCACATGTTCTTACCTACTCCGTACAACAGTAATTGTCTTCTATTGTGTAGTTCTTGCAAAATATAAAGTCAGTGGAAAATGTTAGTGTGGGTTCCCTGCTCCACAGTTAATGGATCTATCTGGTTCGTCATGAGCTAAATTCCTTCTATTATTTCCTCCCTAGCATTATTCTGCTATCCTGTAGTACCCGTTCAAGCTCTTCGTACTGGTTGGATTATAATTTTGTTGTTGCCATCTAGTTCTTCAAAAGCTGCAACACTAACTATTTTGTTTTTCTTTGCGTAGATCTCAAAAAGGGAACACTGAACATGTTGGTTTGCACAACCTCTTCTACAGGTTCACCAGCGATGACATTATATATTCCGTATCTAGTGCTAGTTCTCGTATGATGTAGTTATAATTTCTATCTGATTCATTCTTAGCTAAAACAGTAACGGCATGCCATTGAACCATTCACCAGTGGTAAAATTCAGTTCATAGCTCCTGTCATATTAGTCAAATGACTATTTTGTCTTGTTTGATGTATTAACTTGTTATTACTTAGTTTTAGACTACAATTATTGCTATCGCCACTGAGGAGGCTGCAAGATCATGTCTCAAGGTGGTTTTCCAATGTACCTTTCACACTCAAAGGGAGATGCAGGTGATAGATTGAGAAAGCAAATGGAGGACTCTGCTATCAACTCGATTGTGAACTGAAATGCCGAATTTTCTTTTCCTTGAGTTAATAATATGTAATAATTTTATAAAGTTTACAGCTTATGTAATATCTATATAACTCGTATAGCCCGTATAGGAATTTAATTGACGTCGTCCACACATGTCGGTAGGCGGTAACATATCTTTTCCAGCCAGGTTGATTAGGAAAAAATATCAGGCTTTGTTATTAGCCTGTCTTGTATTGGGCCAATGATAAACAGTAAAAGATGCTCACTAATTATACACCTTTTATAATACTGGCATGGGCTTCATAAAGGCCGAAACTGTAAAAAACCATAAACGTAATGGGCCTACCCTCATGTGGGAACTAGTAATAGTAATAGGCTAGAATAGTAATAGGCCATAATAGTAACTGGATAGAACACTAGTAGACCAGAACAGCAGCGGGTCAGCATAATAACATGCTAGAATAGTAACAGGCCAGAACAGTAACATGATAGAGAAGTAACTGGCCAGTACAGTAACTGGCCACAACAGTAACATGCCACAACAGTGAAAGGCCACAATAGTGAAAGGTCACAACAGTAACAAGCTAGAACAGTAGTAGGCCTGAACAGTAATAGGATAAAACATTAACATGCAAGAGTAGTAACTGACCAGAATAATAACAGGCCACAATAGTAAAGATTCACAATAGTAAAAGACCACAACAGTAAAGGGACAGAACAATAACTAGCCAGAACAGTAATATACCGAAAAAAATTACCACACAAGAATAGTAACAGGCCAAAAAATTACCAGGCTAGCATAGTACCAGACCAGAATAGTAACAGGTCGCCTATGGGCCAGAACAATTGACAACCAAAACAATAAAAGGCCAGAACAGTAATGGACCTCCTCCTAACGGACCATGAAGGGATGTGAGAACAATGATGGACCGACCGCAGGCCTTAACATTATCGTACTTACTTGACGCAGGCTGCTAATGGGTCGCACATTATTTGACCAATGTGGGCCTTTTGTAGGCCGAAACAGTATCACACCTTGAAAGTTCGCGGGCCGCGGCTAGATGTATTAATGGGCCCATATTAAACATCTGAGGACAAAATAGCAAAGGGTTGTACTCTTATTGTGCTCTCATAATGGTCTAGCCCACTTAATAATTTGCATGCCTTAGCTGGGCTAGGCTTCTACCATGGTTTTTATGACCGTTAACAGCGGTAACTGTGCGTTAACGGTGTTTTCCATGTGGCAGTTTGCATGACATCAGCAGTCAATGCGGCTGGCAAACAGATCTAAGATGGAAAACAAATTCATGGCTAAAGGGTGCAATCCACCGCGATCGAAAAAAACATGGTAGATTCATTTGTGACTGGGCTTTTACCACAAGGGCCATCCGTCGTAGAAGACTTTTTAACCAAGAAAAATGGGCCTTCAACCACAAAAATCGTCCGTTGTAAATGCCAATTTTCTTGTAGTGATACTTTTCCTTGCAGCCATAGAAAGATCAATATGGGTAATGAATTTAAACTATGGTCTCATTCCTATGTAGATTCGGCAAGCCATTAATGTGGGCAAGAAAAGGCAGATCCATGAAAAACATCGTGCTCATGAGGAAGACACTATTTATTCCACGAGTAATGGGGCATCATCCATCAGGTAGAAAGTTGCAATTTTTTCTTCTATATTCATGTAGATTTTGCCAATGCATATATATATTAGTAGTAATATGCAAAAGGAAGGTAACTATAAATGTAGATAACATTGGAAAAATCTTATTCATTTGCTTTGACTCTGTTTTTCCAATGAGGACGGTTTATATTGTCAGACCACATTTTCTTCCTAGCAAATGAATATTTCATGCAAGTTTGGTCTACATTACCTGCTAATAGTGAGTTAACTGATTTATGTTTTTAGGTTGAGCAGAAACTCACCATGGGAAGCTAGATCCTTGGGGAATCTGGCGTTGGCGATCTTACTAACAGATGCCTTGCTAAAAGTCACATGATCACTGATGAGTTTGGAGGCGCGGTGGTCATAGGCTCACCGTTGGAGGACAGGATCCTAGTGCTAGCGATCTTACCGGCGGATGCCATGTTGCTAGGGAAGGTTCTTGGGCACTGGCGATCTAGTCGATGGGAACCTTGATGCGAGCGGTAACAATCCATGATGGTGATCATACATCAAGGAGACAAAGTGGTGTAGTGTCGCAAGGTTGCCATGCAGATAGGAGACAATGTTGCTAGGTGGCGTCTGGTGCACGCGGCGGTGACACAAGGAAAGCAGGAAGGCACCGAGGTTGAAGGCGAGGGGAGCCAATTTTGTTTGGTTTCCTATTTGTCAATCAGAATCGCATGACTGTAGAGGACATGAGACTAGGAGTTCGAATATTCCTCTGCTAGTGGAGTATACTCCGTCATCATTTGCTAAGTGCAGACTATACAATAGTTGGATAAATGATGGCTGTTAGATTGAGGTTATTGGGCCTAATTGTGTGTTGTTTATTGGTTAGTGTAATATAAGCGGGGTGCACACAAAGTTTATGTTTGCTTGTTTAATAGTAGTGGAGATGGAAAAACCATTTTCAAGGAAGACTAGAATGAACTAGGTACTAGTAAAAATAGGAGAGGCTTGCTTTGGTGTCCCCCTCCCCAACCCACGGAAACTTGAAGGGTAAGTTCTCCTGGCAGTTTTTTTCCTGGTGAAACTCGTATCTTGGTCCATACCCTCGTATCGGTATACGATGTAAAGTTGGGTATACTCTGTGTCCCCATATTTAGGCAATACGGGTGACGTTGTTATATACACAATACTAGGAAAAGTCTCTTTAGTGGCGCACCACTTTTAGAATTCTATGGCGCATGTAGGATGCACCATTATTACTTCGTCACTAAATTATAATTTAGTGGTGCATATTGATATGCATCACAGAATTCTCCAATTTGTGTGGCGTGTTTCTTCCTATGCGCCACAGAATTCCT
This sequence comes from Avena eriantha, assembly GCA_910589775.1. Taxonomy (NCBI): domain Eukaryota; kingdom Viridiplantae; phylum Streptophyta; class Magnoliopsida; order Poales; family Poaceae; genus Avena; species Avena eriantha. The sequence continues at coordinate 431,444,188 of OU342742.1, read as the reverse complement.
TTCATTGGCGCATTATGCTGTATGTGCCACATAAACTCTATGCGCCGCCGAATTTTAAAACTATGCGCCACAGATTATATTACAAGTATTCGAAATAAAGTGTTGTCCTTGTACGGAATCAGGTATATTACAGTATTTATATGGGATTATACATATCGGTAGAAATAGTACATTTCACATAGTATATAAAAACCGACATAATACAAATACGAGTATAATGTCATCACATTACTTAGAGCCCGATCAAGATACATATAAAGTTCATCATCTCAGAAGTGCCGAATTATTACATAAGTGTCGAATACAAAAAGTTCATCATCTCACATTACAAATGAAGTCGTCACCGCCTACAATAGAATCAAATATAATACAGTTGTGATGACGGTGAGCAAGAGAAGGAGCTCGCCCAATATCTTCATTCGGTTCTTCTTCCACAGGTGGTTCCTCTACTTGGCTACCGCCTCCTCTCTAGTCGCATATTCCTTGTAGTTGTTGCTACTGAACTTGTTCACTTGTTTCTAACAGTCCTTCCACTTCTCGTAGACTCCTGAAACCAAACTCTTGTACACCAGGTACCACATCACCATCTCTATAGACAAGTCATATTAGTAAACCATGCAACGGAAATAATTAAAGTGTTCACATGCATATATGTTCACAAAAATTAAAGCAAAGGATTCATAAACCTAAAAGGTAGCATCATGATAATCATACAAGTAAGTTCAATGAAAACAACCACAATATAGTTAAGTCCAGCAACAACTACCATTTTGAGATAGGCAAGTTTAGTTTACGACACACTACACGTCCATCGATACACAAAATCATGAAGATAGTAAAGTTTATGACACACACTACATGCATCCATCGATAATATACACACACTCGATCATGCTAGGCACACATCGATCATGAAGGATTCTTCTCGCTCGGCTTCAGGAATAGTTGATAACCCTCTTTCATCATCCACATCCTGGTGTCACCCTGCTTATGGAGGCGTTCTTCGATCTCCCTCTTAGTTAACCCTATGGCTTGTTGTAGGACCCTTTTGTGTTGACATCTTCAATGATGATTTTTGACAACTTCATCTGGATGCGATGGAAGTCTTCTCTTAGATTGTCAATGTCGATTTGTGCCAACTTTCGGCCAATCCTTGGAGACAAGATGATAGCGTTAGGTTCTGGTAATCCCGTACATAGCATTTAAGGTGATGTAGGACATAGAAGGCCTTCTTGGCACTACCATTAGCCGACTTCTTGACACAGAGGAAATCGAGCATGTGCTTGAACACGTGTTTTCCATCCCTGAAACAATCCCCCTTATTGGAGATGGCGCATCCCTTTTTGGCATAACCCTCGAGAGCCTCGTTAAGAACACCCCTTATTCTGGTGTAGTCTTTATTCTTCGTTAAACTCCCCGAGTCGCAATACATGGCTAGCGAATACCTCGGCGCAATGAAGATGAGTGTGGAGTATTTATCTCTGCGCATCACAATTGGAATGGAATGTTTGAAAACGAGAAAATGAAGAAATCTATAAGAAAGGTAGAAGTTACGACATCGAGCTGGGTATGTACTTCCTCGTGAAAGAAAGGCAAAAGAAGTGTGTCCTTCCTCTTGTTGTCCACCATGTACTTCTCGAGGTACGCATTCGCCTTAGTCTGTGTCTCTAATCCTTCGACTAACTTGTTGTCATGTATGTAGTAGGGATCCACTATCGCGACGTGGGGGTTATTATCTCTCTTGATCTTCATCGCTAGATTGAGCGCGTATAGGCGGACCAAGTTATAGTCCAGCCATTTCGAGAGAAACAACATGAAGACGTCCATGTACACTATGAAGAATAGATCCGTGGGGGCTTCTAGGATGAAGCCCAAGTCTGATGGCACCTTGGCCATGAAAACCGGGTAATTTGGATCTTTTTATTTAAGAAGGAGGCCCTCTAGTGTCTTGATACCCTAATTCAAAGTTACCATGGGTCCACGCGTGACGCGGAGCAGCTCCGGAGTCAATATTAGTTCACCAGCTACATGCACTCTGGGAAAGCCATGCTGGCTGGCTCGTACGATGTCGTCCTGATCCCGGATCCTCTTCGGAGGAGGCTGGCTCGTAGCCTTATTCTTACTTCTCTTCCTAGGATTCTTTGTATTAGTAGGTCCTCCACTTGGGATGCTAACTTCTCACTGTACGCCTTTTGGAGTGTGTTTGGGCTGAAAACGAATCCCGGTTTGTCCTATGGATTAGCGGCGGGAGGCGTCTCTTGAGAAAAAATATGGAAGACCAGGCACGGCGTGCATGTACTACGACGACCATCTTGATTGTCGTGAGCGGTGAAGGGTTCTTCATCCACACAAGGCATACAAAATCCTTTGTCAGCGCCGGCGTTGATGAAGCCGTCGACGTTGACAAATTCATCATCATCTTGTGGTTTACATCATGTGGTAGTGGTGGTAGGGGCGATGGGAGTTGCGGTGCAACGTCTTTGCCTTGGGGTGGTACACACGCTCCCAACAGTTGTTGGTGACGATTGGTGGTGGCGACGATGACTAGCTTCTGAGGTGGTGGTCGGATGATCGAGGTGGCACTAGTGCGCCCTCCCCCATAAGACGAATCTGAGATTTCGGCAATGTCAAGGGCTAGTTGTGGCATTCTGCAAGGGTTTTGTGTCCGTCGACTACCTAAGGTTGAAAGGGGGTCCATGTCGTTGCACCCTGGCAACACCCGAGCCATCCTGACCCTCAACATGTCATCCTACATTGGATTACTGTGCATCATGCGGCTCGCCAGTTGTATGAGAGTGCCCTTGGCAACATCCTTCAACTCACCACTAGTAACTTTAAGCAGGAGTATGCAAGCAGTGTCCTAAGTCAAAACATGTTGGGCATAATGAGATGAGAGTCATCAAAGGCATAAAGGAGATGAAGCAGACTAACTAATTAGTTACCTTGGTGATGGCGTTGAGCTCGGCTAACGTCGAAACACAGCCGGTGCTGGAGGCCAGCCTATTAGCATTCTCCCACTCGGGTGGATTATGAAGCACCACCACCGTAAGCTGTGCCTTTGTATCTTTGGTAGGAGGGGGCATCGGTGTGACCAAAACGAGCGGTTGCGCCTCCGCATTGGCAGTCGGCAGGGTCACCAGGTCCAGCGAAACGTTGATGCCCAAGTTGCTACCACTGAAGGTGGACAACTGTATCGGCCCCTGTCGACCTGCCGCATTCCAAGCAGCTAGCCCCCGAACAACCCAGGGGATAATCACGCGGATCTTCTCTTCCACTAACTTGTCCACTTCGCTCACTCCCACTTTTTCTCTAGTGTCTGCACCTTCGTCTTCAGTTCTTCAACAATGGCTTTATCCTTAGCCACCGACCAGTTATTCCTCTCCCTTCTTTTCTTGGCGTCCTCTTTGAAGTATTCGGTAAACTTCATGCTCGTACCGAAGCTGGACACATGGTCAACTGAGGACGGAGGAAACCTCTTGTCCCTATTCTTGTAAGCATTTGTCGCCCTATTGAAAACCGTGTCCCATGGCTCCATCAAATCTTGGGATCACTACTCAGTAGTAGCGTTTAATTCCCTCTCCTGCAGAAACAAGGAAAGGTGAACATGTTTAGATTCTTGGCTTCATTATTTTAATTAGAACACAATAGACTTGAGATCCGCGGTAAATTCCTTCTCAGCTCCTTCTCGAAGTCCTTCACCTCCAGATCGTCAGTGACGAACTCCCCTGTGAAGCTAGATTTGTGCTCTCTAGTTATGTCTCCCTTCTTCCTCGGCCAGCCTAGGTCGATGTACTCGTGCTCAATTAAGCTTTTGTGCTCTTCCACCCAAGGGCCGACCAATTAAATGTGTTGTAGCGTGACTTGGTGCTCCCTGTCAAAGTCGGCGCGTTGACCAGTAATGCCGACATGTAGTGAGCGGTAGCCCTCACGGTGACCATATCTAGCGAGCCTGCCGAGGTGCTTCTTGGTGGGTATTCCAACATCCTCGTTCTCGGTGGTTAGATAATTATGCAGAAGGAGTTGCACTCGTAGATCAGAAATCCTTTGGCTATGCTTCCATCTAGATGGGACCTATTGCGAACGAATCCTTTGATGACCCTGTTCAGCCTTTCAAATGGCATCATGTTGTGCAGGAATATCGGCCCGAGATGGATGATGTCATCCATGACCTGGACAAGCAGATGCACCATGATGTCTAAGAATGCGGGCGGGAAGTAAATCTCAAGCTCAAATAGTATCACCACGATCTCTTCATATAGTCTGTCGAGCTGCTTCATGCCAATCGACTTCCTAGATATGATGTTGAAAAGTTGAAGAGGACAAATATCGTCTCATGGACATGCTCGTCCATGATCCCTCATATCGTAATGGGAAGTACCTGCGTCATCATCACGTGACAGTCATGAGACTTCATATCACTGAACCTCTTCTTCCCTATGTCCAGATATCTGCTTATCTTCCCCGAGTAACCATGAGGAACTTTCACTCCTAGGAGGCACTTGAAAAAACTACTCGAGCTCCTCCTGACTCGGAGTAAAGCAGGCAGTGCGAAGCACCACCTCATTCTTCTTAACCCTTTTGTCGAGGTATTGCTGACGAGTATGCCATGGAGGGATCCTCATAGTACGTGATTAGAGATGTGGGGTAAGGCGGAGAGTTAGCGGGTACAAGGTAACATAGCTTACCCAGGTTCAAGACCCGCAACGGTGGCAGAACTCTACTCCTTATATAAATGACTATAATGGCAATACGCTGAGTTACACAGATAGGTTCGCTATACGAGGTGTTGCACGTTGTACGTAGCAATCTAGGTTGTGCCCTAAAGGCTCCCACAGGTCTGGTTTATAAAGGCACCAGAACCTAGGGTTTACAGGGAAAGGTGCTTGCTAGACAAGGTAAAGAGTCCTACACTAATACAAACTAGTATTTTGTGTCCTACACTCCAAGGCTCCGAGTATGTCGGTGACTCCTGCGTAGCCTTCCTTTATCTTGCATGGGCCTCCCTTCTGGATGCGTCAGACTAGGCCGCCCAGCAGCCCATAGGCCTTGCTACCATCTATGGGCCACCCGGGTTAGCCGGAATAAGGATGTGCTATGGTGATATCCATTTAGCATATCCCCAACAGTAGTCCCTAGAGGACTTTGAGATCTTGCACCGTCTTGCTTATAGTCTTGAATGCTCCATCTAGGTGATGCCGGCAATTTGTCAAGCAATATCTCAAAGGTCTCCCAAAGAACCCTACAATCCTCTCGGCTTCGCAATGTTGCTGGAGATTCCTCGAGTCTTCGTTTCCAGAGCTGGACATTTTTCCGCCTTCTATGGAATCTTCAGACGTGACCCTTCACGGCAACTGTCTGGAGGATGACGTAGGGTTCAGCCTATGCTACCTCGAAACTCATAGAAGGCAGAGAATTAATCATTAGCTATTTTTACGCACACGAAATCTGAAATGGTAAAGCGGCAAAGACAGAGGATGTGGCGAAATTACCGCGCATGCTCATCTCCATGTCGGCAACACTCTGTCTATCAGATCCTTTTGCATGAATCTTGAAGTTAGGCCTATATATTTCAACTATGGCTAGGTTATTTTCTTTTTACCTGCATTCACTCCCTCGTCTTCGTCTTCCTCCAACCATGCGCCTGTTCGAGCTCCTCCTTAGAATACCCTAGCCAGAGCCTCCTCTTTCTCCACCCACTACCAGCATCGCAATGGCCTCCAGCAGCTCCATCCCTTCGATGACGGCGGTCCCCGAGGCTACGCTAGAGCTGTCTCAAGGAGTGATGGTCCTGCTAGAGGGGTTCGTTGTCCCTGTCACCACCGTGGTGGAAACCACCAGCGATGACCAAGAATGGGCGGTGCCAGAAGCTGTTGAAGATGACAATGACTCCCACAAGGGAGTGTGGAGGGGCTCTGACCTCTCCACCGAAGACTTGCAAAACTGGTCACCGAGGAATGTCTCCCCGCGGTGAAGGATTTGGTCTGGCGGCTGGTGCCGGCTGGTGAGGTGGCTCCTTCTCTCCAAGCTAGAGAGAAGGTGTACCTCAAAGCCCAGCTGGTACGAGGCGTAAGCCTGCCAGATTCCGACTTCTTCCTGGACGTCCTCCGACACTTCTAGGTACTTCCCCACAACCTCTCCCCTAATAGCATCCTCATCCTTAGCAACTTTGTAGCTTTCTGCGAAGGGTATCTAGGCATCAAACCTAGATTAGATATGTTTGTATACTTCTTCACCGTCAAGAGAGAGTCTGTAGAGTCCAAGGACGAATTGCGGACTTGTGGAACCATTAGCTTTAAGATCTGGCCTAGCCGGCGCTTCCCTGACATTGTAGGGCATGAGTAATGCAAGAACTGGCAGCGCACATATTTCTATGGCCCAGATATTCCCCTGCCTGACCGTCTTGAGACGTACGCCGACTTTGCCAACGGATTTGCTGCCGAAGTGCCTGCCTGGAGGACCCCAGCCTCCCTTCCATCCGATGATGAGGCCAACCGCGCCGTAAGGCGGATCAAATGGCTCGTGGACGGAGGTTTGACGGGCATGGACCTAGCCATGTGCTGGTTTGTTAGGCCGATCCAGCCTCTGCAGCATCGCGCTGAGTTGATGTGCAAGTACACTCCAGGAGGAGAGATCCCATGCGAATTACGCGGGACAACTTCTCCATGGTCTCTGTCAAACTCCGGCTTAAGGACCTCCTCAAGGTGAAGGACAGGAAGCGGGGCTTCAAGATCACCTACGACATGTTTGACTACGACAAATGCCCAGAGGTAGATTTTGTTTCCTTTGTTGCTAGTTATATACTCTAAGGTTATCTGTCTTGAAGTTGTCAGTCTAACACTCCTTTGTTTCCCAGCTGGCGACCTTGGCAGAAGATCAGATGGCCTCCCGGGTCTATGATCCCAAGCTGAAGGATATCCATGTGGTGTCCAACGATGACAGCCCCAAGGATCAGCCAGCTCCAACAGCGCGAAAGCGGAAGAGCTCCACCTCTAATGCTGCTGCCGAGGCTAAGAAGAAGAAGAAATCGGAGAGTGGAGTCTCCAGACGATCCACCGCCGCCTTAGAGGCGGAGAAGAAGAGATCCACTTGGATGCCCCTCACCAAGGCTCCTACCGTGGAGTAATTATACTCATTCTCCGGCTTGTATTTTTAGCTCATACCTTTTTTCAACTCTTGTACTTATACTCTGTATGTTTCAGGAGGAAAGCCGGTGCTAGTTTGCAGTGATCCTCTAGAAATGTTGGAGGGTCAAAAAACATTCATGACATGCTGACCAAGGATGTCACCGCAAAGCCTTCTCCTGCTACTGCTCCCCCTATTCATGTCGCCAAACCTTCTGCTGGTCCCATTGGGCCATCGTCCCCCATCATTCCTGAGATCTCCTCCATGGAGATAGATGTCAATCCAATCTTTGATATCTCAAGATCTGTCGAGGTGGACGTTACTCACAGTGGTCAGGCGACGCAGGAGAGTACCTCCTCCAAAGTGGCTGAAGCTCTGGCTAAGGATACCACCGATAAAGGGAAATAGCTAATGGAAGGAGAGGAGGCAGAGGCAGTTGTGGCAACAGACAAGGCGGGATCCTCTGAGCCATCAACTTCTATGGCAACGCAGCAGGATACTAGGGCATCATCCATGCCTCCGGCTTCAACAACTCCTCTGGCTGCGACTCCTCCGACGTTGAGCTTGGATGACCTGTTTGCATAGGCAGATGTCGTGTATAACAATGCCGGCATCTTCCATACTGCATTTGCCAATCTGGCCAACAATCTCAAAGTTATTGCCATTGTAAGTCTTTGAACTTCACTTCTTTTTACTTTATATTGTATTCGACTATAGCCCTAGAGCTCTTAGGAAAAATCTTGATAAGTTTGGCCTGAGTGCTCCAAAAGAACTAAGTGTAGAATTTGTTTGTGTAGTCCCCAAGTTTCTAGTTTAGAATGATTTCGACTAGACACTCTAAGAGAGAACACTAGTGGATTAAAATCTTATACTGTACCCCCCGAGCGTGTAGTTGAAACGCGATAGTTCTGACTAGATGATCTAAAGAAACTAAGCATGTTTACTTGTTGTAGAATGAGCAGAGACAAAGGATTACCGCAAATGAGAGGTTTGCTACTTTGCGGAAGGAACTGAACCTTGACCATGGTAAAATAGCCTTCCTGAAGCAATAGATCAAAAATAGCCAAAGTCTGTTTCGTTTAATAGCTCCTGCTTTTTCTCACAGATCCATTTATGATGTCTTCTCATAATTCTTTACTTTTTCCATCTTAAAGTGGCCATCGCCAAAGCCAAGAGCATCGTCAAGCAATCCAAGCATATTCAAGAGCTTGATGATGAGAATAAAATCTTGAAGAAAGACCTGGCTGATGCTCTCAAGGGCCATGAAGAGGCGATGAGGGGGCTGCAAGAGTCTGTTGATGCCGATATGCAGTGCCTGACGAACGAAATTGCACAACTCAAGGAACAGAACCAAGCTGCCAAAGAGCAGAATGAGAGGAACCTTGATATGTACAAGACAGTTCAGAAGGTGCGGGATGTCTTGGCGGAGACATGCAAGGAAGATGAGACGAGCATCTTCGGTAAATTCCCCCGTCTTGGTCTTATGTACTTTGGATAAATGTTTGATGTTTTATACTCATGATCCTTGTATCTTATGCAAACCACAGCTCCCATTGGCTTGGAGAACTTGGTTGAAGGTGCTCCAGATCCCAAGGAGTGCATGATTCTTACCTGCAACTTTGTCAGCACCGCCATTGCCCATGGCAACGAGATAGCCCAGCCTCTAGGAATAAACATCAAGGCGGCAGACTCAGCGACCAAGTACTCAGAAATCCTGCGCCGAGCCCCCGAGAAAGTCAAGGACTAGAAAGCCTCTTGTGTCCGGGCTGGTGCAAGGATGACCTTGTCCTTGGTCAAGGCACACTACGACAACACCGACATCGACCTAGTTACTTCCGACATGCCTAAGTTGGACGAGGAAGGAAGAGAAATTGATAGCGAAGCTATATGGAATTCCCTCGTTGGCTTCGACACCATAATTGCCAGGATGGTCAACACGGATGTCTTCGTGCCCGCCGATATCCTTGATGAAGACATGGCTTTGTCTGAGTCTAGCCCATCTCCTTCCAAGTTTAATGAGCTATCCTGGCCTGGCTCTCCTGTTGCTGATGATGCCACCATGAAGTCCCCTGCAGCAGAGCCATGAAAAATAGTATTTGTATTAAATGTATCTTTGTAGTGTGTATGCGGAAAAACTTATGTGTTTTTCTAAGGCGGAAAAACTTGTACCCAAGTTTCCTGCTACTTATCTGTTTCCAGCATGTATATAGTTTTTAAGCAAGTGCTAGCTTATCTATTATTCTGGTTCGTATGCTTGACCTTTCGTGAGATGGAAGACTCGCAGCATAGAACTCTGCCCTCAGGTGATAATGCTTAATAGCACCGTCAAGAACCTAAGAGAAAAATCACCGACTTTGAGTGCCGAGAATTCAGTACTCAAGAATCCACATAAAAACTTCAGAAAACGTGTAGACGAGAAAACTTAAGGTAACGCCCGTAGGAAGAATTTTCACAAGTGCAAATGCAAACTTGCGCATAAAGGGATTATATGATCCAAAAATGAACAACTAAATGAGGTAAAAGACTCAGAGAATATGAGTGAACCAAATACTTTATTGCATTGATCATATAAGAAACTTAATACATAATATAAATATGCTAAGTATAAAAAGGACGTAGTTGTGCTATGTTCCATGGCCGATCTGTCTCCGGGTAATCATCATCGGAGTCACGTTGCTTGCGCTTGTGATTTTTTGGCCTATCTTTCAACTCGTGAATATCGACGAGGTAATAGGAACAATTAGCAATGATTTGCTTATGACGAACGGTCCTTCCCAAGGCGGGGATAATTTTTGTGATTTCTCCTACTTGAGTCTAAGCACCAGATCTCCCTCTTTAAACGAGTGATGCTTTATACGGTGACTATGGTAGCCATGTAGCTTCTGCTGGTAGACGGCGGATCTCTGGCATGCCAGCACATGCTCTTCCTCGAGTATGTCCATAGATAGGCATCTGGATTCTTCAACGTCAACCTCCTCGTAGGCGGCGACTCTTGGTGCATCTTGGAGGATGTTGGATGGTAGGACGGATTCTACTCCATAAGCCATGCAAAAAGAACTCAAGATGATGGATCTGTTGGGTGTTGTTCGTAAACTCCACAAGACAGATGGTAATTCCTCCGCCCAAGCTCAAGTTGCTCTATGTAGTTGTGCTTCTAAGCGTGGCTTGATTCCGTGTAGAACTAGTCCATTGGCCCTTTCAACTTTCCCATTTGACTACAGATGTGCCACAGATGCTAGGTCAAGGCGGATGCCTTTTTCATGACAGTACTCCTCAACTTCTCCGAGAGATAAATTTCTGTTGTTGTTGGTGATGATACTGTGAGGGAGACCGAATCTCACCACTAGACCCCGGACAAATTTCAGGGTTGTGGCCCCATCAAGCTTTCTAATGGGTTTAGCTTAAATCCATTTTGTGAACCTATACATTACTACTAGCAAGTGTGTAAATCCACAGGGTACTTTCTGCAAAGGTCCCACCATGTCCAGCCCCCAGACTGCAAACAGCCAAGTTATTGGTATTGTTCACAATTCTTCACTTGGAACACTTGGTTGTCTTGCATAGAACTGACTCACAAGGCATGTTTGTACCAACTTGTCAGCGTCCGCCTTGGCAGTTAGCCAGTAGAATCCTTGTCGGGAGGCCTTAGCGACCAATGATTGGGGAGCGACATGATGCCCGCAATCTCCGAGATGTATCTCTCTAAGGATTGCAGTACCTTGCTGCTAGGAGACGCATCGAAGGAAAACTCATGTGGTTCTTCTTTTGTATAGCTGGCCATAAATGATGACGTAGCCTTTTACTTTGCATACTATTTGCAGGCTTTTGACTTCGTCGGCAGACAAAGTTCCGGCTTGTAGATAGTTCATGAATTGTTTCGTCCAAGATGGATAAGTCACTGTTATTGTATTAACAAATGAGTCCACTCTATTCGGGTTGTCGGGGTTCGCTCCCTTCACAGATAGGGTCTGTAAGTGTTCCAGGAAAACGCCAGGCAGAATTGGTCGGCAAGTTGACCCAAGCTTTGAGAACAGATCTGCTGCCTCATTTTCCTCCCTTTTGTCATACTTCACTTCATAACCATCGAAGGACTTGGCTATTTCGTCTACTTTGTATCGATATGCTGCCATCATAGGGTTCCGCGTGTTCCAGGTGCCAGCTACTTGCTGGGCAACCAAGTCGGAATCTCCACAGCAAACTATGCGCTTGATGCCAATATACTTGGCTACTCGAAGTCCGTGGATCACGGCCTCATATTCCTCCATGTTGTTGGTAGCATCGAAGTGGATCTGCATGACATATTTCAACTTCTCCCCCATTGGTGATTGTAATAATACACCAGCCCCCGAGCCATTGAGTATCTTTGATCTGTCAAAGTGTATGACCCAATATTCTGGCTCTAGTGTCGCGTATCTTGTTTGTGATTTCAAAGGTGGCAAGTTCAATGCCCCACTTTGCCACTCTTCATGTGGCGTTGTTGTTCTTGATGATGTCGAACAGTGGAGTGTTGCTCACCATTGTGATAGGGTTCTCTTGAAATAATGCCTTAGCTTGCGTGAAGTAAGGAAAACTCCATAAGCTATCTTTTGGTAGTGCGGGTAACGCTTATTGGATTCCGTTAAGACCTCTCTTAAATAGTAAACGGGTCGCTGAACTCCGTATTCGTGCATTGGTTCCTTGCGCTCCACCATGATGACGATGTTGATGACTCGGTTGGTGGCCACCATGTAGACTAACATAGGCTCCCTTGACACCGGTGCTTCAAGTATTGGTGGGGAGGAGAGTATTCTCTTCAACTCCTGAAGTGATGCGTCAGCTTCGTCTGTGCATATGAATTTGTCCGCCTTTTTGAGCAACTTGTAGAGTGGCATAGCCTTCTCCCCAAGTCGGCTGATGACCCAGCTTACTTCTGCTATGTAGCATGTCAGCCTTTGTATGTCCTTCAGGCATGTTGGACGCTTGATGTCGAGGATGGCCTTGATTTTCACCAGTTCACCTCGATTCTGCGATGCGAAATGATGAAACCCAACAGCTTGCCAGAAGGCACCCCGAAGACGCACTTCTTGGGGTTCAGGATCATGTTGTATTTTTGGAGATTGTCGAAGATTTCCTACAATATCGTTTTATTTCTTTGACATTACCGCGATATCGTCCATTTAAGCGTGTATGTTGCGACCTATTTGGTCGTGTAGGCAGTGTTGCATTGTCCGTTGGTAGGTAGAACCAGTGTTTTTTAGTCCAAAGGGCATCGTGACATAGCAATACGTGCTGTAAGGTGTGGTGAACGAAGTGGCCAATTGTTCCGACTTTCGCATCCGGATTTGGTTGTAACCTCAGTAGGCATCGAGAAAACAAATAAGCTCCGAGCCAGCCGTCGAGTCAATGACTTGGTCAATGCGAGGCAAAGCAAACGGATCCTTCGGACACGCTTTGTTCAAGCCGGTGTAATCAACACACATTCTTAATTCATTGGTTCCCTTTTTGGGGACAAGTATAGGATTTGCCACACATCGGGTGTGAATAACTTCTCGGATAAAGCCATCCTTAATTAACCTAGCTATGTCTTTGCCTATATCCCTTCCTCTTTCATCACAAAAGCGTCGTAGAGGTTGTTTCACTAGTTTAGCATTAGGATCAATATTCAAGTTGTGCTTGGCAAGTTCCCTAGGTACACCTTTCATGTCGGCAGGTTGCCAGGCAAAGATGTCCTTATTCTCACGGAGGAACTTGACGAGCATGCTTTCCTATTTGTGATCCAGGTCCGTGCCAATGGAGGTGTTCTTGGAGGAATCTCCTTCAACAAGCTCCACCTTCTTGGTCTTGATGGCGGCCTTGAAGGCAGGTTCAGCAACAGCAATCTGCTTCTTCGAAGCCAGCATCTCCAAGGCATCGACCTGGTTCTAGATCTCCTTGAACTCCTCATTGTAGAGAACTTCTTATACGAAGGCGCCTTCACTAAGCTCGGACTTTTCATGCCTTGGTGAAGCTAACGTCAACGGTGATGATGCCGTTTGGTCCGGGTATCTTGAGCTTGTTGTAGACAAAGAATGGACTTGCGAGGAAGGAGTGGAATATGTCACTTCCAAAGATGACGTGGTACACGCTCTTGAAAGGCACCACTTCAAAGGTCATGTGTTCTTGGCGGTAATTGTTAACATCGCCAAAAGCAACCGAAAGGGTGATGCACCCCAGGGAATTTGCTTGTTGGCCGGGGATAACCTCATGGAACACGATGTTGCTCGTCCTTAGCTGGGTGTCCGTCAAATTCATCTTGTGTAGTGTATCTTGGTACATGATGTTGATGTTGCTTCCATTGTCCACGAGGCACTTGGTGAACTCTGTGCTGGCAATCAAAGGGTTGATGACCATGGCATACTGGTTCTCTATAGGGATGAGGTCTGGGTGATCCTTCATATCCCAAGTAATTGGAATCTCCGAACACCTGACGTACTAGGGAATCAGAGGGAGGGTAGCCAACAGTATCCTCAGAGAGGTTTTTGGGCCCGGGCGGTAGGAGTACCAAGGAAAGTGTGGTAGACTGGAGTCTTCTTCTCGAAGGGGTTTTTACCTTTACCCTTACTCTTGTCGGAGGATTTGGGTTCCAAGTCTTCATCCATATCGCTTGATTCCTTGGATTCCTCCTCCTTCGTCTTCCCTTTGCCCTTTCCGCGGGGTCTGTTCTTCCGACTTCGCTTGTAGCCGTACTCAGGGTCTTCCTTCAGATCATTCGCAAACTTGCATTGGCGGTTGGTGTGGGTGGCTTTGCCGTTTGTGTCAAGGTGGACGAAACACGGCATATCGTGGTACTCTTCGTACGTTTGGGGAACACGGGGCACTGAGGGTATAGAATCACTCCTTTGTTGGCCATGGATAACCCCCTGCCATGTCCATGCTGTCCGCCTCTGCCTCTGCTAGTGAATGTAGCGGCGACCATGTTGGTTGTTTGATTTTCTTCAAGCGGAGTCTTGCGCTTGTTATTATTGTTCTTCTTGGCCTAGGTAGGGATTGCTATTGCCGGCAACGATCAGCGCGCGTCGTCGTTAGCAGCGGCGAACTCGCTAGCCATGGCGATCATTGCGTTGAGGTTGAGCTCATTGTTGTCTTGCTTGCACTTCAATTATTCTGGAGCAAAGTTCCCTTCTCTATATCGTGATGAAGGCACCCATAGTGGTTTGTTCATGTATCCCTGCGCAGGAATTTTTCATATCTAGCCAGCGATAGAGGTAGGCACGAGAGGTTTCATCCTTTTCTTGTACGCACCGCTGTATGTATCCTCAACATTTTTGGTGAACACTTCATGCATGTCCAACCAATTGCATATTGATTTCTCCGACAAGTCATCAATCCATTGTTGGGCGGTACTAGTGAGCATAAGTGGGAGGTACCTGACAGCGACATTGGGGTTTCCCCCGTGCGATGTGAATCGCTTCGTTGTAGTCCTGCAAACATGTAACTGGTATGGCGGTGTCGTCATAGGGCCTGATAGTCTTGTCTATCTGGAGACCCTGGGGTAGGTTGTGGCCCGTATTACTGGTCCAAAACAACGTGGCCCAAGGTATGCGAGCTTTCGATCTTCTTGGATCTTGTCCATCTGTGAACGTGCATCGTAGGGCTTTGGTTGCTTCCCTTTTCCTTCATGGGGAGGGGAATTGCGGTGCGATCTATGAGATCCACTGTGTGCTCTGCCATGATGGCTGCTAGGTGGCGACGGTGGAGGTGGAGGCGGTGGGTTAGCTTTCTTGCTATTACCCTCCTGCTACTCATCACGCATGTCCCAGTTGTTTGTCGGATGTGGTGGTTCCTTGTGGGACCTGCTCCTATGTCCTTCAACACCGGTGTGCTCTCCGGCATTCCGGGGCTGCTCGCCCTGGTTGCGTATAATAATGCCAACTTGGGGACGCCTAGGTGGTGGCATGCTTGGACGGTTGCTCAGCTGTGGTTCCTCGTGACTCCGAGATGGTGGTGGAGGTGGTGACCAACGAGGGCGAGCCTTTTCTCCATGATCAGAGGATATAGGTATGGCTTTAGCTCTGTTGCGCGCCTCCCTCCGTCTTTGCTCGGTAGAGCCTATGCGAGATCCTTTGTCATGGGGAGATCTTGGCCTTCTACAGATGTTTAGGGTTGACTAGCAAAACTTCGAGTTTGACTCAAGCCTCTGCAAGGTGGCCTTCTCCTATTGCTTGCATGCCTTGGCAACGAGGTAATATACCTGAGCAACTGCTTCTGGCAACCTGTCCTACTCTAGGAGGGTCTTGGCGACGGGAATGTTGAGGGCGAGAGTTGGCATGACCCGCCTCCCCTCTGAATTAATGTAGGGGGTGGTTTTTGTCGGTTTAGATCCGTTATACCCTAACCTGCGCCGAACGTCGGGGTCTTGGACGACCTGAGCTGGTACTTTCCTTGACCTGTGCTTCAACAACAACTACTTGTATTCAGCCTCCATAGCTCTTGATGCCTTAATAGACTGCTGCACCTTTTCCATATCTTCATCTAGCTTAGCACTCTATTCTGCGATGCACTTGGCCTCCGCTAGGATTGCCGCATGCTTCTCATCAAGCTCTGTAACGCTCCAGATATGGGAGATGGTAATGGGCTCAGCGAGGAGTGCGCCATAGATTTCCTTGTCGGCGGGAGTAACCAATGGATTATCAGCTGCAGATGTTGATGGTGGCATTGGCGACTAGTTTGACTGCCTGGCAGTACTGGGGGCCGTGGTGAGTTCCTATGCCGGTTGTAGGCGGATAACCGGAGGGGCAAGGCCTTGGCCGGAGCTGGAGGCTCAGCGACTTTCTTTGTTGCTGCTCCTCTGGTGACTGCTGGCGTGGGCGAAGCACTCTCACGACCCGGTTCCTGTCCGTCTTCTTCCATCACACTCCCAATGGCGACTAGCACCTGGTGGGACGTGTTGGCCTTCTCGGCGCGCTCCTCCTTCTCGATATCCTGCTCGATCTCCCTCATAACAGCATCGTATTCCTCCAACTTAGCATCCGAGCCACTACCATCCATATTGATGTTGGCGTATAGCACGTCAAGGACAAAGTCGGAGTTGGCTTCAGTGTTGTTGACAGCGGATGTGGAGGGTGATGGAGGTGGGCCGTTGTTGTTGTTGTTTCCTCCTCCGGCTACGACGGCGATCATCGCCTTAGCCTCCTCATTGGCGTTCGCGTATTCGTTGACGATTGTGACCATCTCACCAAGGGTGAGAGGACCCGCGTCCTGCCGCCTTTGAAGGGTAAGCCGGAGGAGTGTTCCGGGTGTAAGCCCTTCCACGAAGTGGTACAACATCTCGTCAGTGCGGTCGCCCTCTAGGGTTTCCCTCACCCTCATCCATCTGGAATGGTATCCGCGGGGAGGCTCTCCATCCCTTTGAACTCATCTGGCCAGATCAAAGATGGTGACGACGCCGACAAAGTGTGACCTGCGCATCTCTAACGCTCAGGGAAGCCAAGTGGATTTTCGGGGTCCTTCCACCTTTATTTCCTACACAGGGGAGGTTTGGGTGGGCCTTGAATTTTCCTGATATGAGCCTCCATACTCTAGAGAGGTAGGACCCAGATCCTTCTGCGAACGTGTCCTCCCCGTAGGCCGTCCATGCAGGGCTTCATGAGTCTCCGACTTGCCGGGATCTAGGACCCGAGTCGGTTTCGCCGATGAAGATGTGGATGTCTTCGAAGGGGATGACGGAGCAACGTGTAGGTTTTGTCTTCGTCGGCACCCAGAACTCATCTGGAGGAACGATTGGGACGTTGCCAGAGAAGAGAACGCGTCTGATGGCTACGGTGTCACCGATTCCCGCAAAGAGATTGGACCTCGCCTGGTGTAGAGCTCAAAGCACCTCTTGCCCCATGGTGGGCGCCAACTGTTGTGGTATTGCCGATGAGTATGCCATGGAGGGGTCCTCACAGTGCGCATTTAGAGACGTGGGGTAAGGCAGAGAGTTGTCGGGCACGAGGTAACACAACTTACCTAGGTTCAAGGCCCGCAACGGTGGCGGAACTCTACTCCTGCTATAAATCACTATAATGTCAATACACTGAGTAATAGAGATAGGTTCTCTGTGCGAGGTGTTGCACATTGTACGTAGCAATCTAGGTTGTGCCCTAAAGGCTCCTGTAGGTCCAGTTTATAAAAGCACCAGAACCTAGGGTTTACTGGGAAAGGTCCTTGCAGGACATGGTAAAGAGTCCTACACTAATATGAACTAGTCTTTCGTGTCTTGCACTCCAAGGCTCCGAGTATGTCCGTGAATCCTGCGTAGCCTTCCTTTATCCGGCATGGGCCTCCCTTCTGGATCTGTCTAACTAGACCTCCCAGTAGGCCATTGGCCTTGCTACCATCTATGGTCCACCCGGGTTAGCCGGAATAAGGACATGCTATGGTGATACCCATTTAACATATCCCCAACATCTTTTGTGGAGACCTTGAGTCCCTTCCATCTAATCATCATCGTCATCATCACTATCAGGGTACTGAAGATCTTTCTTGATGCCAAGCAATTTTAGGACGTTTCTAGCTTTTAGCCCATCCTTGGTCCTATCCGGCATGTTGAGCAGAGTGCCAAGAAAAATATTGGTAATGTTCT
The DNA here is from genome assembly GCA_910589775.1 of Avena eriantha. Taxonomy (NCBI): domain Eukaryota; kingdom Viridiplantae; phylum Streptophyta; class Magnoliopsida; order Poales; family Poaceae; genus Avena; species Avena eriantha. Next base: position 431,426,484 of record OU342742.1, on the reverse strand, counting down.
TCGTTATGTGTATGACATCGAGGCTATGGGGCATGTGGACGACCTTCCAGTACGGAAGGTTCGAAAAAATAGACATTGATTTTCATACACCCAGCAGCAGCTTTGTCCTCGGTCGTTTCTTTCCTGGCACATGGAACTGTTGCCAATTATTCAAAAGCTCCTCAATTTCTTCGCCGCTCCTCGGATGCGGGGCTCTTTCGAGCTATTCTTTACCATTGAAGAGATCACCGCGTTATCTCCACGACTTATCCATGTGGAGCCACTTTAGAGTCCCTTGGAATACGGTTTTCGAAGACCTGAGATCCTTTGGTAGCTGGAGATGTGGCGTCTCATCCATGCACTTGACACATGCATTGTGTCCATGGTTCACCTGGGCCAGGACATATGTGTAACCAGGATAGTCCTGCACCATCGTGAGCAACGCGGCTCTCAAAGGGAAATATTCTCTAGTGTACGTGTCCCACGTACGGGCTGGCGTCTCTAACAACGTGGCTAATTCCTCTTTCAACAGCCCAAGATATATATATATGCATATTGATACCTGGTTGTTTCTGCCCCTGAATAAGAATGGTCATGTGTACGTACCTTTGCTTCATGCGCAGCCACAGGGGAGGTTGTATGGACATACAAACACTGTCCAGGAGCTATGCGTGCTACTCTGGTTGCCAAAAAGATTGATTCCATTAGTTCACATACCCAGCCTGACATTCCTCGCATCGCCCCCAAACTCTTCGAAATTGATATCCAATGCATTCCACTAGATAACGTCTGAAGGGTGTGTCAGGATCTTGCCCTACTCTAGATCATCTTCGGGTTTTTCGATTTTCGCGTGCCATTGTATGAGCTTTGCTTTCTTAGGATCTATGAAATAACACTACAGACGGGGGGTGATAGGAAAGTACCATACCACTTTTGAGGAACTTTCTCGTTCCCTCTCTTGTATCGTCCTTGGCGGCACAACGGACATGTGGTTCTCTCTACATACCCATTCTGATAAAGTGCGCTATCATTGATGTATGTATGGTATTTAACGTGTCATAGGTTGAGAGGGCACACAATTTTCTTGGCATCCTCGATAGTTGTTGGCAATGTGTTCCCCTTAGGAAGTCGATCATGCCAGATTTCCATGTTCGCATTGAAGCTCACGTCGGTCCATTTGTGTTCCGCCTTCATCTCCACACGCTTGAGCGTTACACTCAAGCGTGTATCCTTGGGCCAGCACCCAAGATACAATGTTGTCATCTTGTCTATCTCCATTTGTGCCATCTTGGCTTTCTTTCTGGCTGCAGTTTTGGCATTGCTCGACTCCTTGAGGAGAAGTTCTTGAACATGAGGGTCCTGCAAGGACAAAGGTAGCATCGTCTAGGTGTTCACGTCTTCTCCTTATTCATGATTATCATGCCCGTCGACATCTCCTTCTTCATGATGATCATGTCGTAGGTATCTCCTTCTTCATGATGATCTTGTCTGCCGGCAAATCCTTCGTCATGATGCCCATGCCCGGGACACTCTTTGTCTTCTCGCCTGCCCTCATGTTCACGACCACCATTTGTTATCGGTGCCCACATTGAAGTCGTGCATGAAACCTCACCTGAGCAGGTGACCCTCCAGTTATCCAGAATTAGGGTCGATCTAGCGCTAGAGTTTGCATGTTCGACATGGAAATATTATCTGGGTCTTGTTGTTACAAATCATGTCCTCCTTCATGTCTTTCTTGTACCTAGCAACTCGACCGTCGCTCATCATGATGACCATGGTTGCCTATGCGGTATACACATATAGAGAAAAAGAAGTATGTTAGAACCACACCATATGCACACACACACACATGCATGGTCGCAGTAAAATTTTGGCATGACCTTTCCTAAAAGTAGGACATATGGGTAGTGCAAAAAAATTCCGAAATGAAAATGAATCAATATTTCGGCAAACATCCATGCACCGCATCGGGGCAATTGCAACAACAAAAAACTACTTCGCATGCAAATATTCATGCACCACACAAGGTTCATGTACATATAAACATCGTCTCGATTGCCATCACACACCACCGGTGTGACAAGCTTCACCTTAAAAACATGCATATGCATGTCCAACTACTCATCTAGTAGATTCAATACAGAGACGAGACCGCGGTGGGAGAGTGTGAAAAATAGATCTATAAGTTGGAGAGGAAAAGAGGGAACAAATAGAGATGTGAAGGAGAAAAGTACGTGTGGTTTAGTAGATCTACAAGTTGGAGATGCTTCCCGTTACCAATCTCTCATCCAAAGTAGGTTTAAGTAGCAAAAATGGAGAAAAGTATGGGAAAAATTACGTGGGAGGGAGGAGGAAGACGAGCTAGGTGGAGGAGGGGAAAGGATGCAATGGATGGTGGTAGGTAGAGGATTGCTAGCTGCCACCGTTGTACATAGATCTGAAAGCATTATTCTGTGGCGCATGCAGCAATATGCGCCACACAACAAGCGACGACAACTTTTGCGGTGGGACCCGCATCCACTTTTTGGGGCACATATGATGAAATGCGCCACAAAAAACAAACTATTTTGTGGTGCATGTCACCATATGCGCCATAGAAAGTAGTTCACTCAAATTCTTGGTGGGGTCCACAGACAATCCTATGGCGCATATAATAACTATATGCGCCACAGAAATCGTCCACCCATACTTTGTGGCAGGGTCCATAATATTTTTGTGGTGCATGTCTTTCTATATGTGCCAGAATGATGAAATTTATGTGGCGCATCCTGCTGGCATGCGCCACTAGATTTTTTCTGTGGTGCATGGACATTGATATGCGCCACATAATAGCAAGTCTACCTATAGCTAGTTTCCCATTAGTGACACCGACTTTTCTCCTGCCATAGACATGCGCACACCCTCACATGTATACATGTTGTACCGAGCGGACATTTCCAAAAGCGTGCCGTACGGGCTTCAGGTGGGTTTCTATGGGCTTCGCACCAAAACGGCATCGTAGAATCCTGACCGCCCATGAGTTTGTGTTTGCCAAAGTTTGGAGGACGGGGGGACACCAAAGCAAAAGTGAAAAGAAGATCACTTTTCAACTTGAAAATGGAATCTGAAGAAAATTTTCTAGTATGATTCCCTTTGGATTATATGCTTGAGTTTCAGAATTTCTCTAGGAATCCTTCCTTCCCTCCCCTTCTTGGAGAAGTGTAATACAACATTGTGTGTGTTTGCATTTTATCTCATCTTATTTCTATCTTGAAGAAATAGATACATGCAAAATTCAAGGAGAATGCCAATGTTGTACAATTCACTTCTTTTAGATTCCTTTAGACAGGATATCGAATTGCTTGATGCCTTGATCATTTCTTATTATCATTCTATTTGCAGACGTTAGGTGTACTTGATACCATCTTGGTATTATATATATAGCAGAACTATTCTACAACCCCCTTAAGAGATTGTACAATAGCTATTCTACAACCCACACCAAAATAAAGACCTCCAGCGGCCCCGCCCTACCTCACCTCCAGCCCCGCCCGTGCCCCACCTCCGCTGCCGCCCCCACCCCCACCCCACCTTTTGTGCGCTGCCCCGCCAAACCTTCGGCGTCGCCCTGCCCCACCTCCTGCGCACCGCCCCGCCCCACCTCCGCCGCCACCCCACCCACATCCCGCGCGCCAGCTGCTGCCCACCTCCATGCCGGCCCGCCCCACCTCTCATCCGCCGACCCTCGACGCACGTCCCGCGTCGCTACATCCCCACCTCCTGCTGAACTAGTAATGAAAAAAGTGAGAGTTCACTTGATTATTTTAAGTAGTTCAGTCTGCAAAACTATGATAGTTCAGTCTTCTACCTGGTGGAAGTTCAGAAAGCCCCCAACCCCCCCCCCTCCTCGCCCTCCCCCTCTCTCTTCCCACGTAAATCTGGTGCTCCGATAGGAAGTTCATTTGCTATCCACTAAGAAGTTCACATCTTTCACCGTGAAAGTTCACAAAGCCCCCCACCCCCCCATGCTCCCCCTCTCTTTCTACGTGAATCTGTTGCTCCAAAAGGAGGTTCACTTGCTATCTACCGAGAAGTTCACATCTTCCACCGCGGAAGTTTAGAAAGCCCCCCAACCCCCTCTCTTCCCACGTGAATCTGGTGCTCCGACAGGAAGTTCATTTGATATCTACTGAGAAGTTCACATCTTCCCTCGTGGAATTTCAGAAAGCCCCCAACCCCCACCCTCCCCCTCTCTTCCCACATGAATCTGGTGCTCTGACAGAAAGTTCATTTGCTATCTATAGAGAAGTTCACATCTTCCACCGCGGAAGTTCAGAAAGCCCCAAACCCCCCACCCTCCCCCTATCTTCCCACGTGAATCTGGTGCTCTGATAGGAAGTTCACTTTCTATCAATAGACAAGTTCATATCTTCCACCGTGAAAGTTCACAAAGGGTTGTAGAATAGTTATTCTACAAGGTGTTATAGGATAGCGTACCTATATGTATATATATATATATGTTACTCTACATTAATAATATATTGAATTCCTACAACATTTATATTCCTATGTCTTTCTATCTTTCATTCATCGGGCCCTAATTTACTAGATCTTGAACTTTGAAATCATACGAAATACAAATAGACAATTCATATCTTCACTTAATATTGGATTCTCGCGAGTGCTCAAATGTCACACCGATGAGGTTAGATCTTAACTAAATGGTTCCTATCGTCGTATTGATGACAAGTTTGCCATGCGGGGGTCCTCGAGGCGTGCGAAAGAGAGGGGTGTGAGACATATGGTGTTCCGAGACGGTGAGCACACAAGTTTACCCAGGTTCGAATCAGCCGGCTTTGGACGGATCCTACTCCTAGTAGCAATCCAGTAATACGAGAGAGCCGGAATATGATGGGTTCGTAGCATGGAAAACAAAAAAAAATTCTAGCGCAAGAACGAACAAAACCCAGATCTAATCTAGATAAAAGCCAAGATCTAATCTATTAGACATGTGCAACGAGATAGATCTGTACTAACCCTTGTAGATCCGAAAGCGTTACGAGATTGGATCTCGTGGTTGATGTAGTCGATCACTTGCTGATCTCAAGATCGAGTGGACAATCCTTCCGGCGCCGCGTTTCGGCAGTGCTTCCGCAGTCGGTCACACGTACGGAGTCGAAGCAGACCTTCCTCTCCTCGTTCCAGCGAGCAGCAGAGGTAGTATATCTTCTCCACGGAATCCCAGCAGCACGACGGCATGGTGGTGGTGGTGGAGTAGAGAATTCTGCAGGGCTTCGCCTAAGCCTGAGCAGAAGAAAGGAGGAGGAGAGAGGCGGCTAGGATTGGAGTAGTGGAGGAGGGCCAGGGGGTGGCGCCCCCACCCCTCTATTTAAAGGGGGGAGGTGCCATGGGGAGGTGGAGTCCTTGTAGGACTCCCCTCTCCATTGGCCGGCGGATTGGGAGGGGGGAGGAGTCCTCCTCCCCCACGACTCCTTGTCTTGCCCCACAAGGACTCCTTGATCCTTTCTTGGTTTTCACGCAAACTCCAAGAAACCTTCCAGAACCTTCCGGAACATTCCGAAACCTTCTAGAATCCTCATACAAATACTCCGGAACATTTCCTAACTCAGAAAATGATCCCCAATATATGAATCTTATTCTCCGGACAATTCCGGATCTCCTCGTGATGTCCCGGATCAAATCCGAGACTCCGAACAACATTCGGTCTCCAACGCACATTCCATATCTACTTAAAACAACTTCGAACCTTAAGTGTGTCACCCTACGGTTCGTGAATATGCAGACATGATGAAGACACCTCTCCGATCAATAACCATCAGCGGGATCTGGAGATCCATAATGGCTCCCACATACTCAACGATGACTTCGTGATCGATAGAACCATTAACATACGAAACCAATTCCCTTTGTCACGCGATACTCTACTTATCCGAGGTTTGATCGTCGGTATCTCCATACCTAGTTCTACCTCGTTACTGATAAGTACTCTTTACTCGTTCCATGTTATGTCATCCCTTGTGACCCAGTCACATGCTTGCAAGCTAATTAGATGACATTCCACCGAGAGGGCCCAGAGCATATCTATCCGTCATATGGATGGACAAATGCCAATCTTGGTCTATGCGCTTCAACACATACTTTCAGAATACCCAATGACACCTTTATGACCACCCAGTTACGAAGCAGTGTTTGATGTCATCAAAGTACCCATCCCGTGATGGTGATTAACATAACCTCATGGTCGAAGGATTAGGTTACTATGTATTTTAAAGCTTATAGCAAACGAACTTAATGACTTGATCTTATGCTATGCTTACTACGGGTGTGTGTCCATCACATCATTCTCCTAATGATATGATCTTATTATTAACAACATCCAATGTCCATGATCAGGAAACCATGATCATCCATTAATCAACAAGCTATTTTAACAAGAGGCTTACTAGGGACTCCTTTATGTTTACAAAACACACAAGTATTAATGTTTCCGGTTAATACAGTTATAGCATGGGATGTAAACATTTATCATAAACATAAAGATATAATAATAACCACTTTATTATTGCCTCTTGGGCATATCTCCAACAGAATATGGGTTACAAGGGTTCGCCTGTGCGAGTTGAGATTGTGATTGTAAGGTGTTGCCCTAAAGGCTCTCCCTAGGATGGCTTATATAGATATTCGGCCTAGGGTTTACATAAGAGACCTATCCGGCTACGTCTAAGAGTCGGTTATAGAGTAAATCTTGAACTACAAGTAACACTATGAGCCTATGTTGGTAAGTCTTCTGGGACTTCCCGTAGCCGGACTGAACTCCGTCTTTTCTCCCTCACTGGGCCGCCCGTGAAGCAAAGATCTAACCCGAAGTCGGCCACCGTGGTCAGTAAGGAACTGTGAGGATACCCAAAAAGTATATCCCCAACAGTAGCCCCCGGAAGTCTCCAAGATCCAAAGTCGGATTCATCATCGTCTAGTTTGATCTTCGGCTTGCAGAATCTTGAAGGGTTCCTGAAACTTCAAAACAAAAGATACGATCCGGGTCTCAAAACAAAGCCAGACCTATTAGTACGTTATTCTTATTTCCAGCTCGCAATTCAAACTAAGCCGAAACTTGGTCTCTGACGTCATCTGACCCCAGTCATGGTCAAGTCACGTCATTGACAGACATACCCTATCAGCACGACTGTTGGTGGGTCTGCCGTTCGCGGAACCGAGGCGCCATTTCAATGCGTACACGGAGATCGAGGCGACGTAATCATTGTGTGGGACCTTCCCAGTTCTTTCCACGACGCGTGACATTTACACTGTGTCATTTGCACAAATCTTGGCGCGGTTAGGTAGTTATAAGGGGTGAGGATTCTCTTTTCCTCATCTTCTTCACCTATTCCTCTTGCCTTTTCCTTTCCTCCACCTCTCCCTCGTGCACAGAACTCCCCTGCTTCCCAGATTCCCAGCGCCGCCCATCTAAGGTCACCGACGCACTGGAAGAATGGCTTCTTCCTCATCGTTCGGCTTGGCTGGGTTCGCAGCGGTGGCGACAGAGAAAGAAAGCAATCATGGGGTCTGGATCCCCTGCGTCCTTGATGACGAGAAGCTCCGCGGCATGGAGAGTGAAGGGCTCCTCCGCACCGGCGACTGGCGGAGCGGTTTCGGCGAAACCATCCCCAACCCACACGCCGACGAGCGGGTATACTTCGCCACCCACCTCGACAGAGGTTTGTCTTTCCCTCCCTCAGAAAAGAATTCCGAGGTGATAGATCATTATGGCGTTCATCTTCACCATCTTCCCCCCAACTCCATCTTAGAGATGAGCGCCTATGCGGCTTTATGTGAGGGATATCTCGGCATTAGGCCGAGTCTCACTTTATTCCGGTACTACTTCCATGTCCGGAGAAACTCCATTACTGCCGGTAATCCTTATATTACCAGCACGATTAGCCTTTTAGTTAGACGCGAGCGCGTTTATCCTCGCATTTTAGCTAGTGAGTCGGTCAAACAGTGGCCGGCCACCTTCTTTTACCATAAGGATATTCCTGCTCCCGGCAAAGCTACTGCTTTGCTGGATTTCATCGACGGAGCTGCCACAGCCCTAGCATCTTGCGACGAGGATCCTCCGGCTCTCAGTGACGATCTGATCCTCGCCAAGAGGCGGATTGAATACCTGACGAAGCACAAGGGCCTGAGAGGGTCCGACCTGGTCCAGTGCTGGGTGGCACGCCAGATCCAGCCTCTCTAGCATCAGGGCGACCGACTGATGCATTCCATCACGGCATCAAAACAAGACTCCCTCCGCATCAGCCCCAAGGCCATAAAGCCACAGGACTACATAAGCTAGATCAAATGGCTGATAAAGGAGCGGATCGAGAGAAAGATTCCGAATTTGTCTCTGGACATGCACACAGCAGAAGATCCTTTAGTGCCGGTAAGCTTTTAGCAGTAAACCCTTTTTGTGTGTTTCACCTTTAAGTTATTTCGCAACACTGAGATATTATCTTCTTTTCAGCTTGTCGACCTCCCCGAGTCGGAACTGGCTCCTATCGAGGGATATCCTCCGGAGTTTTCTCAGGAGGTGGAACTGGTCCCACTGCTGGACGTTGTGCCCAAGAAGCGTAAAGCTCCGACAGTGGCCGTGGCACAAAGGAAGTGCCAGTTGTGAAGAGGTAACTTTCCACACAACTTCCGCCTTTGTACCTTATTCGTAATCTCTTCTGAGATGTAATGTTTTCCATTCTATTACATTCTTAGAGCTAAACAGCTCATCAAGGGAAAGGGGAAGGGAACTTCTTCGAAGCCCCTACGTCAAACGAAGCTATCCATGGCTTCGCCTACCATAGCTCCCCCGACTCCTGTCCCTCAATCTTCTACAACACCGGCAATTACTCCATCCCCGGTTGTCGCAGAAGATTCGACTCCCTGAACAGAGCCAGCGACCCTTGAGTCGCATACTGACGCCACCATGGGTGGCTCAGGTTTTGATAAGGGTGAACCCTCTTCGGGTAATGATCCCTCGGCAGAGACCTTCACCGAAAATCTCCTGAACAATCCGGGACTTGCCAAATTTGGCTTGTCTCAGAAATTTGTGGAGGAAATCTAGCGGCTGGCCCAATAATGCCTGGAAAGCCGTAATATGTCTCCCGAAGAAGAAGCAAAAGAAGCAGAGGACATCAAGTACTCCAAACGTCTTGAACAAGTCCGCCTTTGCGACGAGGGACTAAGATCTTGTGGTCTTCCACCACCTCCGATTATTCCAATCACCCTCGCCGAGAAGGTTACTACTGAGGTGAACATGTGCCTGAGCAAGCTCTCACACGAACATCATGTAAGTCGGAATTCCAACTCACGCTTTTCCTTTACTGTATTTGATGTCATATCCTCTAGCCCCCAAGCATAAAGTTGGATAGTAGATCCGGGTTTAAGCTTCACTAGGATGCCAAAGAACGAACTAGTATAGCCCCCAAGGCTCGTGCTAATATTAGCTACAATATTAGCCCTAGTATTTAGTAGACTTATGACTTTGGGTATTCTGACTTACAGAAAGTTAATTCATATAACCAGGAATTGTTGAAGAACATCTGCAATAAGCGGAGAGAGATCAAAGCTCTCCGACTTAAAAATGTTGAGCCTAAAGTTTCCAAGGATGAGGCCGAAGGTGAACTTTCCGAGACTCAAACTTTGTCTTGAGTTTTCATAGTCGAATAATTTTTGCTTAACGGTTGTTCTTTTTGACTTACAGCACTGATAAAGCAGTCATGTGCTATGATCGAAGAGGCCGAGAATCTGAAGACCCTAGTGGTGGAAAACAAGGATCTCTGCCAAGAGCTAGACCAGCTTAAGGCGGATCATGAGAAGAGCATTGCTAAAAGTTCACGAATCCTCCTCCATGGCCATCGTGGAGCGTGATCGCAAGATTGCACTCCATGAGAAGAAGATCTCGAATCTCAACGACGAGCTATGCAGGGAGAAGGATATTTCCGAAGCGCTCCGAGCTGAACTCTGGAGTCTTCGTGAAGAGAAGACCAAAGTGGATGACGTCATCTTTGGTATGTTTCCGTCTTTCTGACTTGTCTACATACTTCAGACTCTTTCGATGTCGGATTTATTTATCTATTTTGTGTTATATGCATAGGTCCTCTGAACTTGACGGACTCCACTTCTACCGAGCCCCGCACCCATCAGCCTACCCATGTCGGTGATTTGCTTCATGACTTCCGCCAGTCCATTCAGGATATTGGAGAAGCTCTCAAGGTTCCGGACATGCATAGCATGTCCGAATTTCAGGTGCGGGACAAGTCAAAGGAGATGCCGCAGCTCGTTTGGGACTGGAATATGTCCTACGCACGATCAGCAGTGCATAAAACCCTCACAATGGAAATGAGCCACCATGGAAGCATGGAAATCTGGCAAGTGAATAGAGGGTACTGCAAGGTGGACGAAGAAGGACATGAGCAAGACATTAAGGCCATTATGGACTCCTGCACCGGACATGGGTGTCATGTAGCTGATTTAACCAGCTATGACACTCCCTTCTTCACCCGCGTGGACACGCCGCCTCCGCCTCCCGAAGAAGAAACCGAAGTTTCCGACGATAACCACAACATGTCGTATGTGGAAATCTCGGAACGATATCAAGGCGATGTCTCCAGCGAGCCGGCAGCTCCTACCTCTTCTCCTGTATCATAGATTATCAGAAACAAATGTATTATTCTGAAAACATTATGGGTCTGTAAATACGCAGTATGATACTTTTGCTATTGCTAAGTTTTAATCTATTCAACACTTTTGGTTTAAATTTTTGTGTGCCTGAAATGTTTACATAAGCACTTGTACTTTTTTGTCTATACTTATCGTTTTTCTGGCTTTCCGCCTCGTCCCTTTCATGAGCCCGCTAAACCTTCTGCACGGAATCTTTGCCGAGCAATAGAGGTCAATTGCTAAACCAGTTTAAACTCGGAAACAAAGCCGACTTCCAGTACCAACAATTCACTACTCGAAAAATACCCGCATCCGGCAATCAGACAAATAACCAAAGTAAAGACTAGAAACTTTAGAGTTATACCTGAGGGTAGCAATTTTAGAATCGAAAATCTAAACCAGAACGAACATGAGCATAAAGTACTTTCAATCATTATGGGATTTTCGACTATGACATGATCATTCGGAAATAAGATGGTAAAAACTTCTCAAAAAAAACTTGAGGCAACCAAGACTTTTATTTCTCACACAACATGTACATATATATGATTACAAGGAAGAATAAACTAAGAAAAAAAGGGACGTAGCTGAGCAATATTCCACGGTCCGTCTAACTCATCCGGATTTGTACTGCCTCCAGCTCTCTTTCTCTTCTTAGTAGAAGGTCTTTCTTTGACTAGACTTATATCAGTTAGGTAGTACGAACCATTGTGCCATACTCGACTAACTAAAAATGGCCCTTCCCATTGTTGCACAAGCCTGAGAACCAAATCGCCTTTATTGAAAGATCTGTTTCTGACTCTCTAGCTATGTTACTTGCATAACTTCTGCTGATAGGCTGTTGATCTCATTTCAGCAACGACGCGAACTTCTTCGACTAAGTCGAGATCATTTTGTCGAGAAATCTCGGCATCCTCTTCAATATACGCAACCACTCTAGGAGAAGTGTGAACCAAATCACTAGGGAGAGCTGCTTCTGCGCCATAGACCAAGAAGAAATGTGTGTATCCGGTTGACCTGTTCGGAGTTGTTCGTAAACTCCATATTACAGAAGGTAACTCCTCTGCCCAAGCCCCCGCAGCACGTTGTAGTGGTGCTTCGAGTCTTGGTTTTAGGCCTTGTAGGATTAAACCATTTGCTCTTTCGACTTGTCCATTAGCCTGTGGATGTGCGACTGACGCAATGTCAAGCCGGATATTTTGTTCATTGTAGAACTTGGCAAGTTCCCTCATAGAGAAATTACTCCCGTTGTCCGTGATAATACTATGCGGATAACCATACCGGATTATAACATTCTCGACAAATCTTTTGGCTGTTGCTCCATCACAACTAGTGACGGGTTTAGCCTCAATCCATTTGGTGAACTTATCCACCATCACTAAGAGGTGAGTAAATCCACTTGGAGCCGGTTTAAACGGTCCTACCATATCAAGCCTCCAGACTGCGAAAGGCCATGTTATAGGTATTGTTCGCAGTTGATCAGCCGGAACATGAGCTTGTTTGGCGTACTTTTGGCTGCCTTGCATGTATTGACTAGCCGTTCGGCATCTGCCTTGGCTGTAAGCCAGAAAAAACCGTGCCGGAAAGCTTTTGCCACTAAAGATTTGTCTGCAGCATGGTGACCACACTCGCCTTCTTAGATTTCTCTTAAGATTTCCACTCCTTCTTCCGGAGATACGCAGCACTGAAAGACCCCAGATACACTCTGCTTATAGAGCTCACCTTTAACTACAATATAGGCTTTTGCTCGTTGGATAATCTGCCAGCTCAGAACCTCGTCTTTGAGTAATTTGCCATCTACCAAATTGTCAAGGTAGGGTTGGGTCCAGCTGGGAATTATAGCCCGAACTGCTATTAGAGGTGAGTTGGATTTGGTCGGATATTCCTCATCCACTCCCTTTATTAAGGGAACTTTGAGGTGCTCTAGAAAAGCGCCATCCGGGACCTCTTTCCGTGCAGAGCCTATTCGAGATAGTGCATCTTCTTCCTCTCTGCTCAAGGGATGTGTTGAACCTCAAACCCTTCGAATGATTTAGATAAATCATCCACGACAGCTTTATACGCTGCCATGTGCTTATTTGCATTACAAATATTTGACACTTGCTGAGCAACAAGATCTGAATCTCCGTAACACATCAAACGTCGGATGCAGATATCCTTAGCAATCCGGATACCATGTAGCAGAGCTTCATACTCGGCAATATTATTTGTCGCTGTGAAGTGGATCTGCAACACGTATAGAAGTTTATCTCCTTGGAGTGATTTGAGCATCATGCCAGCCCCCGAGCCCCCGCGAGCCTTAGACCCATAAAAATATTGGGTCCAATATTCCGACTCAGGGAGGGTCATATTCTCCTTCGTCTCTGTCCAATCAGCAACAAAGTCGGCAAGGATTTGGGATTTGATTGTTGTCCGAGGTTTGTACTCAATATCGAAAGCTGAGAGCTCTATGCCCCATTGGCAACGCGTCCTGTGGCGTCACTGTTGTTGATTATATCTCTCATGGGAGCTGTGCTCACCACGGTGATTGGATGCTCCTGAAAATAGTGGCGTAGCTTACGAGATGCTAAGAAAACACCGTAAGCTAGTTTTTCATAGTGTGGATATCGATGTTTTGATTCTGTTAGAACCTCCCTGACAAAGTAAGTCGGACGCTGCACCAAGTGTTCCTGATTTTCCTCCGGTATCTCCACTACCATGACAATACTAACGAGTTTGTTGGTCGTAGCGAGAAAGAGCAACATCGGTTCCTATGGTTCCGGGGCTGTAAGGATAGGAGCGGATGAGAGTACTTTTTTCAGGTCTTGTAGCACATCTTCTACTTCGTCGGTCCACACAATATCCTTGATCTTTTTCAGGAGTTTGTATAATGGTGCGGCTCTTTCACCAAGCCGGCTTACAAACCGACTGACTGCGGCAATGCAACCAGTTAGTCTTTGTACGTCTTTCAGGCGGGTTGGCTGGAAATATTGAGTATAGCCTTGATTTTGTCCCGGTTCACCTCTATGCCTCTTTGAGATACGATGAAACCTAACAATTTTCCGACTGGGATTCCAAAGAAGCATTTCTTCAGATTAAGCATTATGTTGTATTTTCATAGATTGGCGAACGTTTCCTCCATGTCAAAAATTAATGTTTCCTTCTTTCGGGACATCACCACAATATCATCCACATATGCATGTACATTGCGTCTGATTTGATCGTGGAGGCAACGCTACATTGTGCGCTGGTACATAGCTCCTGCGTTCTTCAGCCCAAAGGGCATCATAACAAAACAGAAGGTTCTGAAGGGGGTTATGAATGAAATTTTGACTTTGTCAGATTCCTTCATCCGGATTTGGTGATAATCGGAATATGCGTCGAGAAAACAGAGGAGTTCTGAGCCTGCCGTGGAATTGATAACTTGATCAATCCTAGGTAGAGCGAACGGATCTTTGGGGCAAGCCTTGTTCAAGGCAGTATAATCAACACACATCCATAAATCAGTGGTGTCCTTTTTACAGACCATTACAGGGTTGGCCGACCACTCAATGTGGATGACCTCTTCTATGAATCCGGCTAACTCGAGCCGTGCTAGTTCCTTAGCTATTTCCTTACGCTTTTCATCGCCGAACCGTCGCAAGGACTGTTTGACGGGTTTAGCGTTCGGGTTTACATTTAGAGAGTGCTCAGCATGTTCCTAGGTACTCCGGTCATGTCAGATCGCTTCCATGTGAAGATATCTTGATTTTCTTTGAGGAACTTGATGAGCGCGCTTTCCTACGCGCTATCTAGGTCTACACCTATCAAGGTCACCTTGGAGGGGTCATCATCCTTCAATGGCGTCTTCTTCGTCTCTTCTGATGCCTTGAACACCGGAATCGGCTTTGTTACCTCCTTCTTCGTTGCGGGCATCTCGGACGGATCTATGCTCTTCTTGATCTCCTGGTACTCCTGGGCGTGCAACACGACTTCAGCAAAGGCGACATTTCCATCCTCTCACTCTCGCGCTTTCTTCGGGTCTCCCCTGATGGTGATCACGCCGTTGGGACCTGGAATTTTCATCATATTGTAAATGTAACACGGACGAGCCATAAAAGCCCAGTAAGTCGGACGTCCGAATATAGCGTGGTACGCGCTCTTGAACGGGACTAGTTCGAAGGAAAGTGCCTCCATCCAATAGTTCTTTGGAGTTTGAAAGGTAACATCCAAAGTGATTTTTCCTAGGGAATTTGCTTGTCTTCCTAGGACAACCCCGTGAAAGATCACAGAGCTATGGTTGAGCTGGGTCTCCGAGATCTTCATCCGGCGCAGCGTTTCGACATACAGAATATTAATACTGGTGCCACCGTCCATGAGAGTCTTGGAGAAACCATAACCGTCAATAAGGGGATTGATGATTAAGGCGTATTTTCCTCGCCTGTGCAACTTAGGCAGATGGTTAGCGTGGTCAAAGGTGATTACCAGCTCCGACCAGTCCAAGAATTGAGGGACAGCCGGAACTGTTGCATTGAGCTCATGTAGCACTACATTTTTGACTTTTGCTGGTTGAGATTCGAGGAAGGTGACATAAGTGTCCTTCTTGGTCGGAAAATTTTTCTTCCCTTCCGGCTTGGGATTTGAAGCATCAACTTCCTCCATGTCGGAATCTTCCTTGATCTCATTTTCTTTTTCAGGATTCTTCTTTCCCTTCTTCCGCTTAGCTTTGTAGCCATTGGTATCATCTCTCTTAATGTCGTCATTGAAACGACACTCGGCGTTTGTGTGGGACGAGCCCCCATTGGCGTCTAGGTGATGCACACATGGGTTATTGGCAATGTCGGCCCAAGAGTAGGTTTTGCCAGGCTGCTGGTCTCCTCTACCTTGAACTCTTGACGTCCCACGACCGTGTCCGCGGCCACCGCCATGTCCTCCTCGTCCTCCAGACCCGAAAGTAGCAGTGACTACTGCCGTTTCCGCGTTGGGTTTTTCTTCCGAGGTATTCTTGCGCTTCTAAGCTTGTTGCTTTGGTTGTTTTGCCGACTGTGGCACATCCATGGCGTTGCGTAATCCCTCTACATCGTCGTCAGCATCCGCATACTTGCTCGCAGTTTCTATCATCTCTCCCAAATCAGTGACTGTCACACTTCAAGCGATGACGTAGTAAACCAATTGGGAAACCTGCAATGAAAGCTTCAATCGCAGTTTGGTCATTTACTCCCTCACTGGAGTTCTTGGTGTCGATCCATCATCCGAGATAGTCTCGGCAAGTTTCTCCGGCTTTCTGGGTGGAAAGTTGTAGGTCTCCGACCATACAGGGCCTCCGGTATGTTCCTTCGAAATTCCGAAAGAACGCACTTTGCATGTCATACCAGTTGTGGATGGTGTTCTCCCGAAGTTCATTGAGCCATGATCGTGCCGTCTTCCGCAACATAAGTGGGAGATATCGGGTTGCGACAAAGTTGTTTCCGCCTTTGGCGATGCAGCAAGCTTGGAAAAAATCCTGTAGCCAAGTGTCTGGCCGAGCTATGCCGTCGTAGGCATGAATATGTCTTGAGATGGAAAATCCTTTCGGGAATCTTGTAGCTCTTATGCATGGTCCGAAGCATTTTGGGCCCACGTATATGTCATCGTTTTCATAGCGCCGCGCCTCTATATTGGAGTTGATCCTGTGCCTTGCGTCGTTTGGGGATAAAGATGGTCCCGAATGACGGCTATGGTTGCGGTGCCTTGGAGCCGGACTCCGGCTTCTGCCACCACCTCCTCCACCATGACGCCCTCCTTGGCCTCCTTGGGAGCCGTTGTGATGGCTACTTGTCGGAGAGGGTGGAGCAGCTGGGTTATTTCCAGCTGAGCACCGGCCTCCATCCGGAGCGTCATTATCCCTGTTCCGGGAGGGTCTTCATTGTGAAGAGCCCCCTGCCGGCTTGACTCGACGTGGTTTCCGTTGTTCCTTCATCCGTTACTCCCACCATGGTGGGGCTCAGCTGGACAGTTTGTAGGTCTAGGAGGTGGCATTCTTTGTCGGTCCTCCTCCCGACGTTTCTCTTTTTCTTCTCCCCTATGATCGTTCGACTCTCGTCGGGGAGGGTTTCTCGGATACAGTGCAGCAATTGCTTCTTGCTCAGCGGCTAGAGCGACATTGCGCCAGTCACGTGCATCTCTGTGATGCTGTCCTGATGATCCGGTGCTGGAGTAGTTGTCTTCCCGTTTGTCGGAACGATGATAATGTTCCGGAACGCGCTGGGGCCTTATATCATTCCAGGCTGAGTCCGTGTGACATTGGTCAGACTTGGAGACCAGTTTTCCGCTTACGGATCCTTCATCCATGGCTTCTTCTTCCTCTGCAGCCTTGGGGTTATAGTCCTCTTCATATTCCATGGAGAACTTTCGGAAATCTGCTGACGTCATCGATTCATCCAAGGATGCGGGTACATCGGCATTTGTTCCGATCGCCTCCAGCATAGATTCTGTGTTATCTCTAGCATCAGCGGAGCCGGATCCGGATCCCACATATCCGATAAAGTGCGATGCGCTGCTCCTGAGATAACTGCGGTCTTCATAGTAGGCTTCGTCGAAACGTTTGATGGTCTCGAGGATTTCATCTACGCCTGAGTTTTGCATCATCATGCACCTTAGTGTGTATCTCAGGAAAGGCCTGTATGTTCCGGCGTAATCATAGCCAGAACCAGCGTTGGTTTTATGCTCCTCCTGGATTTCGACTTCAATGGGTGAGTTGATCTGGGATTCAATCTCTCCAGGGAGATCTGCTACAGATTCAACTTGGACCGCCAGGTCTGCTTTAGGCTCGGATTTTTCCACTGTCTCCGCAACTGGTGCGGGCTGGGTGGGATTAGGGTTTTCTGAGATCCGGAACCCTGCCGCCTCCACGGACAAAGGGGACCCAGAAATTTCTTCTGCTCTATCATCACCGCTGGGGTGGGTGGGGCAGGTTCAGCAAAGCCGATGTAAACATCGATCTCGCCAAAAGACATGATGGTGTAGGCAGTCACAGCCTCCCAAGCCGGAATCCAGGTCTTGTCGAGAACAATGAGAGGGACATCGCTGGCGTAGAGGATGCGACCGATGGTGATAGTCTTGCCGATTCTGATTCTTCTAGATTTCGCTCGGAACACATATCCGAAGCTCACTTTCCCCATGGTGGGCGCCAACTGTCGTCGTATTGATGACAAGTACGCCATGAGGGGGTGAGGCGTGCGGAAGAGAAGGGTGTGAGACATATGGTGTTCCGGGACGGTAAGCACACAAGTTTACCCAGGTTCGAATCCGCCAGCTTTGGATGGATTCTACTCCTACTAGCAATCCAGTAATACGGTAGAGCCAGAATATGGGTTACAAGGGTTTGCCTGTGCGAGTTGGGATTGTGATTGTAAGGTGTTTCCCTAAAGGCTCTCCCTAAGACGGCTTATATAGATATCCGTTCTAGGGTTTACAGGAGAGACTTATCCGGGTACGTCTAAGAGTCGGTTACAGAGTACATCTTGAACTACAAGTAACACTATGGGCCTATGTCGGTAATTCTTCTGGGCCTTCCCATAGCCGGACTGGACTCTGCCTTTTCTCCATGACTGGGCCACCCGTGAAGAAAAGCTCTAACCCGAAGTGGGCCACCCTGGTCAGTAAAGAACTGTGAGGATACACTGAAAGTATATCCCCAATAGTTCCAACCATTATTATTACTACAAACTAGACACCTATCCGCGTCTTCCGGGGCGCGACCGGTATACTGAACGCCTGACTATTAAACGTCAAATGTCAACCTAGTGCATATACGTACGAAGAGCTCCCGAGTCAGAAAGAACGTTTCTCTTTAGTGTTGGACATGTATAGTAGGCATCGCTTTGCGCACCTTGGGGTGAAAAGAGAACGTCGATTATTGTAGTGTCTGCACGATAATTACGCATATATATTATCAATATAAAGTTGAATGGATGTTAGGCTTAACGAAGTGGCATAAATACTCGTTTCATACGCTTTGGCTGCATTCTACATACGAAATAAATCTGAGATAGCTAATATGGCATGAACCAAGTATTAATTTTGAGCTCTTTGGTTAGTCACCTGACACACGATGTGTGGCTTACACGCCGAGTGAAAGGACGCCAAGTTATCGAGGTGAGACTAAACATGTAACATAATAAAGTAAGTGTTGTAGGAAGAAGATCTTGTACTGGGCAAGTCGCAGATATCGAACACATACAGTCGCACACGACTTTCCAAAAGCACGTCATATACGTGAGTGCGCTTTGGGTCTCGGTATTCAACATGTTTTTAGGCAAATCGATTCATAACATAGACAGTAGTCATGCATCCAAGCCTAGTACTAAATATATCACATACTATAATGGTCAGATTTAGTGCTCTAGCATGGTCCTGTGTGCGTCGTGGGTCCGAGTATTCCACACGTTTTTAGGCAGATTGTTTGACGACATGGTCTCGGTACTGTTGCCACATCAGCAGATGGATACAACAAACATGCATGAATCTATTCGTGTCCTTAACAAAAGGAAGACACAAATTTCTGTATATCTTTATTTTGAAAGTACGAAAGAAAAAACAGTTTGCAAAATGAAAGATAGATACACATTTATATGGAGTAATATAGTTATAAACAAACTAAATTAATCTACACAGCTAGACTTTGCTAAGATTGTTCACTCGAAGTCTACTCTTCATTGTCTCGACATCCTTAAGGATGGCGAGGAGTATACTCTTATTCTCCTTCACATCTCCAAGGACAGCGACAATATTGTACTTAAACCTGCGGATCGACCTAATAATGGCTTTGTCGGTCATCACCCATCGGTTCCTCTACAAGGACTCTTCTTTTGTTTGTCAGCACCATGGCCATGACGTTTTCCTCCTTTGGCTCGCCTGAGAGAAAAGAACACAGTCGGCTGGGAAAAGAACTCGTCTAGAAGAAGAATCTAAACAACATAGAAAGAGATAGAAAAAACAAACGTCAGACGATTTCGTTTAAAAAGAATCTCGTGAGGAAACAAAATAGTGGTTGGGGGCGTACCATGTTCCCGGGTAACGTCATGCGGTTGTTCCTCCATTGCGAGGACAACGATGACGGTAGGCGACCGTGGTTGTACAATAGCAGTCTGACGCGGATAGGACTCCAAAGGCAGTA
The DNA here is from genome assembly GCA_910589775.1 of Avena eriantha. Taxonomy (NCBI): domain Eukaryota; kingdom Viridiplantae; phylum Streptophyta; class Magnoliopsida; order Poales; family Poaceae; genus Avena; species Avena eriantha. Next base: position 431,406,698 of record OU342742.1, on the reverse strand, counting down.
ATGACTTCCCAATATCATAAGATAAAACGTGAATGACTTCAATAGACGGCCCTAGACATCATATAAATAAGAGTCAATAGCCGCACGAAATAACGGAAATTTGAAAGCATAGAGGAAAATCCTATTCAAATAGAAAATATGCAAGGGAACATACTCCTTCCGTTTAGAAATATAAGATGTTTTATCTTTGTGAATCGAATGTATCTAGACATTTTTTAGTATATAGGTTCGTAAATGTTTGGAGTGAACCTATATATACTAAAAGGGGTCTAGATACACTCTTTTCACAAAGCTAAAACATCTTATATTTCTAAACGGAGAGAGTACCATGAAGAGAAGCCAGCTCGAAGAACAGGCCGCGTTAGACAACGGCGATGATCGCGTCCCCCGCGTTCTATCCATGATCTTTCGCGTCAACTAAAGAAGATAACCATAGAGAGCACATAAAGAAAAGTTAGTACGTGCACGTCACGAAAAAGGCATGGCAGGAAAGTGAGAAAAATATAATTTATATAGAATAGAGGCAAGTGAACGTACCAAGAGCAAAGATTAGATCTCGTAAGATACAGTAGAGTTCATACGCAATATCGTCCAAACGTTATCGTTCATCCGCAGTTTTAAGAATAAAGAAACAAACATTAGATACGCAAATCCAAAATTTTAGATAAAACCAAAAACTATTAAAAATAAGGTGGTATACCTTGTTTTACCCAAAATGAGATAGCTCCCCCTCCATCAAAATCTCCGAATGAGTAAGACCTGTCCAACAACCATAGTCAAACAGGAGAGTCAAAGAAGACATAGCCATTCAAAGGAGGCTAAAAAAATACATGATAAAACACAGACGCGAAACAACGCAGTAAAGAAAATAAACGTTCACAAAATACACTTATCTTTTTATTCGCAGCGCGTACCGTAGAGCAAAGAACCTGCAAACGAACAAAAACATGAAGCTTAATCCCGAAAAAGGAAATAACATGTAAAAACAGATGAAGGGTGAAGCTTATCTAGCACGCGAAATCGCTATGTGGTCGAGAATAGAAAGATCTCCGTGGAAACAGAAAAACGAATTGAGTACAGAAAGAGCGGATGAGGTAGGCGTGAGTCGTACTCAAGAGGGATATATTGTTCGTGACGAATACCGAAGAGAAAGTAGCTCCGACAAGGAAGAGCACTGTGCAGAAGCAAATCAAGGAGAAGAGAAGACCGAAGAAGAGGATCTCCGCGAGGACAGCACAGTACAGAAGCTAGAGCAAGAAGCATGTAAGAAACGAAATAATAACGAAAGGTATGTGCATTGTGAGGAGCATGAAGAAGAGTCGTGAACGGCAGAGCAGCATGGCTTGTAAAACCGCGTACCTCACGTTACAACATCATAAAAGCTTAGGTAGAGATTTGCATAAAAGCGTAGACAGATTTGCGCCTACGGTACTCTATGGTACCAGCAATGCTATGCGCCGCGATAAACCCAGCGTGTGAGGGATAATGGTGCCAGTTCAACCGTGGACAAGACCCATAGCACGATCTGGATGCAAGAATCAATGGATGTCCATGCATACTTCTAGGATCTATGATCCCAGGTCATCTCTCTGCCTGTGCAAACCCACATCATTTAAGATCTACGTTGACAGACGTAAGATCTAAGGCTCACGTCCGCAAGAAGCTGCAACTGTACTAGGCTGATAGCTCCACGGCGACCATGCGCTGGGCCATAACCGCGAGAAACCGCGGCAGGCATGGACGCATAGCGCCACGTCTAATATCGGCAGGCTACAAAAACCGCAAGAGTCTGCGGTTTGTCATAGGCTCATGGCGCCACGTTGGCGCTTAGCAGGCCTCGCCACCCGGCGGTGCGGAGCGTTTTAGTCCCTCGAACGCTTCTCACAGAGGCCGGTACTATCGCGTACGCTGACGTCGGTCCCCATGGCGCGCGCAGCCCCCGCACAACGATTCCTGGTACGACGGTGCGCGGTACACTCGTCGTGGTAAGAAATCTTTCACCCTAGCCTGCATAGGGACCCGTCTCACGGATAGCAGAGCTCGTCGCGTCCACCGCATGTCCTCCTCGGCCTTCATTCCAGGGCCGAAAATAATCGGGGAAGACGTTGTTAGTAGTTTTGAGTCGAAATCATCTAGCGCTATTACTTACACATGATAAAGTCAAATTCCAAAATATGTTTGAAAAATTTTTTTTGAAAATGGGCAGATTTTTTCCATGGTAGATAAATCCTTGCAATCGTGTCATCTCTCATTTTTTTATATGGTACTCTCTTTGTCCCACAATATAAGATATATATCGTGATACAGAATTACAGATGTAGCATATTATTCACCCATCCATTTAACAACAATGTCTTGTAAAA
>OU342742.1:431362939-431403335 GCA_910589775.1 Avena eriantha | reverse complement strand
GGCCGAAAATAATCGGGAAGACGTTGTTAGTAGTTTGAGTCGAAATCATCTAGCGCTATTACTTAAACATGATAAGAGTCAAATTCAAAATATGTTTGAAAAATTTATTTGAAAATGGGCAGATTTTTTTCCATGGTAGATAAATCCTTGCAATCGTGTCATCTCATTTTTTTATATGGTACTCTCTTTGTCACCAATATAAGATAATATATCGTGATACAGAATTACAGATGTAGCATATTATTCTACCCATGCCATTTAACAACAATGTCTTGTAAAAATATTAAATCAGATAGGTAAAAGTTTATTTATCCTCACGGATAATTTTCATCGTGACAGTTCTGGTGATGTGTATAGCATGCGTCGATCTGGTCTTTTTGAGATCAATCCACGTCGATCTGGACCACCTGGGTCTTGATGTCAAAACCTATATGTCATGCTAGTTTCCAGGGACTACCGATAGGATCCACGTAACCAGAACGACTTGATGAAGCTCAATTAAGCAGACTGCTCAATTGATCGAGACGAATAATTTTCGAGCTAAGGTTAAATAATGAAGTTTTCTCCTTGAATGTTGAATGGTAAAGAATGAACCTTTTGACAGAGTCAAGACTGAAAACTGGACCCTCCCACGGTTAAAAAGAGAGAATAGGCTATTATTTTCTCCGGCGACCACGCAGTCACAATTGGAAATGGTAGGAAAGCTCGTTTTTGGGAGGGGACTTGCGGAGATGTTCGGTTAGAGAAGCCACTGAAAACAACAATTGGGTCACCAATATCAACATACAAGGCGGTCTATCTTTTGATCACATCGCACAATTCTTCAAACTTTGGAGAATGGTCCAACTAGTCCATCTACAACGAGAAGATTCGGATTTGATTTTTTAGAAGCTCACAAACGACGGTTGTTACTCCACATAAACGGCTTACAAGATGCAATTCTTAGGGCAATCTTTCCCCATTTTTCCTACACTCGTTTGGAAGGGTTTGTTTCTTTGCGCCTCCTTGGCGAGTGCATCGTGGGGCCCGACTTCCTTATAATTGCCGCGTTTCGCAAAGTTAGGCTGCCAACTACCGAGAGATTTGGTGACTTTTCACACAAACAAAAAAAACTACCGAGAGACGTCATTTCGAGACAAACTCATCTCACCCCTACCAAATTTAAACATTCTATTAAACTGCTCCATGAAGTAGACGATCGAGACCCAAATGCCAGTAATATGTCCGTGACGCGAGTGCCAACGTGGCAACCTTCTAGGCAAATCGAGGAACTAAAGGCTTGGTGCGTTGACCAAATTCACAAATCTACTCCCTCTTTTCTCATGAACCCTAGCACCGACGGCGTCAGAATCTATCCTTCAAGAGGAACTATCCCTTCGGACATTTGACTTCCGGTGCCAAGTTGCTGTGCCGATTCGCTGATCCCTAGTTCCAATGCCGCATGTCGTAGCCGCCGTTACGAGGCTCTAGCCCGCCTCCGCAGCCGACGAGCTGAGCAGCACAGATGATGACAGATCCTACTACCAAGGAAGAAAAAGTTCAGGCTCAAGCCGGTGAGTTACTATTGTTTATAGTAGGTGTGATCTAGGTTTAGATATTGTTTATGCTCTTTGTAATTTCGGTTGTATTTAGTGCGAGTGCAAATTTTATGCTTCATTTTATGACTGTCAAATTTACTGAGGATTGTTATAATTTGATATAATTTGTAGTTGTAAGTTATTTGAAGATTGTTACAAACCGAGCATCTACCGTAATTACTACACATATATAAAAAACAGTAAAATTGTAAGACATATAACACACGATCTTCTGAAAATAGGGAGGACATCCATTGTATTACACAGGCACCATAGAACATGCATAATGCATAGACGTTCACTCAATAAACTGAACACACAAAAAACTGACCTGAAGAGAATATCAGGAGTAGACCCGCACGATCCATCAATCTGACAGATAGTCGTCGTAGTAATCGTAGTGGATAGTACAATCCTCGTGATAAGGTGACACCATTTGTAGCTCAGAATGCTCGAAAATTCTGCAATACTCTGCCAGCAATCGATCATGTTTGAAAGGACGATCATTGATTCATAATCCTCCTACTCCAAACCATGTACAAACCTTGGCTCCTCTTCCCACGCAAGATCCTCAAAGTTGTAATATATAATTTCGGATAGGTTCGCATAGTATATGTTGCCTGCCTACACCGTGGGTACCCTGGCGGTATCGACGCAGACGCACCAATTATTAGCAACAAAGGGAGCACGACTTCCGATGCCTCTGACCGGTTGAAGGACACGATTCTAGGTATCAACGCGGTAAACAACTGGCCTGCCGCCATAGACCGGTCCACTCACAACGAACAACAACTCCCCAGGTAAAAACGTTTATCTGGGAATTGGTAGCCCGGAATAGGGCCTGCAACGGTGGGATGCATCTCCAGGGTCCATGTGGAGCGCTGCAGCTGGACATCTCCATGAGCATCACCACACATAGTCGAGAGGACAGACCCGTATCTGTTTGCGATAAAAAATCACCGACGTAAGAAGTCACACGGCGATTACGACCCTTCACCAAAGACCGGCGACTCGCTTCCTCCGTGTCTTCATCTACCCACCAAATAGTGGTGTTATGATTGTTTGATGTAAACACCATCAACGATGGGAACATCGACACAGTGACAAAATCCACTAGCTCGGTCGGTATCTCCGCCCTCAGGCGCTTGATAGAGCCTGAGAAGGGATTGTACAACCGGGTCTTGTATGGCTGCACCGTCCGTCCAAGCACCAGGAGGCCACTAGATGTGCTACCCACATAAAAGTACCTTCAAGAGGAGAAACAGAGATTCAGTCAAGGTAAACATACTGAGATTCAATCAAAGTAAACCAACTAGTATACGAAGAAACAGAACTTGAAAAACAGATAGTATAGGAGGTGAATGCCAAAAAAAGATCACATATATACAGATGAATATCAATAGAGCACCTGCGAATAACCCGGCTAATATTTTTCTCAAGGTAGCGGCAAGTTCTCATGTTCAGCAACATGATGGCGGCATCGTCTATCGGTTACTCGTTTGACAACTGGTGCTGCAGAACAATCCAGTTGGCTGGCAGAAAGCGCTCCGCCATGCAGTCGGACCAGGCGTTGCATCCTGCCAGGAAGGCGGCGTAGTAGTCGACATTGTTCGTCGAAAGGAAGATGTCACCTATCTTCTGGACGAGTCCCTTAGGGAGACTAGCCCACGGTGAGTCCTGCTGCTTCTTGCCGGCCATGGATGATGGCATTCGTGTGGTCTCGGTCCCGTTAACTGTCAGAGGAAGTGGTTCCAGAGACACACATTTAAAACAACGCCTCGGAAAGCCAAGCGAAGCGTCTAGAAACAAGACAAAGGCGTTGACATGGGTATACCCTACAGGTACTCGACCTTGGTATATATGGCTTGAATAAGTAGAGGCCCACGGTGTCGCCAAGGCCCAAATGAGGAACTCGAGTAACCTACGGACTCTCGATTGCTTGAAGAACAAGAAGAAGTTAAAGATAGAAAGTTCAAAGGGGAAAACCCTAACTTGTAACCGACTCGACTTGCTACCCGAGACCTAGCCTATCTATATAAAGGCTAGGAGGGGGTGGCGAGGAGGACACACGCAACCCTAGTTTCCACAACACTCGCCAGATTGCATTTGCGCACCATTGTAATCCTCGATTCCTTTGATAATTCCACGAGTAGACAAGCAGGAGTAGGGACCTCTACGAGGCTTGAACCTAGGTAAATCTTCGAGTTTGTTGTCTGCTTGTTTGCTAGCCGATAGATGTCTGCAGCGCTCCCTCCTTCTCCAAAACCCAAGTCCATAACAGTGGGCATTGATGAGTTAAACCCTCGTCAATTAACGCCGTCTGTGGGAACTGGGAGTGCTGATGTTGCGGCTTCTTCGGCCCAATCAACCGCGATCTACATCTCCGCAACAGCAGAGATCCGCCAGCTCTTCGGCACGTTCAACTTCACCGTCCACACGCCGACCACTCGCCCAGCCTTCGAGTCTCTGGGCGACGGAATCAGCCTGGCGATCGGGAGCTTCTGCTTCCAAGTTGGTCAGATGGGCACGCTTCGCCTGCCTGACCAGCCGACTGTACCATCGATTACTCCAGCATCGTGGATCCCTCCATCTATCGGCACCCTCAGTGAGCTCAACGCCCCGACAACAGTCGAGAATACGGTTAGCGATAGTAGTCGTGACTCCGATCTAAGCGATATAGCAACTGAAGATGGAGCCTACGGCTCCGGATCTGAAAGTTGCGGGAGCAGCAGCTTCCCCAACCACTTCATGTGTGCCGTTATTAACGGAGGCGACACCTCCGCCAATCGCGACAACACGGGCAATGGCGGCCACGGAGCTGACCCGCCAAACGGCGACATACCCAACGGAGAACCACCGCCAAACGGCGGACCATCACCAAACGGCACCCCCACCAACAACGGGGGAGCAGTCGAGCCTCCAACCATAACAAAAGAGCAAACCGGCGAACGCGTCGTGATCAGGCTCAACGAACAAGAGTGGGCTCGTTGCCGCGATGCCTTACGAGGCAACCCTCTACCCTTCGGATCTCCGCAAGAACTGCTAATGGGCTACCATTGGCTTCTGAAGGTACAATTCAAGTGCCAAGTGCAAACAATCGCGCAACTCGAGGCGCAAAAAGGCGGCAGACGAGTCGAGCCTTCGTCGTGTTGGGCTCTCCTCCCACGAAGGATCCTCCTCAAAGGGCAACGAGTACATCGCAAACAAGAGGCGATCCCGGATAACCCATCTCACCGAGCAAGAACGCATAGAAGCTGCAAAGGTCCTCGACTTCAGCTCTATGACAGTCGATACACGGGGCAATGTGGTCCCCAAGACGTCGCATGCCACGGTGACAGAAGCCACCATGTACCTTCTCAATAACCAGCTGCCAGCTGGAGATCCCCGAGCCGCCATGCACCGATCTATGATCGCAGGCTTGGGACTAATCGAGGCCGCCCTCGACAAGGAGCCAACACCGGAGCCGAAAAAAGGCAAAGCGCTACTCCTTGCCCTCATCTAGGGACGACAGTCACGACCTATCTCGACGTCGCCGCTCACGGCGACACGACCACGACTATGACGCGTGCGATGACCTCACGCAGCGCAAGATCAACAATTAAAGGGCGCGACATGCTCGGTCGACTGACTCAGAAGATGAAGATGTGGAGCTCTGGGGCGCCAGATGCTTTAGCAGGGCCATCAGGAAAAAGCGAATGCCCAAGGGGTTTAAACTCCCGTCGAAGAACCCGAAGTTTGACGGCATGCAGGACCCAAAGATCTGGCTGGAGGACCACATCTCCTCCGTCAGGCTCCATGGTGGAAGTCGAAGCACGGCCATGCAATGCTTACAGCTACAGCTGCATGGCGCCGGCCGAGCATGGCTCAACAACCTCTCACGCAGATCCATTCGCAGTTGGGAAGAGCTGGTTTACAGCTTCGTGCGCAACTTCAAGGGCACATACAAACGGCTGATGACCCACAAGTATAGGGGGTGTATCGCAGTATTTTCGATAAGTAAGAGTGTCGAACCCAACGAGGAGCAGAAGGTGCTGGCTAGAGGTATGGATCAGGAATTCTCTGCAAATACTTAGCAAACAGATTTTTAGGGGTTTTTAATATAGCAAGTAAACAAAGTACGAGTAAATGAAAGACAGTAGGAATAATTGCAGCAAGTGGCCCAATCTTTTATGCAGCAAAGGACAAGCCGGTTGTATTACTTAAGATGACCAAACATTCTTGAGGACACATGGGAAGACTGTTAAGTGCTTTCGCTTCATATAGTTGATTAATCTTCTTTAGCTTGCTAAGTGTTTTGTGGGTGAACCTGTGCTAATGTACCGACCTTCCTAGGACTAATACATACTTGTGATTATACCCCTTGCAAACATCCATAAGTACAAGAAAGTAATTAAGGTAGAAACCTAACCATAGCTTTAAACTCTAAGACCCTTACGTCCCTTGTGCAATGGTTTCCTAACGGGGGTTCAGGTTTCTGTCACTCTGACAACCCCTATGATTAGTATCCAAATACACAATGCATTCCCCTAGGCCCATATAGGTGAAGTGTCATGTAGTCGACGTTCACATGACACCACTAGAAGAAGTACACCACAACTTAAATAACAATCTATTGAATCTTTCTCAACACAACTCCACTACTAACAACATGACTTCTCCCATGTCATCAAGAACAAACTGAACTACTCACAAGACATCATATGGATCATGATCAGAGATGGAATAATGATGTATAACAATCTGAACATAAACAATAATTCAATGGTTCACGCAATAGCATCAACTACAAAGAGTAATAAACACCGGGAAAGTTTCCCCTATGAACTGTGCAAGATTAACCGCAATTGTTACAGCAATATGGAGATGGTGATGAGGGTGCTGATGGTGATGATGATGATGATCCCAATGAATTCCAGCTTGATGGTGGTGTTGATGGCGACGATCTCCCCTCTCTGGGAAGGAATTCCCTCGGCAGAAATCTGTCTGCCGGAGAGATCTTTCTCTCTCGGTGTTTTCCGCCCCGTAGAGGCAGCGGAATCTTTCTGTGGTCGCTCCCCGAGTCTTAGGGTTTCGGGAGGATGATATACTCCATAGGGGAGAGCCGGAGGTGGGCCAGGGCAGCCACACCACCTACTGGCGCGGCCTAGGGCTGCCCACGCCAGGGGGTGGTGTGGGCCCCTATGGCCCATCTCCACTCCGTCTTCTAGAAAAATAGGATTTTCCGTATATTTTCCCGGATTTTCTGATCTTCGCGAATTTTGCCTCCAAACAACACCTTTTCCATCATAATCCTAACTGCAGCGGTCCATGCTCCGAAAGTCATCAACCATGCAAAAACAAATGGAATAACATAAGTATCACCTCTCAATACGAAATATATCAATGAATAATAGTGAATTAAGACATAGAATAGTGATGCAAAATGGACGTATCAACTCCCCCAAGCTTAGACTTCCCTTGTCCCCAAGTGAAACTGAGCTCAAGAAACAAGGCCTCAGGTTTATGGAGTGAAGAGTCGATAAAAGAATACAGACAAGAAGCAACACATTCATCAAATACACTGACCGTAATAGAAGACAACTCACTATTATATAACTCAACTTGTAATGAGTAAAGGAAACACAATAAAGATACATAAAGTGAATCATAATTGGTAATGGAAAACTTAGCTCTTGGTCGAAGAATAGTTGATAATTTGCTGGAGTTCACAAATAACTGGTTTTCAATGATAGCTTTCAAAGTAGTAAACATCAAGATAAGAGCAATGTGCAAAACAAGGAACATAAGACATGATTGAATAAATCATCATATGGATGGATGAAACACAACAACTCAAAATACTTGCTGAGATAGAAGGGAATAGGTTTACTGACTCAACTACCAACTACAAAGTAAAAGAAAGGCCCTTCAAAGAGGGAAGCAGGGATTGCAAGTCTCATAAAGAGCTCCCAAAAATTATGATACTTACTAGCTTTCAGCTCTCATTGCCCCTATCATAGGCATCTTTAGGTGATTAGGGTTAAAGAGATCAAATATGAGGATATGCATTGACAAGTTGTAAGTTGAGAATCTCATGTCCCTTGAATACGAGGGCCGCTCCTCATGCTACTCAAGTTTAGTCACCGGTAAGTTCTTGTCATCGTAAGCATATGTGTATCATTGAGAACCGCCAACGGGGTACCCCTTGCCCTATGATAAGGAAGAATCCCCATATCAAAATGACAAGGCAAGCAGACAACAAGTATCTCAGCAATCTTCTTATTTACCATGGGAATATGGTGCTTTTTTATCTCTTTCCACTTTTCATAATATCTCTTTTTTCTTTTCTCTTTTTTCTCAATCTCTATCTCTTTTTTATAAGAAGAATGCTTCATAGATACTCGTTATGGTTACGCTGCAGGTTTCCACCATGTCAGCATGGATTAGACCAACGACCCATGCGTTTCTCTAACACATATTCATAACTCCATGGACTTACAAGCTCCCCTTTCATTTCACATCGACGACATCCATGTACAAAAGAACATGATATCAACTTGGTACAAAGTACCAGTGCAATGTTGAGAGTGTTCCCCATGACATCATGGTTCTGCTAATTCACAACTTACAAACCGCAAGCATATACACAACATAGGTGAGCACAATGGTTCAAGTTTATTAAGTGCAAGAAAGTAAAGTGTGCCATCAAGTTTGTGAGAGCTTTAATCACTACTTTTCACATAACAAGTTTAATTTGGGAGTAGATAAAACAAGAATTTACTTGGAATAGCAATAATGCGACTAGGTAGGTATGGTGGATACAAATGGCAGAAGTTTTGGTTTAAAGGAGGTGGATGCACGAGAAGAATTCCCTCTCAGTACAGGTTTTTGGCTAGCAAGGCTGGGTAGCAAGTATAAGAGTTGAAGGAAACAACCAAACATACAAATGATAAAGACAAACATGCAATCTTCCTCGGAAGCACAAAAGATCTTAACTAGAGAATACTAAACTAATGAGCAAATCAAGAAAGAAAGATGATGAAATTATTTTTCTCTAGAGTACTTCTATCTTTTCTTTCAACTCTCAAAAATAGTGTTGCTACTAACCGAGCCAGGTTTGCCAAAACCAATTAAATTAACTCAATGATCCCAAAGTGATACCAATACTAACAACAAGATCAATCATATAACCATGAATTGAAAACTAATATAATCTATGCAAAAGAGTGAATGATAGAACTTCTCATTAATATTCCATAACGGCAACTCACACCAAGGGATACATATCTAATGAGAGAGGGGACACTTCCATAATGCAAACCATCCTACATAACTCCTCCATTCATGATATGACTCTACTAAAAAGGTAAAAAGATAGAAGATAGTGATATGATACCGTGGCACTCCCCCAAGCTTGGAACAAACCAAGGGGATGCCAAACCTGATGACAAATCACTCCTTTGGTGGTGGTGGTATCCTCTCGATGAGCTCTCTGATCAATTTCCCCAAGTCCTCAATCTCTAAAGTGAGAGTACGAATCAACTCTGAGTTGTGCTCAATACGGCTCATGATCATTTCAGTTTGTGGATCCCAGCTCTTGTGATTCTTTTTCCGTTCTTCCCTCTTGGAGTCTTCTTTTCCTGCATGGTTATGGATAAAGGTATGGAAGGGATTCTTGGTGTGGGGAGGAAGTGTCCGTGGAGCCAAACTGTGACGGGGAGCTTTCCCCCCAGTCTGCATCCGCGCAGTCCTTCTAACCCTGGCAAGTTTCGTCACCACTCCAATGCTTGCAATGGTAGTGCCGGTATCCGGATGTTGGCCTTGGTCCTCTTCACCTTCAATCTTGATCTCCTTCTCCTTCCCGGGGTCTTGGAGGTCTTCCTCCATAGGCTCTTTCCCTTTATCCTTGGCGGACACCGTTGTGCTTCTAAGCCTTCAAAGAGTATGTCCTGGCAGAAACAGATCGAAACGAATACACGACGAAAACACGATATACGAACCTCGGAAGATCCGGGGGGTGATATATTACAAAGTTTCATATCAAAAGGAATGTACTGGAAGAAAACGAGTCGCAGGCGGAGTCCGGGGTGGACTCACCACCTGATGGCGCGGCCAGGGGAGGGCCCACGCCACAGGGTGGTGTGAGTCACCCTGGCTCCGTTTTCGTCCCTTTTTCACTTCGTAGATTTCCTTATTGGCTGAAAACTGCAAAAATATAGTTGGATTGTATTTTCACGGAACTTTTCTTACCAGAAATGTTACCTATTTGAAAACAGACTCTGTAGGTCTCTGAATTTTGTATTTAGTGGATCCTTCCAGAGTGTCCATTTGAATAATCATCAGTATCTTCATCTTTGTACACTTATTACTTGAGTCATAAAACCTTTCTCTTCCTTATTACACCATTATCTCCACTTCCTGGAAATTTCTTTCACACAAAACTTCACACAGTTCTCATTAGCAACATTAGTATAAGTGAAGTGATAAAACTTTTTGAGTCCAACTTCAACTGAAAACCATCAAAACATAAGCTACTGTAGCAACTCCTTCCGATAACCCAAAAATTATTCAAAAAGGAAATCGAATAAAGAAGCAAATGCAAAAGTGGCAAAATTTGTCAAAACAAACCAGCAGGTAAAGATCATTTTTTTTCGAAAATCTTCTGTTGCTCAAATCAAAAAGTGCAAAACTAACGAAAGTTAAATAACAACCTGGGGCAGAAGCAAAAACAATTACAGCTCAATCCGACATAGAGAGATCTCTCACGTATTTTTACGGTGAAGCACAAAAATCTGTTTCGGGACAACAACTTCCCGAAATCTTACTTCTCTATCATTAGAGGTTGATCTTGACACAAAAACCAAAAAAAACGGATAAGGAGAGGTTATTACCGAAGTAATAACTTCCAAGACTCAAAGAAACAAAAACAAATTGAAATCAAAAACAAATCGGGTTGTCTCCCAAAAAGCTCTTTCTTTATAGCCATTAAGATGGGCATGATAATTTTGATGATGCTCACATAGGAATATGAATTGAAGCGAAAGAGAGCATTAAGAAGCAAAAACATACACACACACATTTAAGTCTAACCCACTTCCTATGCAAGGGAATTTTGTAAACAAGCAAGTTGTTGAAACCAGAGGCTACTTGCATAAGAAGGAAAAAGAAGTGCAACATAAAAACTTTCAGCATAAAACGAGGAAACTTGATATTATTGAGAGGCATAAGAACACTTTTCCCTCTCTCATAGTAACTTTCAGTATCATGCATAAACTTAACAATATAGCTATCACAAGGGCCATCATAGCAATGATCGCTTATTCTAACAGAAAACACGGGAATACTAGCTCTCATAACACTACTATGTGAAGCAATATTAGAGGTATCCTTACAAAGGATAATGTGTCCCTATTTTTCATATTTAGTGCCAAAGTCTTTCACATTTGCTATTATAGGTTCATCAACCATTTGTTTATCAGGTTCAACAGCTTTACTTGTACTTTCATTAACCATACTAGCTATCATAGAATGTTCCTTTACCTTAACTGGGAAAGGGATTTTCTAAATGTAAGGTTCGGGTAAAACATGATTAGTAGTATAAACTTCAGTATTTCTTGCAGCAACACTCTTAGCAATATCTTTATAAGGTTCATCATACTTATTCCACTTCTTTTTAGGCACTTTAAATAAGAAGCAATAGCTTTAGAGTCTAGACCATAAGCATTTTTATTATTTTGAAAGTCATCAATTCCCATAAAATATTTAATGCATTCATAATCATAATTTATACCTGACTTTCTACCTTTGTCATTCTCCCAAGCTTCAGCATTGTCTTGAATACGGTCCAAAAGATCCCATTTAGCATCTTCTTTCATGCGAGTGAATGATCCAGCACAAGAAGCATCCAATAAATCATTGTCATGTAGAGGGAGCCTTGCATAATAGTTATTGATAATAATATTGTTGGGGAGCTAATGAATGGGACATTTGAGCATAAGTAACTTCAATCTCCCCCAAGCTTGAGCTGTACTCTCTCCATCAAGAGGCCAAAAGTTGTATATTTGATTCTGATCTTTATGAATCTCACTAGGAGGATAAAACTTTGAATAAAAGAGAGGCACTATTTCCTCCCATTCCAAAGCTTGACCATTCTTCAGCAGCTTATACCATTCCTCAGCTCTTCCTTTCAGCGAAAATGAGAATAACTTCTTCTAGACTTGATCTGTAGTAATACCTGCACACTTGAATAACCCGCATAATTCGTGTATAAAGAGTAAATGATCACCGGGATGGACAGTTCCATCCCCAACATAGTAGTTATCCATAACACGATCAATAATTCTTGAAGGTATTTTGAAAACATCATTCTCAGCAGGTGGTGGCTTATCTACTACCTTAGCAGTGGTAGTAGCATTACCAAATAAGAAACTCAGAGAATTATCCATAATGAAAATAAAGCAACTTGCAGAAGTAAACAATACTCACAGTAGAAGTTTCCTTTACCAGTTCCACTCTCCAATAGCGCTTCACTCCCCGGCAACGGCGCTAGAAAATAGTCTTGATGACCCACAAGTATAGGGGTGTATCGCAGTATTTTCGATAAGTAAGAGTGTCGAACCCAACAAGGACCAGAAGGTGCTGGCTAGTGGTATGGATCAGGAATTCTCTGCAAATACTTAGCAACCGGATTTTTAGGGGTTTTCAATAAAGCAAGTAAACAAAGTACGAAAAAATAAAAGACAGTAAGAATGAATGCAGCAAGTGGCCCAATCCTTTATGCAGCAAAGGACAAGCCGGTTGTATTACTTAAGATGACCAAACGTTCTTGAGGACACATGGGAAGACTGTCAAGTGCTTTTGCTTCATATAGTTGATTAATCTTATTTAGCTTGCTAAGTGTTGTGTGGGTGAACCTGTGCTAATGTACCGACCTTCCTAGGACTAATACATACTTGTGATTATACCCCTTGCAAACATCCGTAAGTACAAGAAAGTAATTAAGGTAGAAACCTAACCACAGCTTTAAACTCTAAGACCCTTACGTCCCTTGTGCAATGGTTTCTGGGGGTTAAGGTTTCTGTCACTCCGACAACCCCTACGATTAGTAGCCAAATACACAATGCATTCCCCTAGGCCTATATAGGTGAAGTGTCATGTAGTCGATGTTCACATGCCACCACTAGAAGAAGTACACCACAACTTAAATAACAATCTATTGAATCTTTCTCATCACAACTCCATTACTAACAACATGACTTCTCCCATGTCCTCAAGAACAAAACGAACTACTCACAAGACATCATATGGATCATGATCAGAGATGGAATAATGATGTATAACAATATGAACATAAACAATAATTCAATGGTTCACTCAATAGCATCAACTACAAAGAGTAATCAACACCGGGAAAGTTTCCCCTATGAACTACGCAATTGTTATAGCAATATGGAGATGGTGATGAGGGTGCTGATGGTGATGATGATGGTGATGATGATGATGATGATGATGATCCCGATGAACTCTAGCTTGATGGTGGTGTTGATGGCGACGATCTCCCCTCTCCGGGAAGGAATTCCCCTGGCAGAAATCTGTCTGCCGGAGAGATCTTTCTCTCTCGGTGTTTTCCGCCCTGCAGAGGCGGCAGAATCTTTCTGTGGTCGCTCCCCGAGTCTTAGGGTTTCGGGAGGATGATATATGTCGGGGGGAGAGCCAGAGGTGGTCCAGGGCGGCCACACCACCTGCTGGCGTGGCCTAGGGCTACCCGCGCCAGGGGGTGGTGTGGGCCCCCTGTGGCCCATCTCCACTCCGTTTTCTGGCATCCTTAGTCTTCTGGAAAAATAGGATTTTCCGTATATTTTCCTGGATTTTCTGATCTTCGGGAATTTTTCCTCCAAATAGCACCTTTTCCATCAGAATCCTGACTGCAGCGGTCCATGCTCCAAAAGTCATCAACCATGCAAAAACATATGAAATAACATAAGTATCACCTCTCAATACGAAATATATCAATGAATAATAGTGAATTAAGACATAGAATAGTGATGCAAAATGGACGTATCAACGACCCACACCAATCGTAGAGCTGAGATGCTGCCAGCAAAGGTCGGGCAAATCGCTATGCTCCTACATCCAAAGGTGGTCCATCATCAAGAACTCCGCAGAGAACATCTCGGAGGATCGCGCGATTGACGCATTCAACGGTGGCGTGCGTCACATAGAGCTTAGAGAGGACTTGGGCCGCTCAAAGCACAAAACCATCAATCACATAATGGAAATCGCGAATCACTGGGCAGATGGAGAAGATTCGGTGAAAAATCACGTTCACTTCGAAGATGAGGCAGAACTCGAGCACAGACGCGACCACCGAAGCAAACGCCGCATGCGCATCTACGATGACCGTGACGACATCAACATGGTCGCAGCCGGCGACGCCGATAGACGCGACGACAACCGCAACAGCGGCTACCGCAGCGGCGGATACCGCGACTCTAGAAATACCACGCAAGTGTGGCAGCGCCGCAATCGTGATGAGGCACCCGCAACATCCATTGAAGACAAGCTGTCCGGGCCATGCACTGTGCACTTCTACATTGACAAGCATGATGGAAAGAAGTCCAGCCACCTCCTCAAAGATTGCCGCGAGTTCCTCAAGCTACATGAGGGACTGGTTCGGATGAATCGCAACGCAGTCAAAAGGGGCTACGGAGCCGCTCCAGGCGCCGTGGCACATGGCGCTCCGCCACCACCACTTGGACTACTCCCAAATGCAGCTGCGCCAGACAAGCACCAGGGAGGCGAACCATACCCACGGGCCATGGGTACCATGATGATCCAAAAGGGACGCCCCTCGAATAGGGTGCAGAAGGCCATCACTCGCCAAGTCAACTTGGCCACGAACTCGCAACCATATACCACTGAGTACCTCAGCGGAAGCGAGTCTTGCATCACCTTCGACACGAGTGACGACCCGCCTCAAGTACCTCGTCCAGGCCATTGTACCCTCGTACTCGAGGCGCAAATCAGAGGCTTCGACATGAGCTGCATCTTCATGGACGGTGGATGGCATCAACCTTATATTTGCAAGTACCTTGCGAGCAATGAGGATCCCTCTGACTTGCTTAGAAGCCTCGGACACAACATTCCACGGCATTGTCCCAGGCAAAGGCGTGTATCCCCTTGGCAAAATCAACCTCGACGTCATCTTCGGCATGCCGAAAAACTTTTGGCGTGAGCGCATCGACTTTGAGGTCGTCGACTGGCCCTCACAGTACCACTACATCCTCGGACGTGTTGCGTTCGCTAGGTTCATGGCGGTGCCACACTACGCCTACCTACAGATGAAAATGCCAGGTCCCAATGGCATCATCACAGTCAACGGGAGCTTCGAGAGATCCGACAGTTGCGATAGGGAATTCAACAGAATTTCCTAGTCCTTCGGCATGCAGGAAGAACTCGCAAGACTAAAGGAGTCGACAGACAACAATCTACCTCCCCTAAGCTAGCCAAGTTCGCCCGATCTATCTTTCGACTCATCGGTGCAGACAAAGAAAGTTTAGGTCCACCCATCGGATCCCGCCAAGACGGCCCTTATCGCCAACAACTTGAGTCCTGCATAGGAACTCGCGCTCGTCGAATTCCTCCTTGAGCACTAGGAAATCTTCGCCTGGTGTCCAGCGGACATGCCAGGAGTTCCCAGGGAATTCGCCAAGAACGCACTCAACGTCAACCCAGACGCAAGGCCAGTCAAGCAAACAATCCGACGATTATCTGAGCCAAGAGCAAAGGCAGTCGGAATGGAGATCAATAGACTCCTCGATGCCAAATTCATACGTGAGATCAAGGAAAGCACTTGGCTCACCAACACGGTGCTAGTACCAAAAAACGACACGGATATCCTACGGATGTGCGTGGACTTCACCTCTTTGAATAAGCACTGTCCAAAGGACCACTTCCCGTTACCGCAAATCGACCATATCATGGAATCCACCGCGGGATGCGAGATCCTACGCCTACTCAGGCTATAACCAGATTGGAATGAAGGAGGAAGACCAAGAAAAAACAGCGTTTACAACGCCTTTTGGTGTGTTCTTCTACAACACAATGCCCTTCGGGCTAAAGAAAGCAGGAGCGACCTACCAGCGATGCATGCAAGCTTTCCTCAAAAACCAACTAGGTCGCAACATTCAAGTCTATGTCGACGACATAGTAATCAAGACAAAGGAGGAAGCCTCACTAATCGATGATTTGCGCGAATCCTTCGCCAACCTCGATCGCTACCGGATCAAGCTCAATCTGGACAAGTGCTCCTTCGGCGTACCCTTTGGGAAATTACTTGGGTACCTTATCTCCGCGAGGGGGATCGAAGCAAACCCGAAGAAAATAAAAGCCATACTGGCCATGGAGAAGCCGAAAAACATAAGGGGCGTCCAGCAGCTGGCTAGGCGAATCGTGGCTCTCAGTCGATTTATCAGTCGGATGGGTGAAAATGCGCTTCCCTTCTACCAACTCCTCTGCAAAGTCGACAAGTTCGAGTGGACCAATGAGGCACAGGAAGCATTAGAAGACCTCAAGCGCCTACTATCCACCTCGCTAGTACTGGTGACCCCAGGAGAAAGGGAACCATTGTTGTTATACATCTCCGCCACCAACCAGGTAGTCAGTACAGCGCTCGTAGTCGAACGAGCCGAGGAAAACAAGGTCCACGGAGTACAACGCCCAGTATACTACCTCAGCAAGGTCCTCACGCCAACAAAACAGCGGTACCCACATTACCAGAAATTGGCGAAATGAGAAAACCGAGTAGCTGGCCGGATGGAACACCGAAGACGCACTTCTCCGGGTTCAGCTTCATCTAGTACTGGCGGAGATTGCCGAATGTTTCCCCCAAGTCCTCGAGGAGGGTGCGCTTCTTCTTTGTCTTGATGACGACATCGTACATGTAAGCATGCACATTTCAGCCAATCTGTGAGTGCAAGCATTTCTGCATACAACGTTGATAGGTAGTGCCTGCATTTTTCAGACCGAAAGGCATGGTTAGCTGATAGAAGGCCTCGTACGGGGCTATAAATGATGTCTTAATCTGGTCAGCCAGGTTCAACTCGATCTGATTGTAACCGGAATAACAGTCTAAGAAGGATAACAAGTCGTAGCCGGCCATGGAATCGATAACCTGAATGATACGGGGCAAAGAGAAGGGGTATTTCGGGCACGCCTTGTTCAGGCTGGTGTAGTCTATACACATGCGCCAGGTCTTGTTTTTCTTCAACACCAGGACTAGGTTGGCTAGGCAGTCCGGGTGGTACACTTCCATGATGAACCTGGCTGCAAGGAGCCGGGTGATCTTGTCACCAATGATCTTCCTCTTCTCTTCCGTGAACCGGCGCAGGGGCTGCTTCATCGGCTTGGCATCCGGCCACACATGGACTGAGTACTCGACGAACTCCCTCGGGACACCTGGCATGTCCTTGGGTGACCATGCGAAGATGTCCTGATTCTCACGGAGGAAGTTGATGAGCGAGCTTTCCTAGTTGCTGTTCAAGCCGGCGCCAATGGTGACGAACTTGGTCGGGTCCGTGGGCTCGAGCAGGATCCTCTTCATCTCCTTGGCCGGCTGGAAAGCCGTGTCACCAGTCGGCTTCCTGTTAGTCGGTACTTCTTGCTGAGCTAGGGCCACGTTGCGCATGATCTCGTGCTTCTCCTTGGCTATGATGAGGGCTTCGGCCAGCTTGGAGCCAGCTGGCGCGCACTCCATGGACTGCCTGAAGCAGCCGGTGATGGTGATCACGCTATTTGGCCTCGGCATCTTCGTCTTGAGGTATGCATAGTGGGGGACGGCCATGAACTTGGCGAGGGCGGGGCACCTGTGGACAGCATGGTAGGAGATTGTCAGGTTCACCACCTCAAACCATACCGTCTCACGCCGGAAGTTCTCCTCGGTTATGAAGATTACGTCTAGATGGATTTCACCCAACGGGGCACAAGCCAGCGCTGGCAGCACACCATGGAATGTCGTGGTAATAGGGCGCAGGTTGCACTTGCAAATGCCGAGCTTTTCCAGGGAGGGCCGGTAGAGCAGGTTGAGGCTGCTGCCTCCGTCGATCAAGATGCACGAGAAGCGGCATGTCCGCTCGTTGGAGATGATGAGGGGGTCAAGCACCATTGTGTAGCCCCTGGATTTGGGAGGCGATCCGATTGGTCCTCCTAGCTCCAGGTGATGGGGGTTTCCGACCAGTTCAGGTACTGGGGGACTAGGGAGACGATGGTGTTGACCTCCTTGGAGCACCGCCTATGGGTATTCTTGTCGTCCTGATCGGTCTCGAAGATGTGGTAAGCGGCGTGCGGCTAAGGGTAGCGGTTTTTGTTGTTGCTGCCGTTCCGTTGTTGCCGGCTCCCCGAGCCAGTGGTGGTCCACCCAGAGGGGGAGGTTATAGACGAGGCTAGCCTCCTTGGTCCTTCAGCTAGTGGGTCCAGCTGCAATTCCGAGTGGTGTGGGTAGCCGGTTTGAAGGGTCCGCTGTGCCACTTGCACGGGCCATCGAACATTTGTTCGAAGGTGAACCGTGGCTTTTGCCTTGTTGTGTGGCCAACGGCGAATCGGCCGCGCCCTCCGTAGCATTGACCTACCTCGTGTTGTAAGGGGGCTTCTGCTGGCCAGCTTGGCAGTCCCCATGGAATCGATTGTTGCTATCGTGCCGCCTACAAGATCTGGCTTGTCCGCCCAGGTTACTTGGCCGGTCACGACTCGGTCGGCCGTCAGCATTTACCCGGAGGGGTTTCTTCACTTAAGCGTCTGCCGTGGCGTACTGGTCCGCAACCGTCATGAGCTCTACCATGGTTTTTGGCTCGTCACACAGTAGCCAGTGGCAAAGCATGGTGCCTTATCGGCATCCCTCGATGAAGAATCTGATTGCCTGGCTCTCTAGGATGCCCACACAAGTGTTGTGCAGCTCTGTCCACCTGGCGAGGTACGCGTGGTCTGACTCACGGTCGCCCTGGATGCACAGGCCAGATCACGAGGGCGACCCGAACGCTTGTACGTTCCGTTGAAGTTGCGGACGAACACCTCTCTAAATCTAGCCAGACGTTGATGCTATTGGGCGCTAGGGTGTTGAGCCATGTCCTCGCCGAGTCGGTTAACATGAGGGGGACGTAGCACACCACTATGCGCTTGTACCCATGGGCGATTCCGACTACCGTGGTGCAGTCGGGTAGCCAGTCCTCTGGCTTCATGCTGCTTTCGTACTTGGGGGTATCCCACAGTAGGGTAAACTTATCAGGAAATGGTTTGTTCCAGATGCGAGGTCCGAAACAAACCGGCCTGATGGAATCTTCCTCTTCTGTGATGCGCGCTTGAGCTAGGACCTTGATGTGGTCACGGGCATCCGGACGGTTCGAGTTGGGCGCTCCTACTCGGGCCGAGAGATGGGAACCGGCAGGTCGTGGCACTTCGGTTGGTGGAGGGGGAGGTGGTGGTTGCTGTTCACCGCCTTCTCTTGACGCGGCTGGCCCTTGCGGCCCGAGTCGCAGCGCCTACTGTGGGATCTAGCGGGAGGACAGGACGCCTGCTGGGTCTCGCGGGGTGCGCCCCTGCTATTTCCCGGCGGCTTTCTTCCACTGGAACATCTGGGGTCCTCGTGCATCTCCCGGATGGCATCGGCTTGCTCATACGCGATCTAGAGAAGCTCCTGTACCCGGGCCTGTTGCCGATCTCGCTCCTCGCCCTCCATGCTGGCAGCTCGTCCACCATGGTTTGCGTCGCGCGCAGGTTCTTGATGGGTGTGCTGTAGGTGGGCCGGACAATGAGAGGCGGTGGGTCCGGCTCGCCGTCCCTCTCTATCCTTCCGCCTAACTCACCACCCTAGAATCGCACTTGCCCATGCCAGGTCGGCTCTTGGGTAGCCGGAGTGTGGCCATGAGCATGGTCATACTCGCGTCGGGTGATGTTGACTTACTTCTTGGCGGCAGCCAGCTCGATGGCCTCCTGTAGGAGGAGCTGCCTCTCCATGGAGAAGTTCTCTTCCGCCTCCTCCGGGTTTGTGCCCGAGGTTAACCGAAGTGAGGAGTCGGTCGATGGCCTCCTCCACCGGGTTCTTTGACCGTGGCGGGGCAGAAGTTTCGGGCTCATCATCGCCCTAATCTCGAGGATGGCGAGGCTGGGAGCTGCAGCCGGCCATCATGTCCTCAATGCCGCGAGAAGTGATGGAAACACCGCCGCTGGGGAGCAGCTACTCCGGGATAGAGACGATCTCCCTAGGGAAACTCTCCGGCACGGTGGTGACATAGACGGGAAGGTCGCCGAAAAGCAGAATGGAACTGTTTGCCACAAATGTGGATCCGGCGGAACCCGGCGCGTTGTCGATTACGCAGTCGAACTTGCCGAGTGTAAGCACTAGGCTAGAGGCCACGCGCTCACTGGCTGAAGTGCGAAGCACCGTGCAGAACGTGACTCCGGTCGAAGCCGTCTAGCCCCATGGTGGGTGCCAACTTGTCATTGTATTGGGAACGACAGTAACTGAGAAGGTTAGGTAGAGGTGTGGGGACTAGCATGGAAGCTCTCGACGGCGTCCACATGTGGGATTGGGTACGAACTAGTGTAGCGAGAGACAAGAAGTACCCAGGTTCGGAGCCCTCGTGGTGAGGTAAAACTCTTACTCCTGCCGATCTGACTAAGAGTAGAATACGAGGTACAATCGCTCCTCGAGATGTATGATCTAGCTAACTTCTTAAATGCACAGAGTCCAACCCTTGCTACGAGAGCCTTGCCCCTCCTTATATAGGTAGAGGGGCAACGGTCTCACTGGCTAGTTCGGCTAGCGGGTCCCACAGGCGGGCCCCAGCCGACTGGTCATCTACAGTATCCGGTACAGTATGTCCCGTCGAAGTACATGTGCTGTGGGTAGTCGTGGGTACAGTGAACGCTGTGCGAGCCTGTCGTCAGCATCCGGCCACTATGCCCGTGTCACCCGCAAAGTCTTCGGTATGGCCTCGTAGTTGCGGGTCTTGTCGCTGTACCAGGGCGTACCGTGCATTGTGAAGCATGTCACCCTATCCTCCTGATTGCATCCGGCTAAGTCTGTGTAGCTTGCCTTGAACCTTGTCGCCCTTCCTTGTTCCGGCTACGGTCTGGTAGCCGGTACGAATTTCTCGTGTCTGGCTATGATCTACTAGCCGGACGCGAGCCGCCTGCCTTAGTTCTTGTCTTGTTGGAGTATCTAGGGGTCGTTCTCTGGACACTAAGACATATTAATCGTTCTTCCTTCCGAAAATACTCTTACTTATTTACCATGCTAACATGGACCGACCTATACAAAAATATGGGCACACTGTCATTATCTTGATGAAGATAGAGTATGTCCATTACCTTAATCATTTTCTTGAAACCCAAGAAAGTTCATGCTTCCAAGCTAAAGCTCCACGCACTTAAATGCATGACTCTATGTCTATAAAACGAAATTAGGTCAATCTTGAATACATATGTGCGCGATAGACTATTACTCTTGAAAATTTCCAAAATTCTTCTGAAGGTACCCAACCAATACATCATGGGACAAAAATATTTTTGAAAAATGCCATTACTGATTAGTATTTCTATACCGATAAATTTTTCCGTGTATGGAAAAAAACACACAAAATTATACATAAAACAAAAACATTGAGACTTTATTATGCTTGGGGTACTTTTGGTAGTATTATTAATTGCAAAGAAAAATGATAGAAATGAGTTTTGACAATTTTAGGGAAAACGGATTCAAATTATAGACTACCATGTATGACTTTTATTCTTGGGTTTTAGCCCGAACGGAATAAGGTCATTGCCATATATATATATATATATATATAGATACCCTAGCTACACTTTTAGATATGGTTCTCATATCAGGTAGATGGGTGCGTGTTGGCATAGTAAACAATGTTGCCCGTGGGAGTTTTGAACAATTAGGAATAAATATTTTTCACTTTTCCAAGTGATTACGGGGATGTTTTGTACTAGCAGTAAAGAAAATCATAAGAATGTGGCCCGGGATGCGACAAGCGTGCCATGTTTCTGGACATAGTGGACCATGCATGTTTTACTTGCGATTCCTAGGTTCTATGAGATTTCAAGGTTCATATATAAATTAACCACTTAAATTACACTACTGTCTCCAATTCAAATTAATGTTCTCAAATTTGTCAAGATTCTGGTATATGTATCTAGCACATGAACATGACTATATACATTTGAATCTAGACAAATCTAACATTAATATGGATCGAAGGGAGTCTGTCGAAAATAGGTAAAATTAATTCGAACCACATGTGAGCTGCTGATTGCTCTTAAAATTTTACAAAAATCTTTTGAAGTTGCCCACCAGACATCCAATATATCGAGAATGACCGAGCGTTTTGAAAGATTCAACTTCTTGATAGAATTGGCATGTTTAGTATGTTTAGGCCTACTTTGAAAAAAATAGAAATAGGCAAAAAAAATACTCATGCATGCTGTCCTTTTGCGTGAATTACCTACAATGAAAAAGATAAACATGAGTTTTCACAACTTTTGAAAGAAAACTACTTCGTAAAATTGGCCTACCATGTATGTATAAACAGGTTTCAGGCCGAGCGACCAAGCAAAGTCATGGACATATACATATCATAGTTTATGGTAATTTACCCATATTTGGTAGTACTACAAGAAAGTAGATGTACAAATCTTGGCATTGATAAACAGTGTTTCCAATGGGAGTTTTCAAATACTAGGAAAAGTGACAACTCCAATTTCCTAAATGACAGAAATGATTTTTCTATAAAGCAAAGTAATCCACTAGTAGTAGTAGTACTTTGTAGGAAGAAGTGCTCGAAATGAGCATAGTTTTACTCGGTACTTTTACTCCAAATGGAAGGCAGCATGAGAGCAGCAAAGAGCAGTCAAAGGAGGTACGATGTCCGAGGAAAGCTATGATCGGCTGCTGACATGAGGTATAGGGTACACTCCAATAGTAGTAAATATATGCACCTACTAGTATATGCACGAAAAATAAATTGTTTTTTCTCTCTCCTTCGCTGCCTCTGATCATCCATACTCCAACGATCTCTTCTTTGCATCCACGGACGCACATGCCGGCTTGTTTCTCCCTCGTTCATAGTGTGGCGCTACGCACGTGTGTCTTGATACGATACACCGACCTACTTCCAACAACCGTTTTTTCCAAAATTCAACCGATCTATTAATAATCATCAACTCCAATACAAAAAAGGCTCAAAATTAAGAATAATAATAATTACAAAAAGTTCCTCAGACCACCTAGTGACGAATACAATCCCTATAGCGATAATTGGAGTGTCTCGCTCCTCCAGGAACTACGATACCCCCTTTCCAAAAAATAAATAAAGAAATGCCACCGCCCCCATTTTCAGAAAAAGTGTACCATGCTTTTTTACAATTCCAAGGTTTTAGGATTTTTAACAGGGGAAATGTTTTTCATTTTATTCCTATTTAATCTTCTTGCTCTTTGATGAGGTTGCCACATCGTAATGCTAGCTGTTGTATAGTTCAATTACTAGGTATTGTATATACTAGTATAAGGCCCGCAATAGATGACATATCACTTTGTTATACCTGAGACTCGTTTATACTATTGAACTTGCTCTCACGCACTTGTAGACTACTAATTTAGACCTAATTCGACAAATCAACGGAAAGTCATCTGAGTGGGTGAAATTAGTTAGAAAATTAAGCTTGAAAAATATATCATGTAATTTATCCAACCACTTTATATACTATAGTAAATAAATGGCACATGCTATGAACTCTAATCCATAATAATCGTACTTCCTTCCGCAAATTCTTTTACTTCTCTACCATGCTTACATGCACCAACCTATACCAAAATATGGGCACACCGTCATTATCTTGATGAAGATAGTGTATATCCATGACCTTGGTCATTTGGCTTGAAACCCAAGAAATTTCATACAGAGTACATGGTATAGTAGGCCATACCGTGTAGTGAGTTTTTCAAATATTTTACTAGTAGAATAAAGAATAAAGAATGCCCCCACCAAAGTTTTGTACAAAGTGGACAATTATTTCTTACACTTCCAAAGTTTAAGGATTTTTAAAACTTCCAAGATAAATTTCCACACACTTAAATGCATGAGTCTATGTCGATAAAATGAAATTAGGTCAAACTTGATTACATGTGAGCATGATAGATTATTACTCTTCAAAATTTACCAAATTCTTCTTAAGGTACCTAGACAACCAATATATCATGGGCCAACAATAGTTTTCAAAAATGCAATTACTGATTAGTATTTGCATACCAATAAATTTGACCATGTATGGAAAATATTCAAAAAAAATAAAGCGTAAAACAAAAATATGAGACTTCATTACGCTAGGGGTAAATTTGCTAGTATTATTAATTGCCAAGAAAAATGGTAAACATGTGTTTCGACAAGTTTAGGGGAAATGTATTCACATTATAGCCTACCATGTATGAACATTATTCTTGGGTTTTAGCCTGAACGACCAATCATGTCATGGTCATATGTATCAATACCCTAGCTACCCTTTTATATACGGTTCTCACATCGGTTAGATGGGGGTGCCTTGGCATAGTAAACAATGTTGCATGTGGGAGTTTAGAACAATTAGGAATTTTTTTTTCACTTTTACAAGTCATTACAGGGATGTTGTGTACTAGTAGTAAAGAAAATCAGAAGAATGTTGCTTGGAATGCGACAAGCACGCCATGTTTCCAGACATAGCAGACCATGCATGTTTTTCTTGTGATTCCTAGGTTCTATGAGTTTTCAAGGTTCGTAGATAAATTAACCCACTTAAATTACACTACTATCTCCGATTCTAATTAATGTTCTCAGTTTGTCTAGATTCGGGTATATGTATGTAGCTTAGAAACATGACTAGATACATTTGAATCTATACAAATCTAAGAATATTAATATGGATCGGAGGGAGTCTATAGAAACTTGGTCAAATTAATTTGAACCACATGGGAGTTGTTGATTTCTCTTAAAATTTTACAAAAATATTTTGAAGCTGCCCACCAGACAACCAATATATCAAGAACGACCGAGAGTTTTGAAAGATTCAACTTATTGCTAGAATTTGCTGACCCTCCTTTGGGGGAAAAAGAGAAATAGGCCAAAAAAATGACTCATGCGTGGCGTCCTTTTGATTGTATTACTTGCCATGAAAAATGATAAACATGAGTTTTCACAACTTTTGAAAAATCCCGCTTCACAGAATTGGCCTACCATGTAAGTATGAGTAGGTTTTAGGCCGAGCAACCAAGCAAGGTCATGGACATATCAACATCATAGTTTATGGTAATTTACCCATATTTGGTAGTACTACAAGAAAGTAGATGTGCACATCTTGGAATTGGTAAACGGTGTTGCCAATCGTAGTTTCCAAATACTAGGAAAAGTAACAGCTCCAATTTTCTAAGCAATGGAAATATTTTTTATGTACAGCAAAGTACTCCACTAGTAGTATGAGTACTTCATAGGAAGAATAGTGCTCAAAATGAGCAAAGTTTTACTCCATACTACTACTCCAAAAGGGAGGCAGCACGAGAGTAGCAAAGAGGAGGAGTCAAAGGCGGTGAGACGTCAGCGCAAACTATGATGGGCTGCTGAAACGAGGTTCAAGGTACACTCCACTTGTAGTAAAATGTACGGACCTACTAGTATATGCACCCAAAACAAATTGTGTTTTCTCTCTCCTTTGTTGGCTCTCACCATCCATCCTCCATCGATCACTTCTCTGTAGTCACGGGCGCATGGGCCGGCATGTCTCTCACTCATCCACAGCTTGGCGCTGCGCCACGTGCCTTGGTACGGCACACCGATCTACTTCCAGCAACCATTTTTTCCGAAATTCAACCAATCTATTAATAATCATCAACACCATTACAAAAAGGCTCAAAAGTAGTATTAATAATTACAAAAAATTCCTTAGACCACCTTGCGACGACTACAAACCCTAGGGCGATAATTGGAGTGTCATGATCCTTCAAGACCTACAGTACCCTTGTTCCAAAAAAGAAATAAAGAATTCCACCGTCTTAATTTTTAGACAAAGTTTACCATGCTTTCTTAAAATTCATAAGTTTTAGGATTTTTTAAGCGGGCATAGAAATGTTTTTAATTTTATTCATGTTTAATCTTCTTTCTTTTTGTTGAGGTTTCTGCATCATAATGATAGTTGTTGTATAGTTCAATTGCTATGTATTGTATATGCTGGTATAAGGCCGGTAATAGATGACATGTCACTTTGTTATAGCTAAGATTCAGTTATACTATTGAACTTTCTCTCACACACTTGTAGAATATTAATTTAGACCTATTTTGATAAATCAACGGAGAGTCGTCCGAGTGGATGAAAATAGATAGAAAAATAAGCTTAAAAAATATAACATGTAATTTACCCAACCACTTTATGTACTATAGTAAATTAATGGCCCAAGTTATGAACTATAAGCCATATTAATCTTACTTCCATCTAAACATACTTTTACTTTTTTACCATGCTAACATGCACCAACCTATACCAAAATATGGGCACACCGTCATTCCCTTGATGAAGATAGAGTATGTCCATGACCTTGGTCATTTGTCTTGAAACCCAAGAAAGTTCATACAGAGTACATGCTATAGTAGGCCATAGCATGAACTGAGTTTTTCAAGTATTTTACCAGTAGAATAAAGAACAAAGAATGCCCCCCACTAATTTTTCATACAAAGTGGACAATTCTTCTTATAGTTACCAAGTTTAAGGATTTTCAAACTTCCAAGCTAAAGCTCCACGCACTTAAATGCATGACTCCACGTCGATAAAACGAAATTAGGTCAAACTTGAATACATATGAGCGCGATAGACTGTTACTCTTGAAAATTTACAAAATTCTTCTAAAGGTACCCAAGCAACCAATATATCATGGGCCAACAATAGTTTTGAAAAATGTCATTACTAATTTGTATTTGCATACCGACAAATTTGACCGCGTATGGAAAACATTCAAAGAAAATAAAGCGTAAAACAAAAACATGAGACTTCATTATGCTTGGGGTACTTTCGCTATGTTTTTTAATTGCCAAGAAAAGTGATAACCATGAGTTTCAACAACTTTAGGGAAAACGTATTCGCATTAGAGCCTACCATGTATGAACATTATTCTTGGGTTTCAGCCTTAGCGACCAATAAGGTCATGGCCATATATATATATATATATATATATATTGATACCCTAGCTACACTTTTAAATATGGTTCTCACAATGGGTAGATCTGTGTGTCTTGGTGTAGTAAACAATGTTGAACATTTTTCACTTCTCCAAGTGATTACGGGGTTGTTTTGTACTAGCGGTAAAGAAAACTAGAAGAATGTGGCTCGGGATGCGACAAGTGCGCCATGTTTCTGGACATAGCGGACCATGCATGTTTTACTTGCGATTTCTAGGTTCTATGTGTTTTCAAGGTTCGTAGATAAAGTAACCCACCTAAATTACACTACTATCTCTGAATCAAATTAATGTTCCCAGATTTGTCTAGATTTTGATATATGTATCTAGCATAGAAACATGACTAGATATATTTGAATCTAGACAAATCTAAGGACATTAATATGGATCAGAGGTAGTTTGTCAAAATTAGGTCAAATTAATTTGAACCACATGTGAGCTGATGATTTCTCTTAAATTTTTACAAAAATCTTTTGAGGTTGCCCACCAGACAGTCAATATAACGAGAACAACCGATAGTTTTGGAAGTTTCATCTTCTTGCTAGAATTTGCATGTCGACAAAGTTGACCCTACTTTGTGAAAAAAATGAGAAATAGGAAAAACAAAAGGACTCATGCATGGAGTACTTTTGCATGTATTACCTGCCATGAAAAATGATAAAAATGAGTTTTCACAACTTTTGAAGAAAACTGTTTCACAAAATTGGCCTACCATGTAAGTATGAATAGGTTTCAGGCCAAGTGATCAAGCAAGGTCATGGACATATCCACATCATAGTTTATGGTAATTTTCCCATATTTGGTAGTACTACAAGAAAGTAGATGTGCACATCTTGGCATTGGCAAACAGTGTTGCCAATGGGAGTTTCCAAATACTATCAAAAGAAATAACTCCCATTTTGTAAGCGACGGAAATATTTTTTCTGTAAAGGAAAGTAGTGCACTACTTTGTAGGAAGAATAATGCTCGAAATGAGCATAGTTTTACTCCGTACTACTACTCCAAAAGGGAGGTAGGGTGAGAGAAGCGAAGAGGAGGAGTCGAAGGCGGTGCGATGTTAGAGAAAAGCTATGATGTACTGCTAACACGAGGTATAGGGTACACTCCACTAGCCATCCTCCATTAATCTCTTCTCTGTAGCCACGGGCGCATGGTCTGGCTTGTCTCTCCCTCGTCCATAGTGTGGCGCTGCGCACTTGTGCCTTGGTACGACACACTTATCTACATCTAGGAACCATTTTTTTTAAATTGAATCGATCTATTAATAATCATCAACACCAGTACAAAAGGGATAAAAAAATAATAAAAATTACAAAAAGGTGCATAGACCACCTTGCGATGACTACAAACCCTAGTGCGATAATTGAAGCGTCTCGCTCCTTTAGGACCTATACCCCAGTTCCAAAATTTAAATAAATATTGCCACCACCCCAATTTCAAACAAAGTGTACCATGCTTTATTACAATTCCCAAGTTTTAGGATTTTTGAGCGGGCATAGAAATGTTTTTCATTTTATTCCTATTTAGTCTTCTTGCTTTTTGATGAGGTTGCTGCATTGTAATGATAGCTGTTGTATAGTTCAATTGCTAGGTATTGTATATGCTAGTATAAGGCTGAGAATAGATGACTTGTCACTTTGTTATACCTAAGACTCGTTTATACTATTGAACTTGCTCTCATACACTTGTAGATTATTAATTTAGACCTAATTTGATAGAATGTTGTCTGAGTGTGTGAAATTAGCTAGAAAGTTAAGCTTGAAAAATAAAACATGTAATTTATCCAACCACTTTATGTACGATTAAATAAATGGCACATGCTATGAACTCTAAGCCATATTAATCATACTTCCTTCTGAACATACTTTTACTTCTTTACCAAGCTAACATGCACCGACCTATACCAAAGTATGGGCACACCTTCATTATCTTGATGAAGACAGAGTATGTCCATGACCTTGGTCATTTGGCTTGAAACCCAAGAAAGTTGATACAAAGTACATGGTATAGTAGGACATACCGTGAAATATGTTTTTCAAATATTTTAACTGGTAGAATAAATAAGAAAGAATGCCCTTACCAAATTTTCATCCAAAGTGGAAAATTCTTTCTTACAGTTCTCAAGTTTAAGGATTTTTCAAACTTCCAAGCTAAAGCTTCATGCACTTAAATGCATGAATCTATGTAGATAAAATGAAATTATGTCAAACTTGAATACATTTGAGCGCAGTAGACTATTACTCTTGAAAATTTCTAAAATTCTTCTGAAGATAACCAAGCAGCCAATATATCATGGGCCAACAATAATTTTAAAAAATGCTATTACTCATTAGTATTTGCATACCGACAAATTTGACACCCTATGCAAAACATTAAAATAAAATTAAGCGTAAAACAAAAAACCTGACACTTCATTACGCTTGGTGTAGTTTTGCTAGTATTATTAATTTCCAAGAAAAATGATAACCATGAGTTTCGACAACTTTAGAAAAAACATATTCACATTATAGCCTACCATGTATGAACATTCTTGGGTTTTAGTCCGAACAACCAATAAGGTCATGGTCATATATATCGATACCCTAGCTACACTTTATGGTACGGTTCTCACATAGGGTAGATGGGTGCGTCTTGGCATAGTAAACAATGTTACCCGTGGGAGTTTCAAACAGTTAGGAAAAAACATTTTCACATTTCCAAGTGATTACGGGGATGTTTTGTACTAGTAAAGAAAATAAAAAATTTAGCTCGGA
This sequence comes from Avena eriantha, assembly GCA_910589775.1. NCBI lineage: Eukaryota > Viridiplantae > Streptophyta > Magnoliopsida > Poales > Poaceae > Avena > Avena eriantha. Next base: position 431,373,774 of record OU342742.1, on the reverse strand, counting down.
ATGCGACAAGCACGCCTTGTTTCCGAACATAGTGCACCATGCATGTTTTATTAATGATTCCTAGGTTCTATGAGTTTTCAAGGTTCGTAGCTTAATTAACCCACTTAAATTACACTACTATCTGCTAAAATTAGGTCAAATGTGTTGGCATATGTATATAGCATGCTCACTGTTTAGCTAGGAAAGCCAAGTTCACTCCGCCGTTTAGCTCACTAAAGAATATGGGTCCCATTCGTACTTACTCATCTAGAAATAGCACTAGACATGTGTACACTTTTATCCTCTCTTTAGAGCATCTCCAGTCAGGGGCCTTAAAGTCCCCCTAAAGGGCTATCGGGGCGCCGTAGCCGAAAATTATGCCCAGCCCACCCCCGCAAATATTTTTTTGTGTTGGCGTAGCTCGTTTAGTTATCCAACACCCCCAGGCCGAACCCAACCACAGGGGGTCTAGCAGGGGTGCCAGATGGAGCTGAAAACGACGCAGACTAGCTTTAGTAGTGAGGTAGGTGCTTCATTTCCAAAGCCGATCCTTCCCATCACCGGGCCACGCGGCGACGCGCCCTTTTGTTCCCACCCATCCCAACTCTTCTCGCCCATATTTCCCACACTTTATTACTATATCTAGGGAGGTCACCATTGCCATCCACATATCCACACCGCCCCACCATAGCTCACTTACAGGCCCTTCCCAGCTATATCCACGACAACCAGAGGTGATGTTTTCGCCAGGAGGAGTGTCGTCATGCCTAGGAGCCGTATTTCACCACCACCCTACCCAAATTGCCCAAACCACACCGATTCCGAAGAGGAGGAATGGACCTCCTCCGATGATCCCGACAACACCGACAGCGAGGATTTAACTGTGATCGCCTCCGATGGCTCTGAGGAGCCGTTGGATCCGCGACCACCAATGTCTCAAGGGCTAGCTCACCAAACCAATGGCAAGCATTATGGGTGGGATGTATTTGCCCATGTTTTCTGTCCAGAGTACGTTCGGCTACAAGAACTGTTGGGCCACACAGAGATAAACAAAACTTTTTCCCTAACACGGTACTCCCAAGATCCAACTCAGGTAATAGGCCACGAGATTACTGCTAGACGCGTAGATGCGGAAGTTGATGTAGCGCGTCGAAGCAGTGCCGAATGATCCCACGGACAGCACACCGAATCTGACGGACAGGTACACCGGATCCCTCGAACTCCTTCGCCAGATCACCACGAGCTTCCCTGTCTCCAGTGCCGCACGTGCAACGCCTCTACTTGTATCCACACATACAGGAAGGAGCTTCAGATAGGGGATTGCTAGATCCTGTCTAGCCCGAAATGGAAGTGGAGAAAGTGATGGCTAGGTCAGTGACTGTCCCTTGTCACTCCACTTATATACACTCCTAGTTGGGCTCAATTCTTGAGGCCCATCGAGGCTGTACTCCAATCTCTATATCGATCTAATCCACATGGGCTCCTTACCCTTAAGTGTGTGACCCAGTAGGTTCACGTACACCTGGACACGACATGAGCTACTCCTCCAAGTATCCCGTCATGGCCTTGAGTCAAACTCATTCCCATGAATACTCGGTCTCAAGTCGATAGATGCTAGCGGCCTCTAGCAAGACGTGCCAACTCCCAAGTGTTGTAAAGTCAGAAGATGAACCTTCAATGTGACTCTCTTCCAAGTCCCTTTGCCTCACGATATACCTATTAAGCTATACGCGAGTACTTTCCATCCCTTAAATAGCTTAACTCTCTTCTCGTACCATGATATGTGATTCACTGGACTAACTCTTAGTACGACTCCTCAGTTAACACTTAACTGAGCAGCGCATGGCCATGCTTTCGAATAAAATCACACGAAAGGGCCTAGAGAATATCTCTCCATTACGGAGGGGCAAATCCCATCTTGGTAATCCACGTCACGCAGCTTTCTTCACAACCAACCCTAATTCTACCTTTATAACTACCCTTTACGGAACAACGTTTGATAGAACCTAAGTTGGCAATCCAGAACTCGGATAATGCAATCACTTCAGGTCAAAGGATTCCATTGCTTGAGAGTACAAATGACAACATGATCGTTGTCTCTAAACTGTGGGTTAGTCCGACTTGCTAAACTCTTTAGCCGAATCAGTGTAAGTCGGAATAGCATCACCATGCCCATGACAAGTGGAACCGTGTCATCAGTCGACTTGCACATTGGTCTAAGTTGTGTGTCCACCACAACCTCAACGACTAAGGACAATCTAATATGAACAATCATGAATACATAGTTCCACAACCGAATCACGCATTCAGTGATATGTATCTGATGTTCATATAAGGACAACTTTACTTTATGAATACTCAGGGAAATATCATCAACCATGATTGCCTCTAGGGCATATTCCCAACAGTCTCCCACTTGCACTAGAGTCAATCATCCGACATCACATGTCTAGGCATTCTTACGTGCGCCTCATGCTTAGGCCGTGGAAGTGAGTTTGTCAACGGATCTGCAATGTTTGCATCTATGTGTACCTTGCATAACTTGATATCACCATGATCCACGAACTAGCGAATCAGGTGGTATCGCATGAGTATATGTTTGTTCTTCTGGTGTTGTATAGGTTCCTTGGCTTGTGCAATAGCACCATTGTTGTCACAATAGACGTCTAACGGATTAGACGTGCCCTGAACCACACCAATATCAATCAGGAAATTCCTGATCCAAACAGCTTCCTTTACCGCCTCCGAGGCAGCAATATACTCAGCTTCTGTTGTAGATGCAGCCATAGTCTCTTGCTTGGAACTCTTCCAGGTCACATCCCCTCCGTTCAATACGAACACGTACCCATATTGTGAACGAAAATCATCAGAGTCAGTAAGGTAACTCGCATTCGTGTAACCCCTTACATTGAGTTGAACCTCACCTCCATAAACTAGGAACACATCCTTAGTCCTTCTCAAGTACTTAAGAATGTTCTTAACTGCTGCCTAGTGGATTTCTCCAAGGTCAGCCTGGTATCTGCTCACAACACTTAGAGCATAGGAAACATCTGGCCTAGTACAAATCATGGCATACATGATGGACCCGACTACCGAAGCATATGGAATCGCACTCATCCTACTTCGTGCATCAGTTGTCAAAGGACACTGAGTCTTGCTAAGTCTTATGCCATGGGACATCGGTAAGAACCCCTTCTTAGATGATTCCATGTTGAATTTATTCAACACTTTGTCCAAATATGTACTTTGGCTGAATCCAATGAGCCGCCTGGATCTATCTCTATAGATCCTGATTCCTAATATATAAGTTGCCTTACCCAAGTCCTTCATTGAGAAACTCCTTTCCAATGATTTCTTGGTTTCTTGCAACATCTGGACATCATTACCAATCAATAATATATCATCCACATATAAGATCAGAAAATTTACTTTGCTCCCACTAAACTTCTTGTATAAACAAGAATCATGACCACTCTTGATGAAGCCAAACGATTTGACTACCTCATCAAAGCGAATTTTCCAACTCCGAGATGCTTGCTTCAATCCATAAATGGATTTCTGATGTTTGCATACCTTGTCAGCATTAGCCGGATCGACAAAACCCTCAGGCTGTATCATATACATCTCCTCGATTAATTTTCCATTAAGGAAAGCCGTTTTGACATCCATCTGCCATATTTCATAGTCGAAATAGGCTGCTATAGCTAACATGATCCGAACTGATTTAAGCATCGCTACGGGTGAGAAAGTCTCCTCGTAGTCAACTCCTTGAACCTGCTGGAACCCCTTCGCGACAAGCCATGCTTTATAGATAGAAACGTTTCCATCCACATTAGTTTTCCTTTTAAAGACCCATTTGCACTCGACGGGTCTTGCACCGTATGGCAGATCAACCAAGTTCCAAACTTGATTTTCATCCATGGAAATTAACTCGGATCTTATGGCTCCAAGCCATGACTCAGAATTAGAACCCACCATCGCTTCCGAATAAGTTGTCGGCTCATCACTGTCTAACAGTAATACATCACGAACACTTCGAAATCTTGCTGATCTTCACAGTGGAGGTGCAGCTGCCGGCTGAGCTACCACGACTGGCTCAACCTCCAAGGCTTTCACCAAATCGCTACTGACCGGTTCCTCTCGAACTTCTTCGAGCCGCACCGTACTCCCACTGACATCCTAACTGAGAAACTCTTTCTCAAGTAAGACACCATTCCAAGCGACAAAAACTTTGTCCTCTTCTCGGTAATAAAAGTAGTAACCCAACGTTTCCCTTGGATACCCAACAAAAATGCACTTATCCGACTTGGCTGTAAGCTTGTCTAACCGAAGTCGCTTGACAAATGCTTCACAACCCCAAATCTTAAGAAAAGACAAACTTGGCTTCTTGCTTGTCCACATCTCATGTGGTGTCTTCTCTACCAATTTCGATGGTACTCTGTTTAGTGTGAACGCCGCCGTTTGTAGACTATAACCCCAAAATGATAAAGGTAGATCTGCTCGACTCATCGTTGATCATACCATGTACGTTCTGACACACCGTTCCTCTGTGGTGTACCCGGCGGAGTGAGCTGAGGAAATATTCCACAACTCTTCAGACGGCCATCAAACTCATGGCTCATGTACTCGTCTCCTCGGTCTGACCGAAGAAACTTTATTTTCTTGCCGAGTTGATTATGTACTTCATTCTGGAATTCTTTGAACTTTTCAAAGGCTTCCGACTTATATTTCATTAAGTAGACATATCCATATCTACTCAAATCATCAGTGAAGGTAATGAAGTACTCGTGACCACACCTGGCTGTCGCTCTCATTGGACAACATACATCACTATGTACTAATCCCAACAAGTCAGACGCCCTTTCACAACTCCTTGCAAAAGGTGTCTTGGTCATCTTGCCTAGAAGGCAGGATTCGCATGTCTCGAACGACTCCAAGTCGAACGAAGTTAGGAGTCCATCATCATGGAGCTTCTTCATGTGTTTCCAACTTATATGACCAAGTTGGCAGTGCCAAAAGTAAGTCATATTCAGATCATTTGGTTTCAACCTTTTCACATTTATGTTATAGACCAACCCACCATCAAGATTCAAAATAAATAACCCGTTCTGAATGGGCGCAAAGTCGTGAAACATATCATTCCAATATAAAGAACAACCATTGTTCCTAATATTACACTCATAGCCTTGTCTCATCAAACATGAGGCAGAAATGATGTTTCGACTAAGCACTGGAACATAATAACAATTATTTAGTTCCATTAAGAATCTTGAAGGTAAATGAAGTTGCATCGTGCCGACTTCCAACGCAGCAACTCTTGCTTTGTTGCCGACTCGAATGTCAACCTCGCCTCTTGCTATGCCCCTAGTTCTTACCTGTCCCTGCAATGAGTTGCAGATATGAATGACTGATTCGGTATCATATAACCAAGAACTACTCGGTGCATCAGCAATATAAAGGTCTATAACATTGCAAACAAGTGTACCTGAGTTGGAAGTCACACCTCCACTCTTAGCTTTACCCGCCAGATACTTGCTGCAATTCCTCTTCCAGTGGCCATGCGTCTTGCAATAGAAGCAAGCGGATCTGGCTGAAGGAGATGGCTTAGTCCCTGAGGAAACGCTTGGGATCTCATCCTCAGCATTACCTCCTGACTTAGCCTTCTTCTTAGTCCACGAACTCTTCTTAAACTTAGTCTTATTCTGTACCACCAACACTTGTCTAGTACCTTTCTTGAGATCAACCTCTGCCTGCTTAAGCATCCCATGTAACTCAGTGAGCTTCTTATCCATACCATGCATGTGGTAGTTCGATATGAACTGAACATACACACTAGGAACAGAGTTCAAAATTATATCCTCTTTGCTAATGGGGTGGCCAAGCCTTTCCAGAGACTGCACATAACCAACCGTCTTGATTACATGCGGACTCAGTGGATCACCATCCTTAAGCTTACAACTCAGCAAAGCTTGAGATACTTGATACCTCTCGGTCTTTGCCTGAGCCTGGAACATGCTTTTGAGGCTTTCGATCATATTGTAGGCCTCAACATTCTCGAACTATTGCTGCAAGTCTGGTTCCATTTGAGCAAGCATAAGGCAGTTAATTTTTGTACACTCATCACATGTTATACGATAGGCATTGGTTGTTGCGACACTCGCATTCTCATCTGGCGCATCTAGCAGCGGGTTGTCTAGAACATGGTCCCTCATTTCTTGTTTGAGAACAATTCTCAGATTACGATACAAGTTGGTGAAGTTTGTCCCATTAAGTTTATCTTTCTCTAGAATGGTCCTCAAAGCAAAACTGGACAACTGAGGGAGACTGCTACTAGGTGCCATTATCTACAACAGAAATATGCAAAACACTTAAGACAAGTATTCATAAAAGAATAGGCGTATTAAAAATTTTAATACTTATGCTCCCACTAAAACCAACATCCCTCCGATGGTTACTTAGTGATTCAAGACCCTAAATAAGCAAGCCGACTAGTGAGCTTTAGCATCACCGCGAGCCGTCAACTGATCTAGGTAGGAAACTCCTTGCCAATCGTATCTCATGTGACTCCTGTTGGTCGGGTGGCATCACATGCCCCGGCTCCCGACCTCCCTCTCCCCGAAGCCCCACAACCGTTGTGATAGACCTGTCTAGCTTACCAAGTGATTTCGTTGTAACAGTCCGACTCAAACCCATCTAGTCGAAAAGATTTGGTAGCACCTCAATTTTATGAGCCCACTACCAAGAGTGTCCGACTTGTGATGGTGCAGCAACGGCGGGGAGACCGACTAGACCTTCTTTGAGGGATTAAAGTTCTACCAACTATCTCACAAAGGTAAAGCTAGAGACATAACAATCACACAAAATAATCCAATTATAATGTGAAATGGTATGGCTCTCTTCATGGTGATCTCCATCTCCATGAACCTGTTCGTCATGCCTTTGGTTGCAATGTCCTTCAAGTCCTCCAAACATGCTACACTAGCATTAAGGAATATACAAGAAGATGGCATCTCATGCTGACACACAGGTCGTTATACAATAAAGTGACAACACTTTGGCTCTACCCAGCTGACAAACCCGTGATACACAGATCACGTATGGATTACACACATCACATGCACATAAGCCATACCATTCACAACTTCCTGTAAAAACAAGTTATGCATAGATACGATATCTACCGGTGTTTTGAACCTCACAACGACATCTAATACAGTACGACAGGGCAAAGCCGACGGTCCCTGTGCAGATCTGACCAATCTCATTGATCATCTGCACCTGATCTTCCATGCACCCCCGAGTGCGATTGATCCAATCAATCTTGCACAAAACCGATCTATCTCATAGATTGACCACCGAAACCCTAAGTGGATCTCATCCACCACCTCATGCATATCACATATGCAGAGATCTAGAGCCTAAAACCAGAAGTTTTCACTCTGATACCACTGTTGGGCCACATAGAGATAAACAAAACTTTTTCCCTAACGTGGTACTCCCAAGATCCAGCTCAGGTAATAGGCCACGAGATTACCGCTAGACGCGCAGATGCGGAAGTTGATGTAGCGCATCGAAGTAGTGCTGAACGATCCCATGGACAGCCCTCCGAATCCCACGGACAGCTACACCGGATCCCATGAACTCCTTCGCCAGATCCCCACGAGCTTCCCTGTCTCCAACGCCGCACGTGCAACGCCTCTATCGGTATCCACACATATAGGAAGGAGCTTCGGACAGAGGATTGCTAGATCCTATCTAGCCCGAAATGGAAGTTGAGAAAGTGACGGCTAGGTCAGGGACTATCCCTTGTCCCTCCACTTATATACACTCCTAGTTGGGCTCAACTCTTGAGGCCCATCTAGGCAATACTCCAATCTCCATATGGATCTAATCCACATGGGCTCCTTACCCTTAAGTGTGTGACCCTGTAGATTCACGTACACCTGGACACGACATGAGCTACTCCTCTAAGTATCCCGTCATGGCTTTGAGTCCAACTCACTCCCATGAACACTCGGTCTCAAGTCGATAGATGGTAGCGGCCTCTACCAAGACGTGCCAACTCCCAAGTGCCGTAAAGTCAGAAGACGAACCTTCAATGTGACTTTCGTCCAAGTCCCTTTGCCTCACGATATACCTGTTAAGTTATAGGTGAGTAGTTGCCATTCCTTAAATAGCTTAACTCTCTTCTCGTACCATGATATGTGATTCACTGGACTAACTCTTAGTCCGACTCCTCAGTTAACACTTAACTGAGTAGCACATGGCCATGCTTTCGAATCATATCACACGAGAGGGCCCAGAGAATATCTCTCCATTATGGAGGGGAAAATCCCATCTTGATAATCCGCATCGCGCAGCTTTCTTCACAACCAACCCGAACTCAAACTTTATAACTTCCCATTTACGGAACATCGTTTGATAGAACCTAAGTTGGCGATCCACAACTCGGATCATGCAATCACCTCAGGTCAAAGGATTCCATTGCTTGAGACTACAAATGACAACATGCTCATTGCATCTCAACTATGGGTCAGTCCGACTTGCTAAACTCTTTAGCCGAATCAGTGTAAATCGGAATAGCATCACCATGCCCATGACAAGTAGAACCGTGTCATCAGCCGACTTGCACATTGGTCTAAGTTGTGTTTCTAGCACAACCTCAACGACCAAGGACAATCTAATATGAACAATCATGAATACATAGTTTCACAACTGAATCACGCATTTAGTGATATATATCTAATGTTCATATAAGAACAACTTTACTTTATGAATACTTTGGGAAATATCATCAACCATGATTGCGTCTAGGGCATATTCCCAACAAGAACTCGGCGACATCTACGCACGTCATGTCCTTGCAGCGCACAAATACAGCGTGGTCTAAGGAGGAGTTTGACACGCAGCTAGCAACCTACAACTCCCTGTTCGAGTTTAGGGATGTCACTAGAGGACCGCCGCCGCCGCACCCTCCTAGCGAGAGGAGCACCTCCCGCCACCATGGGATGACACCACCGCACCCTCCTAGCGAGAGCAGCACCTCCGCCATTGCAGGACGTCACGACGTCTAGGCGAGGATATCGCCTCCCACTGCCATGGGCTATAGTTGGTTTAATTATTTGATGTATTTGCACGAATATGTTGTATTTAGACGAATTTGGAATGTTTAATTATTTTTTTATGAGTGGTATGGCTGGCAACTAGCCCCCCCCCCCAAAATTTCATCTATCCGCCACCGTACTAGACACGCCACCATCCCATCGCATTCGATGCCTGTTGCTTTTCAAGCCTTCCCTTTAATACTACTCGGGAGCTGAGCGAAGTGCGATTCAACAATAAAGTTTGGCATAATATTGGTAGGATCTTCTAGTTCAAAATTTTAGAGGAATATTGGCAGGATCCTCCCTTCTATCTTTCCCAAAATTTAACCTTTCCTTTACTTCTCCGCAAATGCTCGCTACCTGCATACTGACTATCCATCTTTTACTAAAGCCTCACATAATCCTCTATTCCATCCCTCCTTAGCTGACTTCTAGCTCACCAGAGTCTACTCAGCGATGCCGTCATCCATGCTACTATCGTTGCTTCGTCATCAACACAAGGATTTGGACATGACCACTTGGTGAATCAGAGAATTGAACCGAGGATGGATTTGTACTATTTAAGATGGCCTTGATGCTGCCGCTGATCTTCAGAATTTAGTCATTGAAAATCATGTTCCCAGTTTGGCTGATGCATATGTCAATGAAATCAACATGGCTGTCTCGGAATAGGTGAAAGCACGAGCAGAGATTCTCGGGCATCTTTGAAGGCAGATGATTTTCATAGGGTGATGCAAGAGCCGCCATATGGATAGATTGTTATTTCAGAAAATGAGGATGACTTTCCTTGTGTTGTCAGCCTGATATTTTCTTTTCTTACGTACTGGTAGTACTTTACGGTAACTACATATTTGGCACGTTGTATGAAACTATATTGTACCTACTTGTTTCATCTGGACAATGTATATCGGTCTCGTTCAAGCCATTCGTAAAATGGAAAACAACATTTTCCCATGAGAAAGTTGAAATCTTATTTTACACATTACCATGAAAGGTAGTTCGAGAATGACCGTTTTCTTGTGCCCATTATCATGAATAAATGCGTGCAACTACTTGTGTGGCCCTAAATTCAAACTTTTAGACTGTACTAGTAGACTGACTACAAAAAAGTCAACTGAGTGGAAAAACACATGCCGAAATCAACTCTTCCACCAAGCTATCAATAATAATTTTAACTCTGCGCCAGAAACACCCTCCAAAATGGCTCCCGCGTCCAATATTCAAGCGGTATGAAATTTCCATCTCGCCCTTCGGTCCAGAAACAATGCGCCAAAGGACGTTCCTCAAAATGGTTTGTCTTGTAAATTCCCACGCGCCACACAATTCAAAGTTTCAACATACTAGTACCACCCGCGCCCTTCGGGCGGAATCCCTCAAGATCACCTTGCACAACTACGGTCGTGCCCCCTCCGTCCCATCTCCCCTTCATATCCTCTCCACCAACACACCACCGTACGACCGCAGACATTTTACCAGCTCACCTTGTCTAGCAAGCCAGAGTTGGTTCCCTGATGCTAGCCCGCATGAGATCAGCTCCTCCGTACCCGAGGTCCATGGCGCTAGAGCCGGCTCAGCAACATCGTCGCAGCTTCGTTGGATCCACTTCCCCGACTCCACGACACCTAATCTGCATCCTCGACCTTGTCCACGGCGCCAGAGAGATGGTGAGCCAAACCCCCTTAGCCCCAAATGGGAAGGTCGTTGCTCGCCATAAGTATGGAAAAGGTATGGACACAAGAAGGAAATTGCGTA
>OU342742.1:431124376-431362839 GCA_910589775.1 Avena eriantha | reverse complement strand
GTCTTTTCACAGACCACATATCACCAGTGTCATTGCATGTGTCTTCTTCTCACAAACCACATAAGGATCCACCAGTGTCATTGGATGTGTTATATTTTCATGAACGACACCTAGTGCCATTGCATGTCTGTTCTTCTCATAGACCACACGGGGATCCACCAGTGTGATTGCATGTGTGTTCTTTTCATGAACCACAGCTAGAGTCATTAGATGTGTGTTCTTTTCATGAACCACAGCTAGAGTCATTGCATGTGTGTTCTTCTCACAAACCACATAAGGATACACCAGTGTCATTGCATGTGTGTTCTTCTCATGACCACAGCTAGAGTCATTGCATGTGTGTTCTTGTCACAAACCACATAAGGATACACCGGTGTCATTGAATGTGTGTTCTTCTCATGAACCAGACCTAGTTTCATTGCATGTTTGTGCCTCTCACATACCACACATGGATCCACCAGTGTCATTGCATGTGTGTTCTTCTCATGAAGCACAACTAGTGTCATTGGATGTTTGTTCTTTCATGAACCACACCTAGAGTCATTGCATGTTTGTTCTTTGCACAAACTACATAAGGATACACAAGTGTCATTGCATGTGTGTTCTTCTCATGAACCACACATGGAGCCACCCAGTGTGATTGCATGTCTGTTCTTTTCACAAACAACATATGGATCCACCAGTGTCATTGCATGTGTGTTCATCTCACAAACCACATATGGATCCACTAGTGTCATTGGATGTGTGTTCCTCCCACAGACCACACATGGATCCACCAGTGTCATTGCATGTCTGCTCTTTTCATGAACCACAGTTAGAGTCATTGCATGTGTGATCCTCTCACAGACCACGCATGGATCCACCAGTGTCATTGCATGTGTGTTCTTCTCATGAACCACATAAGGATCCACCAGTGTCATTGCATGTGTGTTCTTCTCACAAACCACATAAGGATCTAGAAGTGTCATTGGATGTGTGTTCTTTTCATGAACCACACCCAGTGTCATTGGATGTGTGTTCCTCTCATAGACCACACATGGATCCACCAGTGTCATTGCATGTTTGTTCTTCTCATGAACCACACATGGATCCACCAGTGTCATTACATGTGTGTTCTTCTCACAAACCACATAAGGATCCACCAGTGTTATTGGATGTGTGTTCTTTTCATGAACCACACCCAGTGTCATTGCATGTATGTTCCTCTCACAGACCACACATGGATCCACCAGTGTCATTGCATGTGTGTTCTTCTCATGAACCACAGCTAGAGTCATTGGATGTGTGTTCTTTTAATGAACCACAGCTAGAGTCATTGCATGTGTGTTCTTCTCACAAACCACATAAGGATAAACCAGTGTCATTGCATGTGTGTTCTTCTCATGAACCACACCTAGTGTCATTGCATGTCCGTTATTCTCACAAACCACATAAGGATACACCGGTGTCATTGCATGTGTGTTCTTCTCATGAACAACACCCAGTGTCATTGCATGTGTGTTCTTTTCACAAACCACATATCACTAGTGTCATTGCATGTGTGTTCCTCTCATAATCCACATATGGATCCACCTAGTGTGATTGCATGTGTGTTATTCTCACAAACCACATAAGGATCCACTAGTGTCATTGGATGTGTGTTATTTTCATGAATCACATATGGATCCTAATTAACCTTAGGAGATAGATCGAGTCTGCTAGAAGGCACGCCCTAATGCAGTTGTTCTGCCTGATGATTGTTACATACCGTTCGATCAGGGCGCTTGGACGATTGGGATGGTCTTCGTGAGATCAATCCGCGAGTAGTCTGTTCTGCGGCCTGATTGGCCACGCTTGCTTTGGACAAACTGGCAACACCGGGGGCTCCCCTGTTGCGAGTGTCACGACTCACGAGTTGAGTGGGCCATATCCCAGTGTCACGTCCCCATTACTTCTCTTCCTCCCCGTACTTCTCTTCCTTCCCCTCGAAGCCACTTTCCCCAGTTCACTCCCATCCTGTCATAGCCGCAAGCCAACGACGCCTCCATCCCAATCCCCTCTCCGGTAGCCAACCCCCTCCCCTCTCTCCATGGGTTCAAGGGGATACGGTGAGGAAACGCGTCGTGACGACAGGGACGGTGATTTTGATGTGAGTGGTCTCATCTCTATCTCTATCATCTGTGGCCAGTTATCTATTTTTTGAGCCAGATCTACTGTGTTTACTCATGCGCGTATGACCAACCAGACGATGTATGACGCCGATTATCACGGTTTAGCGGATGAAGACAGTCCTCTGGTATGTAAACATGGATATGTGCCTGCTAAATTTGTATCGTTCGAAGGACGAAACACAGGCAGGAGGTTTCTATGGTGTCAAGGACATCGTGCAATGATGCGAGACAGAAGTTTTAGTGTTGTCAAATGGGTAGATCCAGAGTGGCCCAAATCGATGCTGAAACCGCTGGACAAACTATGTGAAATCACTGTTGAGTTGAAAGAATCTGCATTCAGCTCACTTCTTGACATTGTTGAGATGAAGCTATGGGAACCAGTTGACACGACCAAGCATAAGCGAGATCTCAGGTGGGTGGAAGACAAGGTTAGCAAAGTCAAGAAAGAGAGGGACGCGGTGTTGGCCCTAAAGGCTAAATCAGAGCAAGAATTGACTCAAGCAAGGAAGGATCTTCACCAGGCCAAAGTCCGCAGTTCACAACTACGAGTATTGACAAGTGCATGAGGAAAAATGCAGAGAAACAATTGAAGTTGTGCAAGGAAGATGCTAAAAGGAAGGATTAGACGATGCGATCCTTGCTCTCGCAGGAAGATGCGCATCGGGCTAAGATTAGGAAGATCAAGGAGATGTGTGATAACTAGTTCTTTTTAGCTTATGCTCCGTGCCTTTTTTAAGTTGTAATAGTTGTACTTGTTTACCTAGCGGTCTGAGGCTAGCCCTAGTGGGAGTATCATAAGGAGTATCATGCATGCCACCTTGGCAAAAATCTGATGTGGCACCATAATTGATGAATTGAGAGGTGTTAGTAGTATCATAATATGATACCGTATCATAGCATGTGAAACTAGGTAATTTAAGGACCAATACATCTCATACACACAATTGCATTGAGATTGTAGAAAAAATTAAATACAATGGTACTATGATACTACTAGATGATACTAACCACTAGAGAGGTAGTATCATACACTAGTATCATATGCATGATACTGGTAATATGATACTCCCACTATGACCAGCCTGAACTATTGGCCCTGGAAACCTGGGAGGAAAAAATTGGTCGCCCGTTAATCTATCTTAACCCCGCATTACTTCCTTTTGTCTGACCAATGCCCCTTGGATATTCCGCCCATCGCTTCGTCATCCTCATGTACAAATAGGAGGCGCCACAGCACATCGCTTCGTCGTCCATCCCCTGACCTCTCCAATCTCCACCGCGTCGTCGCTTCGTCGTCCATCCCCTTGCTCCCTCTCCAATCTCCACCGTGCCGCCATGGAGATGCCCTCGCGGAACTTCTACGAGGTGGTGACGTTCGCGCACTTCGACATCCACGCACCGCCGGCCGTGACGGTGCCCCACGGATGGCGCATCAGCTATGCAGGGGTGCCGGTGGCTCCGCTCCTCATCCCCGGCGGAGCCGTGATGGAGAGCGAAACCACGGCGCGCCGCCGCTAGATGCCCGCGTGGAAGACGGCGCTGTTCAAGGAGAGGAAGGCCAAGATTGGCAACCGCATCGTTTACAGGCGCGTGGTGCGCTGGGATCTCCACAACAGAGAAGGGCGGGAGAGTTTTGGGTCTATCTCTGGACAGACCAAGTACACCGTCATCGCCGCCGCTCGCCGCGAAGAGGTACTCCGTCTCGTGAACAATGCAGAAATCGTGGAGGTTCCGTCCGACGACGACGAGGAAGCCGATGGCTCGGAGGACAGCGGCAGCGGAAGTGAAATTGTTGACTAGTGGTTGAATTAATGTAGGATGTGAAATCACACCTTTACTTAGAAGAATTTGTGGTTGAAGTTATGAAATGTCTCGATTTAGATCTCTGTCTCGATTAATTTGTGGAAGAATTTGTGATTTAGATCAATTTCTGCCTCGATTTAGATCTCTGTCCCGGATTGGGAACGTGACCGTGGACCAAAGACACATTTTCTACTAGTGTATCTTGACATTGGTGGTTTGTTTAAACGTAATCTATGTGGATTGTGCCACATGCAAATGGCACAACCACAATTTATAAAGTGGAAGCACGTACACCCGGTTACTAGAGATCCGGGAGCTTCACCAGATGCAGAGGATGTAGGAGCAAAGAGGCGGTGAGATAGACGGGCTCAAGACTAGGCCAGAAAGTGGTACGATTTCCTCCTCATCTGGGCATTATCGGTGAGAACATTGCTTTTTCTGTTGCCACGTCGTTGTGTAGAATCTGAAATAAGTTGCTGCTTCGCGGAGTGTGGCATCTTAAATAATTTATTTCTGTGCCACTTACATTCCGTCGTATTTGGAGACCTCCTACCCCTCAGCAATCGTGGAACCGATGCTGCGTGTTTTCATATAGCAGTGGCACAATCAAAACTTCGGATTCAACTACTGACTCCGGCGTTTACAAACCCTAAGTCATGGTACATTTTACTCAGAGAACGTGGGTAGATTGTTTCGCCCAGCAACGTGCCACACACAGAGCTCCAGAATTTAACAGAATTACATATATAGGTTCAAGTTCAACACATTACTATGCATCTTCATTGCCAGCAGCCTTCTTCCGCAGCCTAGGTGCCAAGCCTTCACGTCCACTGGCTTCTTCATTTCCTGCCTTCTTCCTCTTCCTCAGTGCCAATTTTCTTACCTTCACGTACTCTGCATCGTCGGGACAATGGGCACCAGAATCGTGTCCAGAATCATCTTTCCACTCGTTTTTAATTTCTTCGGGCAGCAAAATGACTGACCCGACAGTCATGTTTCTAACCTTGCGGTGCTTCCTGTCAAAGAAACAAGACTGTTGCATAACTGCCCATATCTACAGAGTAAATAAAACAAAAATTACAATCAGCACAAACATGCGAACCCCAAGCGACCTTTGCTTACTAGGAACTAATTGGGTTCGAGCAACCACCCTGTCCAAGAATAGAAGGGCGACTCCCAGTTGCAGCAGCTTCCACATCCAATACATCACATTTCAGCTCAAACATGGTAGCCGAATCATACCTTTTCATCAAGCCAATTAGCTGACTGTCACACGTTAGAGGAACCATGATGCCATGTTCATCCATGAAGCTGAACTTTGCAGTCTGCTTCGGCCATAATTCATCATGATTACGCAGAGTAGAAACCATACCAGATATAGTGCAGATCTGCGCATGCGCTTCTTTCATCGTGAAACAATGGTGTCCATACCTCTTGCCCTTAGAGTCGTACCTGTAGAGGACTACCGTCACCAGGTAAGGGGGGTCTGCGGAGGTCCCACTTGACTGAAAACTGTGGACAAAATATGTTTGTCAGCGTTGGGCTAACAAACAATTTGAGGTTCAGTAGCCAGCTAGCAGTTATAATTAGTGCGAATAGCAAAGAGAAGGGTAGCTCACCCGCTTGTAGTCAGAACTTCTTCTTCTTGATAGTAGGATCTGCCATCCTCTGAACTGCTCGGCTCGTCGGGGGCGGAGGCGGGCTAGAGCCTCGCAACGGCAGCTACAACATGATCCATTGGAGCTCAGGATCAGCGACTGGGTGCAGCAACTGGGTATAGCAACTTGGCGTCGGAAGTCAAATGTTCGAATGGATTATCCTGCCTGGAGGGTGGATTCCGACGCCGCCGGTGCTAGGGGAAAGGTGGGAATGGATTCGTGAAATTGGTCAATGCATCCAATCCACTTAGTTACTCGATTATCCTAAGAGGTTGCCGCGTTGGCGCTCGCGTCACGGACAGATGACCGACATGGGGGTCCCACTACTAGGAAACAGCCTATCTATGGCGCATGAAAAGGGGACTTCTATGGCGCATATCTTTGTCGCCACTGTTACCTCGCCACTGATAACTACTACTTCTGTGGCGCATTCCTTCATATGCACCACAGGAAGAACTTCTGTGGCGCATTTACGTGTATGCGCCACAGATATGCCATGCGCCACTAACTATATAATTATATGCACCACTGATTGTGTAACATGTATTCGAAGTAAAATACTTTCCTGGTGTATAATCAGGTATTTATATAGGATTTATACAGTATTTATCCATATGAGTATAAAATACATTGCACAAGTAGTAGATGCATGAAAGCCGACATATATATAATACAAACACTTAGAGCCCGATCGAGATACATATATAGTGTCAAGTGCCAAATTTTTACACAAGCGCCGAATACAAAGTTCATATCATCTCACATTACAAATTTGAAGTGGCCACCACCGCCTACACTAGGATCAAATAGAATACAACTATGATAATGGTGAGCAAGAGCATTAGCCTGACCAATATCTTCATCCGGTTCTTCTTCCACAAGTGGTTCCTCCACTTGGCTATCGCCTCCTCTCTAGTCGCGTATCCTTTGTAGATTTTGCCGCTGAACTTGTTCACTTGTTTGTGGCAATCCTCCCACTCCTTGTAGACTCCTGGAACCCTACCCATGTACACCACATACCACCTCATCGCCATCTCTATAGACGACAAGGCATATTAGTAAAAATACAACAAAAAGAATGAATAAAGGGTTCACATCCATATATATATATGTTCATAGAATATAAAACAAAGGATCCATAAACCTAAAAGTTAGATCATCATAGAAGCAATAAGTTCAACGACAGCACGACCACAAGGTAGTTTAAGTCTAACAACAATGACCATTTCGACCACGAGATAGTAAAGTTTATGACACACACACACTAATACAGCAGTTGTCCATCAAGAATATACACACACTGGATCATGCTAGAGGCACACATCGATCATGATGAAGACTTCCTCTTCTGGCACGGCTTCGGGAACGATAGATAGCCCTCTTTCGTCATCCACGTCCTTGTGTCACCCTGCTTACGGAGGCGTTCTTCGATCTCCCTCTTACTCAACCCTCTGGCTTGTTGTAGGGCACCGCCCCTTGTGTTGACATCTTCAATGATGATTTGCGACAACTTCATCTGAATGCGATGGAAGACTTCTCTAAGATCGGCATCATCGATTTTCGCCAAAGTTTCGGCCCATCCTCGGAGACTAGATGGCAGCGTTAGGTTATGGCAATCTCGAACATAGCCTTTAAGGTGATGGAGGACGTAGAAGGCCTCCTTGGCACCAGCAGTCGACTACTTGATGCAGGGGAAGTCGAGCACGTGCTTGAACACGTGTTTGCCATCCTTGATACATTCCCCCTATCTACGAAGGTGCATCCCTTCTTGGTGTAGCCCTCGAGAGCCTCATTGAGAACACCCCTTATTCTAGTGTAGTCTTTCTTCTTCGTCAAACTCCCCGAGTCGAAATACGTGGCTAGCGAATACCTCGGGGCAAGGACGATGAGCGTGCAGTATTTGTCTCTGCGCAACACAATTGGAACAGAATGTTGGAAAAAGAGCAAAGGAAAGAAATCTATAAGAAATGCATAAGTTACGGTGGCGATGAGCGAGTGTGTGTACTTACTCGGGAAAGAAAGGCAAAAGAAGTTTGCCCTTCCTCTTGTTGTCCACCATGAACTTCTCGAGGTACACCGTCGCTCCGTGTCTCTGATCCTTCGACCAACTGGTTGTCCCGCATGTAGTAGGGATCCACTATCGTGATTTCCGGGGTACTTTCTCTCTTGATCGTGAGCGCCAGATTGAGCGCGTATAGGCGGACCAAGTTATAGTCCAGCCGTTTCGTGAGAAACAACTTGAATTTGTCCTTGAACTCTATGAAGAATATATCCACGGGGGGTTCATTGACGAAGCCCACATCCAATGGCACCTTGGCCGTGAAAACCGGGTAATTTGGATCGTCCTCTTTAAGAAGGAGGGCCTCTAGTGTCTTGACACCCTCGTGCAAAGTTAACATGGCTCCAACCGCAATGTGGATCATATCCGGAGTCAATATCGAATCACCAGCTACATGCACTCGGGGCAAGCCAAATTGTGGGGATGGTACGACGACGGCGTCCTGACCCCGGATCCTCTTCGGAAGAGGCTGGCTCGCACCCTTCTTATTATAATTATTACCTCTCTCCCTATAGTCTTCTTCTTCACAACAGTGTCAACCACTGCCATCTGCTCATCAGTCGCCTTTCGGAGTGTGTTGGGGCTGAAAGCCAATCCCGGTTTCTCTTGTGGTTGATCGGCGGCCGTAGGCGTCTCTTGAGAAAGACCATGGAAGACCAGGCGCTGCGTGCATGTATTGGGCTGATCATCTTGATGGTCGTCACGAGCTGCGAAGGGTTCTTCATCCAAAGAAGGCATATACAATCCTTTGGCGGCGCCGGTGTTGATGATGTCGTCAACGTTGACCAATTCATCATCATCTTCATGGGTGCCATCATGTGGTGGTGGTAGCGAGGGCGACGGCGGTTGCGGCACAACGTCTTTGCCATGTGGTGGTGCACACGCTGCTAAGAGTTGATGGTGACGGCTGGTGGTGGCGACAACGGTGGCTACTGGCTTTCGAGGTGGTGGCCGGGCGATGATCGGTCGAGAGGTGGCACCGATGCTCCCCCCCGCAAGACGAATCTGGGTCTTCGGCCATGTCAAGGGCCAGTTGTAGCATTCCCTAAGGGTCTTGTGTTCGTCGGCTCCCTAAGGTTGAAAGGGGGGGTCCATGTCGTCGCACCCTGGCAACACCCGAGCCAACCTGACCCTCATCACGTCATCATCCATTGGATTGTTGTGCATCGTGCGGCTCGCCAGTTGTATAAGAGTGCCCTTGGGAACATCCTTCAACTCACCGCCGACATCTTTAAGCAGGAGTACACAAGAAGTGTCCTGAGGCAAAAACATGTTGTTGGGCGTCATGAGATGGCAACAGTCATGCATCAAAGGCATAAAGGAGATGACGTGCACTAACTAATTAGTTAACTTGGTGATGGCGTGGATCTCGGCTAATGTAGAGACACGGCGGATGCCGGCGGCCGGCCTATCATCATCTGCAATCTCCCGCTCGGATGCCTCACGAAGCACCACCACCGTTGGCTGCGCCTTATTGGTATCTTTGGCGGGAGGGGCGTCGGTGTGACCAAAACGAGGGGCTGTGCCCCGACGTTGACGGCCGGCGCGGTCACCAGGTCCGGCGACACGGTAACATTGATGCCCGAGTTGCTGCCGTTTAAGCTGGTCATCTAGCGGACCTTCTCTTCCACTAACTTGTCCACCGTTTTCTGGTCCACCGCCTTCTCCTCCAGTGTCTTCATCTTCAGCTCTGCAACAGCGGCTTTATCCCGGTTCTTCCTCTCCCTTCTTTTCTTGGCGTCCTCTTTGTAGAACTCCTTGAAATTCATGCTCGTACCGAAGCCAGAGACACGGCCAGCTGAGGACGGCAGCAACCCCTTGTCCCTCTTCTTGTAAGCATTGGTCGCCCTGTTGAAAACCGTGTCCCACGGCTCCGTCGAATCCTGGGACGACTCTGTGGCAGTAGCGTTCAGTTCCTCCTCCTGCAGAGACAAGGAAAGGTGAACCCATTTAGATTCTTGGCTTCATTATCTTAATTAGAACGCAATAGACTTGAGATCGGCGATAAATTCCTTACCAGATTCTTCTCGAATTCCTTCACCTCCGGATCGTCGGTGATGAACTCCCCTGTTTCCTTGTCCAGGTAGTAGCGGGCCCGAACAAATTGCCTAAGCTGAAAGTCCGTGATTTTAAGCCAAGGGTTGTCTTTACCAAGGCGTTCAAGATCGGCGTCCTCCTTGTCCCAAATGGCATGTTTCCCCCTGTAACCGCCGCTTCCAAGGTGGTGGTTACCTATGTTCTGTTCCCGCATACTCCTTCCCCATTGAGTCCATTTTATAGCGTCAGTGGTAGCTATATCCGCCTTGAATATCCTAAACTCCTCTTCGTCGAGCATCGGATTTTTCTTACTAATAACCTCCCAGCTTTCACCTTTGTCAATGCTATTCTTCACCCGGGTTTTCCTGCTGCTCAAGGCATTGCTCATCTTCATGAGGGTTAGTCTGTTCACCGGGTTCTTATTTCCCTCGAGGTTTCTAAACTGCTCTGGGAATCTGTATCGTTTGTGAAGTTTCTTAAGGAGGTTATCGACCAAAGCTGCACGGTCAGCATGTCTGATGTACTTCGTGTTGATCGACATGCTTTCCCGGACGATGCACCCGAGTTGCAGGCCGTACCCTTTAGCAGTTGCCTTTGGCGCAATGGGTTGGCCACTTTCTGTGACCTCAGTGAACTCATCGCAGACGGTGGCGAGCACTGGCACCTTCCACTCCTTCTGTTCCTTCTTCTTCTTCTGAGAAGCGGCCGGGTTGCCGCTACCGCCATCCGTCCTCTCGCCGCCATCGGTGCGGGCGCCACCATCGGTGGTGTCATCCTCTTCGCCGCCGCCTTCACTAGTTCCATCGTAGTCGTCTTCGTCCCCCTCGTAATCAGGATCTCCGCCCTCATTGGCCCCAGCAGCTCTGGCGATGGTCACCTCCTCCTCTGGTGGTGGTGTCATCCTCATCGCCTCCTCCTCCTCCTCCTGTTGGGACCCCTGCCAGAATGACTGGTTGGCCTGTCTAGCTTGTTCTTCGACGCTGATCATGTGCTTAGAAGGGCCAGACTCCTTGTTGCCCGACATGTTTGCACTACTCTATTTAAAAGAGGCAAAATGTTAGCACAAATCTCGGCCGCAAAAATTCGGCATGACCTTGGCTAATTTTTTGACCTAGGAGTGCCCATTTCTCAACCGAAACGGAAGTGAATCGACACTTCGGGAGAAATGGGTAACTCAAATGAAATCCCTGCAAGACAAAACACCCCATCCTCATATTGACAGCCCCATAGATTGACCCCAGCATCCATCATATCCATCATCCACATGCAGTATATATAACAGATATACTAGTCCATCATCACATCACAGCCCCATGTATATATATAACAGATATAGTAGTGTAACAGAAGTACTTGCTGAACAGCAGAAGTGTAACAGAAGTGTAGTAATTGCTATAGTACTAGGCTGAAGTGTAACAGTAGTACTTGCCGAACAACAGATAACAGTTTAACATCCTAGTAAATCTAGGTACAGGTCAATTAAATAGATGACACAGATACATGTCAATTACTAAGAAGGTTCTGTCCCTCGATGTTAATGGAAAATTACCACTTCAAACAAAACACAAAGCTGTGAACCTAACATAACCACCTATATCAGGGCATACACATGGTTGCCATTTACATGGGATAAGTCATGAACTAGAAGACAAAAATCTTTCAGAAACATAAATTAGCAACAACGAGTTTTTACTGAGAAATGGCTGATCTTTGGATGGGTTGGTGGTTAATATCGTGCCTCAAATTCTCATCTATGACCAATAGTTGCATAGTAAACAGCTTAGTAGACTCGCAGTAAGCAAAGCAGAAACAACTATAACCAAATTCTCATCTATGACCACCCACACATCCTCCCTAAACCTAGTGTTTCTTACATCTCCAATGATCCTTCTACAACAGCTATAAAAACATCCTTCACTTCCATCAAACTTGACCAAAAGTGAGAGCACCCAACATAATTCTTATCTTGAGCATTGATACTGGATTTAATATACTTAGCCATCAAAACCCTCTGCTACAGATATAGCACAAGGTAAAAAAAGTAAATTCCAATCACATAGCCCATGTTTAGGTTACTAATCCTTAGCCCATGTTTCACATAGCAGTATAGCACAAGGTAAAAAAAGTAAATTCTAATCACAGAGCAGTATAGCCCATGTTTCACATAGCAGTATAGCAAATTTCCATCATGTAAAAAAAGTAAATTCCAATCACCACCAAATAGAATCTAAAGAGACCCATAATTCACTTGTGACAATATAGTGTAATACCTTTCCATGTAATCAATTCAAGTTGAATAATGTTACACTATTCTAAAAAAAAGTGCGACACTTTACAATCAAAGGTGCTACCATTTTCAGGGTTGAAAATGAAAAGAGTGACAACACAATTTTTTAGAAGGATTTTGCGTTCAAGGTCTGTCTGTCAAAAGCCAGCTTGAGTCATGAGTACAAATGAAAGCTCAAGAACTGGAACAATTGAGACATGAAGCTTGAGTAGAAGGAAGGTCATAACTCTGACTAGAAACCTATAGAATGATTTTAAGATTTCTAGCACTCTCTAAATCATCCTCAATCTTGAAAATCGCGTCGGCCTAATACTACAATGTCGACACAGGGGTGATGGACGGTGGACGGCGGACGGTGGACGGCGGACGGTGCAGAAGCAATAGTGCAGCATTACCTAGGGACGGTGGACGGTGGATGGTGACGAGGGTGGATGGCGAACGGCGAGATGGTCGGCGGACGGCAAGGTGGCTCTCCATGCACAGGCTCCTCCTCCACGGGCTCTGCTGATGGGGGGCGGCTCTCCTCCATAGGCTCCGGCGTGGTGGTGATGGCGCTGCAGACGGGCTCCTCCTCCACGGCGGCTCCGGCGCTAGGGTTGCGACAACAGATAGAGGCGACGGATCGATTGACGAAGTGTGGATCGAGAGAGAGAAAGGGGGGATTAGGGGGAGAGGCCGAACCGTTCTGTGGCTAAGTGTGAAAGTTCTGTGGCGCATTCCTTTGGAATGCGCCACAGAAGTTCTTGACATAGTAAAAACCGTGGCGTCTCATAGTATGACAAGATCTGATACTTGTCCTAGTGGTCTTGCTCGCTTGCTCTCACCTGGGGCAGCCAGGTTCGAATCTGGCTGTCTCACACATTTCTTTCTTTTTTTAAAATATTTTTAATTACATACATATGCATATTTATTCAAAAAAAAGTAAGAACACATACATATATGCATATTTATTCACATATGCATAAATATGCATATTTATTCAAAAAAAGCAAGAACATATACATATATGCATATTTATTCAAAAAAAGCAAGAACACATATGCATATTTATTCATACATATATATTTGTGTGTTTGCTTGTCACACACAAATGTGAATTTGTATACCCACATGATTATCACATTATATGTTTTAGTCTCTAACTAATACCCACACGAATTAATACACCAAAAAGTCACACAATTGCTAGTGTCTCTTCACAATCTTCTTGCCCTTTTTCATCGCGGTTGAATACTTTAGCCCGTGCACTTTGAGATTTCTTCTTGTGAATGGACAACCTTTAGTAGGCAGTGTGGTCTTCCTTCTTACTTTAGTAGTAGTAGGCATGTCGAAGTACTTGTCGAATTCCTCTTCGATCTTCGGGTCGCCATTTTTGTCGAAGTTTTGCTCGTTGGCGGCTACTTCCATTCCGATGATGCTACTCTTGCCCCTCATAACTACAACATGGTTGGGCTTTGACGGGTCGGTATAAAAAAACATTGATCAACTTGGCTAGCGAGTACCCAAGGCTCATTTTTTGCGGAGGCATTCTTTGTTGATTTGGCATCTGGTATAACCATTGTGGTGAAATAGCGGCCTTCTTTTTCCACGTTCTTGGCCCATCTAACATGGAACATCGGTACGATCTCTCCACAGTAGTCGAGCTCCCATATCTCCTCGATCCTTCCATAGAATCTTTCCATCACAGTAGTCTCGTCATCAGCAAAGGATAACATAGTTACTCCTGAGTTTTGATATTCACTATTCTTGTCCTTTTCCTCGGTGTAGAATCTATAACTGTTTATGTCGTATGACTGATAGGTCCTTAGGTTGTGCCCTGGGCCCTGCGACAAGGAGAATATGAGTTTTTGATCTTCCGTAGAAGGCTTCTGTGGGGGATTGTCCAGTTGCCTTTTCTTGATCCAACCCGTGAAGCTAGAGTTGTGCTCTCTAGTTACGTCTCCCTTCTTCCTCGGCCGGCCCTGGTCGACGTACTCCTGCTCGATTAAGCTTCTGTGCTCTTGGACCCAAGGGCCGACCACTTCAATGTGTTGTAGCGTGACTCGGTGTGCCCTTTCAAAATCAGTGTGTCGGCCATCAATGCCGACATGTAGTGAGCGGTAGCCCTCGCGGTGACCATATCCACCTAGCCTACAGAGGTGCTTCTTTGTGGGTATTCCAACATCCTTGTTCTCGGTGGTTAGATAATTCTGGCAGAAGGAGATGCACTCGTAGATCAGAAAGCCCTTGGCTATGCTTCCATCTGGACGAGACCTATTGCGAACGAATCCTTTGATGACACCGTTTAGCCTTTCAAACGGCATCATGTTGTGTAGGAATGTCGGCCCGAGCTGGATGATGTCGTCCACGACATGTACAAGCAGATGCACCATGATGTTGAAGAATGCGGGCGGGAAGTAAATCTCAAGCTCGCATAGTATCATCACGATCTCTTCCTGTAGCCTGTCGAGCTGCTTCACACTGATCGACTTCCTAGATATGACGTCGCAAAAGTTACAGAGGCCAAACAACGTCTCACGGACATGCTCGTCCATTATCCCACGGATCGCAACGACTTCATACTGCTGAACCTCTTCTTCGCCACGTCCAGATATCTGCTTATCTTCTCCGAGTAACCGTGAGGAACTTTCACTCCTAAGAGGCACCTGAAAAACTGCTCGAGCTCCTCCGGACTCAGAGTGAAGCAGGCAGCACGAAGCACCACCTCATTCTTCTTAACTCTTTTGCGGTGACCTTGAGTCCCTTCCTGATGATGACGATCATCATCATCACTATCAGGGTACTGAAGATCTTTCTTTATGCCAAGCAATTTAAGGTCCTTTCTTGCTTTCGGCCCATCCTTGGTCCTCTCCGGCATGTTCAGTAGAGTGCCAAGCAGAGACTCTCGGTAACGTTCTTTGTGATGTGCATTACATCGAGGCTATGGGGAGTGTGAAGGACCTTCCAATACGGTAGGTCCCAGAAAACAGACCTTGCTTTCCATACACCCAGCAGCGGCTTTGTCCTCAGTCGTTTTTTTCCAGGCACAGGGCAATCTACCCAATTATTCAAAAGCTCCTCGATTTCTTCGTCGCTCCTCGGACGTGGGGCTCTTTCGAGCTTGTCCTTACCATTGAACAGGTCACCACGTTTTCTCCATGGGTGATCCATGCGGAGCCACTTTCGAGTACCTTGGAACATGGTTTTCGAAGACCCGGGATCCCTTGGTAGCTGGAGATGTGGTGTCTCATCCATGCACTTGACGCATGCATTGTGTCCGTGGTTCACTTGGGCCGATACATATGCGTAAGCAGGATAGTCCTGCATGGTCATGAGCAACGCGGCTCTCAGATGGAAATATTCTTTAGTGTAGGCATCCCACGTACGGGCCGGCGTCTCCCACAAGCTGGCTAACTCCTCTCTCAATAGCCCGAGATACAGATGCATATCGATACCTGGTTGTTTCGGCCCCTGAATAATAATGCTCATGTGTACATACCTTTGCTTCGTGCATAGCCACGGGGGGAGGTTGTATGGCCATACAAACACGGGCCAGGTGCTATGGGTGCTACTCTGGTTTCCAAAAGGATTGAGTCCATCGGTGCTCATACCCAGCCTGACGTTCCTTGCATCGCCCCCGAACTCTTCGAACTCGATGTCTAATGCGTTCCACTAGCTAGCGTCTGAAGGGTGTGTCAGGATCTTTCCCTTCTCTAGATCATCTTCGGGTTTCTCTTTTTCCGCGTGCCATTGCATGAGCTTTGCTTCCTTAGGATCTACGAAATATCGCTGCAGACGAGGGGTGATAGGAAAGAACTATACCACTTTTCGAGGAACTTTCTTGTTCCCTCTCTTGTACCGTCCTTGGCCACACACCGGACAAGTGGTTCTATCCACGTACTCGTTCTGATAAAGTGCGCAATCATTGATGCATGCGTGGTATTTAATGTGTGGTAGGTCGAGGGGGCACACGATTTTCTTGGCCTCCTAGATACCGTATGGCAATGTGTTCCCCTTAGGAAGTTGGTCGTGCCAGTATTCCATGTTCGCGTTGAAGCTCACATCGGTCCATTTGTGTTTGGCCTTCATCTCTAGAGCCTTGAGCGTTACACTCAAACGTGTATCCTCGGGGCGACACCTAGGATACAATGGAGTCATCCCGTCTACCTCCATTTGGGCCAGTTGGGCTTTCTCTCTGGTTGCAGCTTTGTCGTTGCTCGTCTCCTTGAGGAGCAGTTCTTGAACATGAGGGTCCTGCAAGATCAAAGTTAGCAGCGTCTATGTGTTCACGTTTTCTCCTTCTTCATGATCATCCCCGTTGTCATCTCCTTCTCCATGCTGATCATGCTCTCCGGCATCTCCTTCGTCATGATGATCATGCCCGCTGGCATCTCCTTCGTCATGATGATCATGCCCGGTAGACTCTTCGTCTTCTCGCCCACCCACGTCTTCATAACCACCACCATGTCCTACCGGCGCCTCATTGAGGTCGCGCATGAGACCGCGCCTAAGCAGGTGACCCTCCAATTGTCCAGATTCAGGGTCGATCCAGCGCTGCAGTTTGCATGTTCGACATGGACATCTTATCATGGTCTTGTTGTTCAGAATCATGTCCTCCTTCGCGCCTTTCTTGTACCTAGCAATTCTACCTTCGCTCATCGTGAGGACCATGGTTGCCTGAGCAGTCAAAACAGAGAGTATAGGTGAGAACCACACCATATGAACACACACATGCATGAATGCTAGCCGGAAAAAATTCGGCATGACCTTTCCTAAAATTTGGACATATGGGTAGTGCAAAAATTTACCGAAATGGAAATGAATCAACATTTCGGCAAACATCGATGCAACCACACCGGCCGGGCCCGACAACAACAAGCAAACAACAAAAAACTTCCTCCCATTGCAAACATTCATGCACCACACACAAGCATCGTCTCGCCATGGATCGCACACACACACCACCCGCGCGACAAGCTTCACCTACATGTTCATGATGGCCAAGTACTCACCTAGCTATAGTAGACACAATAATAGCGAGACAAGACCGCGCGATGAGAGAGTATGGACAAATAGATCTACAATGCAGGTTGGTGGAGAGGAAATTAGAAAACAAATAGAGAGATGTGAGAGAGAAAAGTAAGGAACTTTTAGATCTAGAAGTTGGAGCGAAGCTTCTACTTACCAATCTATGGATTAAAGTAGGTTTAGATATAAGAAAATGGAGAAACTATGGGCAAGATGGGGTGTGAGGGAGGAGGAAGACGAGTTGGGAGGAGGTAGAGATGTGAAATGGGTGGTGGTGGGATAGATAGATAAGAAAGCTAGCTCATGTCACCTTTTTAACATATGGATCTGGACGCCCTCATCTGTGGCGCATATGGAGGAAATGCGCCACAGATGCTGAAACTTCTGTGGCGCATTTCTACCATGTGCGCCACAGAAGTGGGTGAATAAGATTCCCTCTGTGGGGCCCACCCCCAAGTTCTGTGGCGCACGTTGACATATGCGCCACATAAGTGTCTGTGGCGCATATGTCAACGTTCGCCACAGAACTTGGGTGAATTAGATTCTGTGGTGGGGCATGAGGAAATATGCGCCATAGAAGTTTACTCCTGTGGCGCATATTACAGAATGCGCCATAGAACTTGGATCATCCCCCCGCCGGTGGGTCCCACCAAACTTCTATGGCGCATGCAATGGAATATGCGCCACAGAACTTCCAAACTTCTGTGGCGCATGCTTTCTAGTGCGCCACTGATGTCTTCCTGTGGCGCATAGATTGGCCTATGCGCCACTGAGCATCTTGTCTATCTATAGGTTGTTTCCTAGTAGTGTCCTGACCGTCTACTTCACGAGGCAGTTTAATGGAATGTTGAATTTGGCAGGGGTGAGATGAGTTTGCCTCGAAATGGCCACTCTCAGTAGTTGGCGGCCCAACTTTTCGAAACGCAGCAATTTCAGGCAACTTAGATACCGCCATGCGCTGGCCTGCGAACTTTAGTACCGTAGACGAATAGGCCCATGTGAAAATGGAATCAAGTGTATGTGCTAAGATCACACTATTTCCAAAACCTATCAAATCAATTCCCCTTGACCTCTCCAAGCAAGCATAGACTCTCAAGCTTAACTTAAGATCACTCAAAAAAATTGAATCAAAATTTCCAAAGAAAGTTTCATGTGGCCATTTGCACAAACACCTTGCTTGCACTAATTTAACAACCTGCCTAACTTCACTGTTTCCACAATAATTAGTTAACCATTTGGTCTCCACTCCACTCCCCTGTCTCCCCGGAGCATAGCCAGCACCCAGACCAAGTCCCCCCTTTGCCGTTTGCACAGTGGAGCGTCTCCCGATTTTGGTCATCGCCGGCCGACCACGACCAGCTCACAGCAGACACCACCGTAGCCAACCATGATATCCAGGAAACACGCCGCACTCCACCGCCACCCCTTGTCCCAGCCTCGACTCCAGCCGAGCACTCGACCACCCTAGCTACGCCGCGCACCGTGCCTCTCCGCCATGTCCAGAGCGCGCTAGCTCGCCGTGCCCGACCACCTCGCCCAGACCGTGCTTCACCCCCGCCTCGCTTGCACTAGCTCGCCATGACCGCTGCAACCCAGCAGATAGCCCCGTTCGCTACCTCTTGACCCGCAGCTCCCGCACGCTGCCGCAAACACTTATGCATCCATGCAGAGCGCCGCACGCGCCCGACCGAACCACACCGCCCCACACCTTGCCATTACACCCATGAGAACCGCCAAGAAACACTACACCATCCACCTACCTCCACCACGACAATAGCCACATGTAGCAACGCCACCGTCGAGCTCACGCCACACCGTTCGGTCCCCTCGCCGCAGTATAAAAGGAGGCCACCCCCGCCTCCATTCTACACACCACTCCACTCCCCACTCCTCACAAACACTTCCCCCACTTCTTCCCGGAGCAAGGCAAGCACCACCATGCCAGAATTTTCACCGGAGCCCGCCGCTTCTGGAGGATAAGGCCGTCGTCGATTTCGACCACCCCAAGCCCTATCGCGACCACCGCAGGAACCTATGTCGTCTACCACATCGATCGCCCCTGATGCCGACCCTAGCTAGAGTCCAGGTGAGCCTAGCCAGACCCCCACCGCTGAGTTAAGTTAGAATCATCGCCGGAGCTGTTCGTCATCGACGACGACTCCCAGTCGTTGATTTGTCTTCTAATCGCATGTCTCAGATGCGTAGATACCATTTTCGTTAAACTGAGTCACTGACTAGTGGGGCCGTTCTGTCAGTAGCTTGCTGCACTATGCAGTGTCATTGGTCCAGCCCCTTTAGCTTTCTAGCGTAGCCCAGGAAATTCAAATGTTGATTTTCCATTTTAGTTTAAACTAGTTTCTGTACCTAGATTAAAAAATCAACTCAGAGAGTTTCACTGAACCAAATTGCATGATTCAAATTTTTCTTGAAAGGTATTTAAATTATCTATCCAAGCCCATTGGATTGAAATCATTTGGAGTTAGATATAATCTATATTAAAAATAACAAGACAGAGACTTTTGCAACTTCAAACATTTTTCAAAAATCAACCATAATAGCTTTTGAGTTGATTCCAATTCTCAAAAATCACATTTGACAATATCTATATGAATATGTAAAAATATTTAGGTTTGCATGCAGTGACATTGGACTAGTACCAAAATAATTTTATTAGGGCATTTCTAGTCGCTTTAAACCTATTAAATAATAATCCTAAACTTTATAAAATGTGACCAACACTTTAAATCACATTCCCATGTATTAGACTATGTAGTGATTACATGTGTCCACATGATCTCATATTCTATTTAGAGAATATTAAATCTTAATTAATTTCAATGAGTAGAAATCATTTAAGTAAGACTATGTCTTTACTTCATGTGATGATTCTGATGATGCTAAATCATCAAGTGTGAGCCTTAGTGTGCTAAATAGACTTAGTTAAGTATTTTTTGGTGATTGTGTACCCCATATTCATTTATAGACGATAGTACCGACCAAGGATACGAGGAGGAGGAGTTCTACCCCGAAGATGAAGAAGAAAACTTCAATCCCTACACCAACCAAGGAAAGTTAACACTTGCAAGTCTCATACCTATGCACGTCATCAATTGCAAGTATTAACCTAAGCAAGATGCACTAGGCATGCTTTGGTTGTATACCTTTGATTATACCAATCCCAAGTTTTACTCGCAAGCTTTATTCTTTACTTTACCAAAGTTCTTTACTTTTAAGATAGATAGCATAAAGAGTATAAAACTAGGCCTATCTAGTTATACTTAGATGTCATTCTATGGCATCAGATTGAAGATTAGCACCCCTCATTAGTGAACTATCTTAACCTTAGTGGCTAGTGCTAAGTGTAAAACTTGATCACTTTAGATGGGAATACTTGGTGAAAATGATTATGAAAACCTTGGAATGATGATTCATTCTATTGAGATGTTTTGACATGTGTTGAGAAACACAAAGGATTTCATGATGAAAATGTCGAGGCATGAGCCTTAGCCCTTTTATAAAAACTGATGGTTGGGTTCGGATGCGATACCATTCCAATTTTACCGTACAACCACAATACCTGAATTGGGTAGTGCTTGGCTGGAAGTTTATATTCCTTAGTATTGGTTCCCTCGTGGGAGAGGTTTGAGCTGAGGCTACCTCTTGATGATTTTCCACGTATGTAGTGCCTAGGATGGCTGTCAGGCCAAGCTTATAGGGGAGGTGCCTATACTAGAGTGTGTAATTGAAACATTATGATTTACTATTTGCATACTAAGTACGATGATTCAGGGTTATCCCTGATAGATGTATCGAATTTTTTGGTGAAAGTGTTGAAGGGAATATGCCCGAGAGGCAATAATAAAGTGGTTATTATCTTATTGCATGTTTATGATAAATGTTTATTTTGCATGCTATAATTGTATTAATTTAAAATGTTAATACATGTGTGTTTAATAAACAAAATACAAAGTTCCTAGTAATGCCTCTCATATAAACTAGCTCGTTGATTAACAAGATGATCAAGGTTTCCTGATCATGGACATTGGATGTTGTTGATAACAAGGTCACAACATTGGTGGAATGATGTGATGAACATTCATCCGAAGTATAGCATTACGATCAAAGTCATTATGTTTATATTGCTATAACATCATATGAAGTAATCTAAGTCCTTAGACCATGAGATCATGTTAATTGCTAACACCGGAAGAGTATCTTGATAACATCAAATGTCACATCGTAACAGGGTGACTATAAAGGTGGGTTCAATGCTACAAAGGTGATATGTTGAGGCTCATGGATCAAGAGTGGGATTTGTCCATCCCGATGACGGATAGATATACTCTGGGCCACCTCGGTGATATCACATTAAGATAGCTTGCAAGCAAGTGATGTGATCACTAGAATGTTATATCACGGGAACAAGAAAAGTGTGCATGTCGGTAACGAGATCAAACTAGGTATTTGGATACCGATGATTGAATCTCGGACATGTATTATATCATGAGACAAAGGGATTTAGTTACTAGCGTTAAAGGTTCTCACGATCACAGAAGTCATCGTTGAATGTGTAGGAGTCAGTATGGATCTCCAGGTCCCGCTTCTGATTATTGATCTAAGAGGGGTCTCGATCATGTCTGCATTTTCCGGGAACCATAGGGTGACACACTTAAGAGATACTGACACCATCATTTGGAGCAAATTCGTTTCAGATAAAGATTTAAGAAAGTGCTGGAATTATTTCAATATACACCAAAACTGTTTCAGGTGAAATTGGTTCTGCATTTAATATTGAAATGTTGCAGGGGGTTTTATGTGAATGTTGTTAATTAAAGTAATTAACAAAATTCTGAATAAAATTAATAAAATAGTTTTATTAAATGAGAGAGCAGTAAATTTGGAGAAATTTAATGCATTTAAAGTGGAGACTTTAAAAGAGAATGTGAAGGGGCATTTTAATGTGGAGGGGGTTACCACCACATGAATGGGGGAGGTGAAGGGACACCCTCCCCTCCTCCTATAAAATGCCCCCCTCGCACTCCTTCTTCCTCACACCTTCTCGTGAAGGATCTCTCTCCCCCTCTAGTTATTCCCCATGGTCTCGGATTAGCGAGATACATGTTCCGGTGGCTTTATCTGGAAAGGAGTTGTTGCTTCCGCTGCTTTGCTGGAGCGAGGGACAGAGGTTGTCGGGGTATCGGACGTGTGTGTGATCACGGATGCACCGCTGCTTTGCGGTGCTAGACTTGCTGGAGCTAGATCTGATGGACGTGCTGGAGCCGGACCTGCTGGACTTCATCACGATCTTGAGATCGGCAAGTGTACGACTACATCATCCACGAGTTCCAACTCGTTAAGAAAGCTTTGTTGTCTTCGAGGGTAAGTTCTATGGATGTATATCCACCCGTTGCTTGTATCTAGTAGATAGATCTTGGCGTATAGTTCCCATCATAGGAAATTTTTTGTTTTCTATGCTGTGAACCCAACAGTGGTATCAGAGCCTGATCTATGCGTAGGTGCTTTGCACGGGTAGTACACATATGTTTATATGTGGGCGATGATGATCATGTTATTGCATCTTCTATGTATTTTGGATATTGGTGGCATAGTGGGATGAAGCGGCCTAGACCAACCTTACATGTCATCGTACATGAGACTGGTTCCACGACTGACATGCAACTAGTTTTGCATAAGTGGCTTGCGCGTGTCTGTCTCTCCTACTATAGTCAATATCTGATTTACAACTAGTTGCTAATAACTTGGTTATCCTCGTTGTGGTTCCATGTTCGTAGGTAAGAACGGTTCTATCTCCGAAAGCCCTAAGCCACGTAAAACTTGCAATGGATAAATTAGAGGCATCCAGTTTAGATCGTTGATGGGCTAGTGTCACGATATGGTAATGTTGTAAGTAGATGTATGATAGATACTGTTACAACAGACCTAACATGTAAGTTCCATAGACCTTGGTCTTACACACAAAGGAATGATAGAGATGATACCATGATGCATATGATAGAGATCAAATGCATGAACCATATCATCTCACTTTACACATTAGATGTTTGCATCTTATATTGCTAGTTTGGCATTTTAGTAGCATTTTAAGATGATCCCTCATTTAGATATCAAGATAAAAATGTGTTCTTCCTTATGTATGCACCGTTCTATGAATCATGTTTCGAGACATTACGTGATGATCGGGTGTACTCGACTCTACGCTTTCATACAACAGGTGTAAGACAGTTTTACACACGCGAGTACTAATGTTCTTACATGGCGAGCCTAGCATGTACAGACATGGCCTCGGAACATGGACCGAAAGGTTAAGCATGAGTCATATATTTTATATGATGGACATATCGATGATCGCCTTTGAAGCTACATTGACTCACGTGATGATCGGACTTGGTGTAGTGGATTTGGTTCATGTAATCACCAAAAAGGCACGAGGGATGTCGTTTTTGAGTGGGAGTTCATTTCTAATTTGGATTAGTCGAACTCAATTTGTCATAAATTAAATCTAAGTGAATTTGCATAATTTTTTGTAGTCATTGGCGTTTGTTCACTACCTTATGCTTAGTTTTAATTGAGATAATAGAACTATAGAATTATGGATATTTACTTTACGAACTGGTATCGTATTTTTTAAATGTCAATTTAAAGTTTAGAAGTCCTATTGCAAACTTTCAGCAAACTCTATTTACTCCATGAAGTTTAATAAGTAGTATTAAATCAAGAGTAAGAATTCCAATGTTAGTATCTAAAGTATCATATTTGCCTCCATGATTTTTGATATTCAAAAGTTGTTTTAATATCAAGATTATCTAGGAGCTGAAAAAATTGTTTCAGAAACCATCATGTGTGGAAGATATTGTGATATCTGATACATTGTTTTTGGTTGCATTATGATAGAGTATAATTTAGCAAAATACATGTTCTCATATTATGAGAATTTGTGAAGGATGGAGACGCTGGGCATCCGGATCTCCCAAAAAGGTTTTTGGGAACTAACATTATACTCGCGATTCTTCCTTACAGGCTATAGTAGCTTGATCATGAAAGTTGTCATGATAAGGATGAATAGAAGATGTAAGTAAAATGTTTACTACACTAATATATTACTAAAGAATGGATTTCTGAAAGAATACCAAACATTTGATAATGGTGATCCACTTCAAAGTGCAAGTCCAAAGGTATTAGTATTTGACTATATACACTTTGTACTATATGTCATGTGAATGACACCACTATTGATGTTGATAGATTCTTCTAAAAGGAAAAGGAATTGCTGAAAGAGAATCTATAAAATATTTGGCAGAAAAGAAAAAGTTAGAAATGTCCAGCTTAGGTATATAGAAGATATACATGTTATGGCTGTATTCTTTGCTTGTTAAACAATGTGGTTCTTAGGTATTGGATACCAAATTGGTTGGTATGAAGTGTCATGCAGGACAATGCAATTCATGATTTGCAATGGCCTAAGTAACTAGCAAGAGAATAAGTGATGATGATCATCAAAAACAAACAAAGTGTTATTGTGCTTTTCGTTGACATCAAACCTAGTCTTCAAGATTTGTTTCAATAATTGTTATTTTGTTCCGGTATTACCAGAACAATGGTTGTTCACATAATTACCGTATTCCATAATGGATGGATGAACTTTTACAAGTCTAGTTGGAGAAATTACATCCATAAACATTATTGTAAAATGTCGCAAGACAAATGATTAAAAGATCACTTATGAAGTGACATCATTGTTTTAAATTATATTGGAAATAAAACATGAAGAAACTCCATGTTGATAGAATTTTTGGAGGCTTTGATTTTGATCAATTGATGCTTGTGAAACTTTCCTCGAGATAACTGAAACTCCGTCCATAGGCCAAAGAGGAACGGATGACTAACTTATTGGATATTATGCATGTTGATGTATATAGTCCATTATGTGTAGCCATATGCGATGAATCTTTTTTCTTCATATGCTTTCTCTAGAAATTTAAGTGAATATATCTATATATTTACTTAATAAGGAAGAAGTATGAAACATTTGAAAATTGTTCAAAGACTTTCAAGATGAAGTGAAAAATCATTGTAACAAGAAAATAAAAGAGTTTATGATTTGATCATAAATGAAGATATTTGAGTTACATGTTTAGCAAAACACCTAAGATTTGAGGAATTGTTCCATGATTTGTGTTTTCCGGTAAACCATACGAGTATGGCATATTCGAGAGATGAACTCAAACCATGTTTGACATGGTAAGATAAAAGGTGTCATTTATAAAACTGCCATTATGTTTTAAGGATTGAAGCTTTAGAGACTACCGCTTTTACACTGAAAAGAGCACCATCGTGATCCGTTGAAATGACACCATATAAGTTATGGTTTGGGATAAAACCCGAATTGTCTTTTCTTAAATTTTGGTATGCTATGCATCAGTAAAATATTTACAACCAAAGTCGGATAAGCACGTCTTTTTAGGTTATCCCAAAGAATTTGTTGGGAATTTCTCCATAACACCGAGGACAAAAGAGTTTGTTACTTGGAATGTCAAGTTTCTTGAGAAAGAGTTTTTCGCGAAAAGTTAAGTGGGAGGACAATAGAACTTTGATAAGGTTGTTGAACCTTAGCTATATATGCTAATTAGCGCAGCGCCAGAAAGTGTCCCGGTGGCGGCCACAATGCTCATGGATCCAGTGATTACAAAGGTTGTGATCTCAGAGATTAG
This sequence comes from Avena eriantha, assembly GCA_910589775.1. Taxonomy (NCBI): domain Eukaryota; kingdom Viridiplantae; phylum Streptophyta; class Magnoliopsida; order Poales; family Poaceae; genus Avena; species Avena eriantha. Next base: position 431,337,109 of record OU342742.1, on the reverse strand, counting down.
AGTTCCTATTGAACTGTGTGGGTCGGTGAGAATCAAATAGTGTGATTTGATAAGTAAGTCGTTATTGTTTTGACAATGATGAACCGACTACATGCAAAGAAGCTATGATGGGCCCTGACTCCATAAAATGACTAGAAGTCATACAATCCGTGATAGTATCCGTACACGAGAAATCAAGTTTCAGAACTTGGAAGACCCTCCGGAAAGGCGTGAAGCCTATTGGTCGTGTTTGGATCTATAAAGAAATAGACATGGATGTCTAACATCTATGAAATAGTCAACATGTCAGAAATAAGTTTACGGCAATGTTCAAGGAGTTGACTATGACAAGATTTGATCTTTCATAGCGATATTTAGTCTTGACGGATTAATGTAGCAACCACTACATATAATTTGGTATATGGTAGTTGAATAAACAAAACAAGGTTCTTCTAATAGAATGGTTACCTAGGACGTGTACATGACACGGTCCGAAGGGTTTTGTTAATTCAAAGGGTGCTAAAAGGGCATGCAAACTTCAATAGTTGAAGTAAGCATTGCGGAGTTGGAATCTTCACCATGATGAAACTGTTAAAAGAGTTTAAATTCATCGGAGATGATGAAGATGCTTGCATTTGCAAGAAATTAAGTGGGACCGCTGATACATTGCAAATGTATCGATAATTTTTGATGTTCCATGCTTGGTTTTATCCACTTTCTTGTTTTATCCACACTTTGGATTACTTTTCATATGATTTCTTGGACTAACCTATTAACAAGAGCCACAGTGCCAGCTGCCCGTTTTCTACTGTTTTTGGTTCCAGGAAAGTCAGAAAATGAATATTCTCGGAATTGGACGGGTCAAAAGCCAAAGTGCCTATTTTTCTGGAAGTCATCAAGTGCTAGAATACTAGACGGAGAGGGGCCTGGGGGCCACCACACCACCTGGCCGCGTGGCTAGGCTGGGCCCGCGCCAGGGGGTGGTGTGGCCAGCCCAGGCACCCCCTCAGCCTCTCCTTCCACCTATATATTGTCCTCGGGACGAAAACCCTAAGTACCCGATCAAAAATCCATGAAAGAGTCTGTAGCCGTTGTCGTCTCCATCCCTAGATCGAGAGGTATCTGAAGCTCTTCCTGGCACCCTGCCGGAGAGGGTAATTCACCCTGGAGACCTTGTTCATCACCATGCAAGCCTCCGGTGTGATGCGTGAGTAGTTCATCCTTGGACTACGGATCCATGTAGTAGCTAGATGGCTGGTTCTCCTCCTTTGTGCTTTCATGTTTAGATCTTGTGAGCTTCGTTCATGATGTGATCATCTATTTGTAATTCTGCATGTTGTGTTTGCGGGGATCCGATGGATATTGAGATGCTATTTTAGATTGATTATTGATTTAATCATGTCTTTGTTATTTGTGATCTTGCATGCTTTCCGTTGTTAGTAGATATCTTGGCCAAGTAGATGCTAGCAACTCCAAGAGTTAGTATTTATGCTCGATAGTGGGTTCATGCGTCTGGTAATCTGGGGAAGTGACAAAAATCTCTAAGGTACTAGATGTGCTGTTGCTACTAGGGAGAAAACAACAATCCTTGGTTCATAGAACAATCATATTGTTTACTTTACACGCAGTTCGTAAAGCAATAATCTTTTGCTTGCAACTTAATACTGGAGGGGGTTCGGATGATAACCTGAAGGTGGATTATTAGTCATAGATGTAGTTGGATGGCGGTCTATGTATAATGTTGTAATGCCCAATCGAATCTCAAAGGAGTTAAGATGATTAGTATATGCTTGTATTGCTTTCTTGATGTTTGTCAATTGCCTCGCTGTAATTTGTTCACCCAGCATGTTATTTATCTAAGGAGAGCCACCTCTAGTGAACTATGGATCCCGGTCCTTTACTTTACATTCAATCTATAAACTTTTACTTCTTTGTGTTTACTTTCTACAAACTATTACTTCTTTCCATTCGATACGTTTAATCCTTTGTTTTCTGCAAAACACGGTGAGATCGACAACCTTATCGCAAGTTGGGGACAAAGTTCTGTGGTTGTGTTGTGCAGGTCTCCATGTTGCTACTAACACCTTTGGGGTGTTTCCTTGCTCCTACTGGTTCGATTAAACCTTGGTTTCATAAATGAGGGAAACTTGCTGGTGTGCTCATCATACCTTCCTCTTGGGGTTCCCAACGAGCTCTACATCAACACCGCACTAGCACTTTTCTGGGCGCCATACACAGAGCCATCAAGCATTTTTCTGGCGCTGTTGCCGGGGAGTCAAGGACATCTTCACAAGGGGAGTCCCCCATAACCAATCTCTTTACTTTGTTATTTTTGTTTTGCTTTGTTTCTTTTTGCTTTGTTTGCTTGTTTTGTTATCAAAAACACACAAAAATTAGTTTTACAAGTTTGCTTTCTTATTTGAAAACCCAAAAAAAATGACTACTCTTGAAAACACTAAGTTGTGTGACTTCACTAGCACCAACAACAATGATTTTAGGAGCACACCTATTGCTCCTCCTGCGCCTGAAGATACTTTCTTTGAGATAAAACCTGCTTTGCTCAATCTTGTTATGAGAGAGCAATTTTCTGGTATTGGTAATGAAGATGCTGCTTCCCATCTAAATAACTTTGTTGAACTTTGTGAGATGCAAAAGCATAGGGATATAGATGGTGATATTATTAAGCTGAAATTGTTTCCTTTCTCTTTGAGAGGAAAAGCTAAAGAATGGTTGAATTCCTTAACTAGGAATAGTATTGATTCTTGGACTAAATGCAAAGATGCTTTCATTGGAAAATACTATCCTCCTGCTAAGATTATATCTATGAGAAGTGAAATAATGAAGTTTAAACAACTTGATAATGAGCATGTTACTCAAGCTTGGGAAAGAATGAAATCTTTGGTTAAGAATTGCCCCACTCATGGACTGACTGCTTGGATGATCATCCAAACTTTTTATGCAGGATTGAACTATTCTTCAAGGAACCTATTGGATTTTGCTGCTGGAGGTACCTTTATGACCATCACTTTGGGTGCTGCAACAAAACTTCTAGACAATATGATGGTTAATTATTCTGAATGGCATACTGAGAGAGCTCCACAAGGTAGGAAGGTAAATTTTGTTGAGGAAACCTCCTCCTTGAGTGATAAGATTGATATTATTATGTCTATGCTTGTTAATGGGAAAGCCCATATTGATCCAAATAATGTTCCTTTAGCCTATTTGGTTGCTCAAGAAGAGCAAGTTGATGTGAATTTCATAAGAAATAACAATTTTGGCAATAATGCTTATAGGAACAATTTTGGTAACAACAATTATAAGCCATATCCTCCCAACAATGGTAATGCTTATGGAAATTCTTACAACAATAATAGGAGTACACCCTCTGAACTTGAAGTTGTGCTTAAAGACTTTATTAGTAAGCAAACCGCTTTCAATAAAACTATTGAGGAAAAACTCTCTAATGTTGAAAGAAATATAGCCTCTTTGGCTGAAGCCCAATCTACTTTGAATAAAATGGCTGCTAAACCTAAAACTAATGAGAATCCCTTTGCAGCTACTAATGCTATAATTAAGCATTGATGTAAATGTTAGACTATTAGCTGAATCACATGCTAAGTTGGAAAGAGAAGATGAAATTGCTAGAAACATTTGTGTTTCTACTATCACCACCACTAGTGTTGAGGCCAGTAATAGTTCTAGTACTTTAGATGATAAATTTGATTTTGATCTTGATGGTTGCAATATCTCTGAAATTATTAAGTTCCTACAAAAGCTTGCTAAAAGTCCTAATGCTAGCGCTATGAACATGGCCTTTACAAAACACATTACTGATGCTCCCATAAAGATTAAAGAAGAAAAGATGAAACATAAAGCTTCTATCCCTATTAAACAAGAAGATGGTTGGGAACCCACCATTAATATGAAAGTGAATGACTTTGATTTCAAAGCTTTATGTGATATTGATATTAGTGTTTCTATTATGCCTAGAAGGATTTATGATATGCTTGATTTGCCTCCTCTTGAAGATTGTTATTTGAATGTCCCACTTGATGATAATGCTAAAAAGAAACTCATGGGGAGTCTTAATGATGTTCTTATTATGGTTAACAATTCCTATGTCCCCGTTGATTTCTATGTTTTGGATGTTGAATACAATGCTTCTTGTCCTATTATTTTGGGAAGACCTTTTCTTAGAACTGTTGGTGCCATCATTGATATGAAAGAAGGCACCATTAAATATCAACTCCCACTCAAGAAAGGTATAGAACACTTCCCTAAAAAGAGAGAAAATATTTCTTTTGCTTCTCCTATGAAAACAAAATTTGGTCTTAATGCTTCTTCATTTGAGAACACTTGATTCTTTCTTTGCTTCTTATGCCTAACTTAAAGGCGTTAAAGAAAAGTACTTATTGGGAGATAACCCAAAAGTTTTAGATGAGTCTTGGAAGTTATTACCTCTGTAATAACCTCTCCTTATCCTTTTTATTTGCTTTTTGTGCCAAGAGTAACCTCTAATGAGAGAGAAGTAATGATTGGGAAAGTTGCTGTCCCGAAACAGATTTTTGTGCTTCACCGTAAAAATCCATGTAACATCTCTGTACGTCTTTATGAGGCGTGAAGTTTTGTGCTTCTTCCCTAGGTTGTTATATAACTTTCGTTAGTTCAACACTTTTTTATTTGAGTAACAGAAGGTCTTCGAAAAAAATCGTATTTACGTGCTGGTCAGTTTTGACAGATTTCTGCCATTTTCTGCATTTGCTTCTTGTTGGTTCCTTTTTGAGTTCTTTTGGGGAATTGAGCTTTTTGAGGGAAGTGCTACAGTAGCTAGTGTTCTAATGGAATTTTATTTGATGTTAGAACTGAACCTTAAGACCTATTATCTTGAGTGCACTAATGTTGCTAATAAAGATTGTCTGAAGTTTTGTATGAAGGAAAAATTTCAGGTGTACGGAAGGAATGAGTAATGAGATGAAGGATGGACTAAAGCTCAAGCTTGGGGATGCCACACGTGTCACCTCAAGAAATATCCAAGAAGTACAAGCGTCAAAGCTTGGGGATGCCCAAGGCATCCCCTTCTTCATCAATAAAAAGCCTAGGTTTCTTGCAAACGCTTCATTTTTATTGTTTCATGCACAACTGTGTTGTTCTTGGAGCGTCTTCTTTTTTGTTTTGGTTTTGGTTTTTCTTTTGCTTTTGTTTCTTAGTTTTCTGAATAAATTGGTTGGACCCCCTCTTTCATACTTTGGTTTGCAAATAGTTTGGTTTGGTTTGGAAAAGAGTAGGAAAGTTCATGCTTATGTGGTAAAAAGAGCTTGTTTTTGACTGTGGCATATGCTTTTTCATGCCATGCTTGATATTGTTTTGGCTTTATGCTTAGTATTCTTTGTTGTAGCATGACTTGTTATAAACAATTGAGATTGCTTAATGTGCCTTGGATGAATCATGTGTTGTTTTAGCATATTAAAGCATAGTATAGTGGTATTCTCCTTTGATGCTTTATTTGGGTTGACTTGGCGCATGCTCACACCATGTTATGACTATCTCAAGTCACCATAGCCTTTATGATCCTTTAGTTTTCAACTTGTATTATCACTTTATGCTTTGATCAATGATGTTTTGTCGCTCTGCATGATTATGGCCATTATTGCTCTCTTAGTTTGTCGCTCCCAGTCTTTTGCTAGCCTCCACAACCAAGTATGAGTTTCACTCATGCATCCAACTCCCTAAACCAAGTTATTCCAAAGATTCCACCATACCTACCTACTAGCTTATGCTATTCCAAGTATATTCATGATTTTGTTTACCTTCCAAATTAAACTTGTTATGATAAAACTAGTGATTAAAGCTCTCACGAACTTGATGGCACACTTTACTTTTTGCCCTTAATAAACTTGAACCATTGTGACTTCTATGTTGTATATGCTTGCACTTATTTGTTGGGAATTAGCAGAACCATGCTTTCATGGGGAACGCTTTCAACATTGCACTTGGTACTTGTACCTAGTTGATATCATGCTCTTTTGTATATGGATGTCGTCGGTGTGAAATTAAAGGGGAGCTTGTAAGTCCATGGAGTTATGTATATGTGTTAGAGAAAGGCCTAGGCCGCTGGTCTAATCCATGCTGACATGGTGGAAACCTGCAGCGTAACCATAATGAGCTGTCTATGAAGCATTCTTCTTATAAAAAAAGAGTCCTATATTGAGAAAAAAAGAGAAAAAGAAAAAAAAAGATACTATGAAAAGAGGAAAGAGAGAAAAAACACCATATTCCCATGGTAAATAAGAAGATTGCTGAGATGCTTGTTCTCTGCTTGCCTTGTCATTTTGATATGGGGATTCTTCCGTATCATCGGGCAAGGGGTACCCCATTGGTGGTTCTCTATGATACACATATACTTACAATGACAAGAACTTACCGGTGACTAAACTTGAGTAGCATGAGGAGCGACCCTCGTATAAAGGGACATGAGATTTCGAACTTATACTTCGTCAAGCATGTACACCATAGTTTGTTCACTTTAACCTTAATCACTTCAAGATGCTTATGATAGGGGCAATGAGAGCTGAAAGCTATAAGTACCATAATTTTTGGAAGCTCTTTATGAGACTTAAATCCCTACTTCCTTTTATGAAAAGGCCTTTCTTCCACCATTATATTGAGTCTCCACCTTCTAACTTTATGCACCTACTTTGAGAGCATAGCAGCCATTCTTAGTTCTATGTGCATTGTCCCAAGACTAGTTGATTGATGCATACTTTGATATTTCTTGTTTTATACTATTGTATCTAGTCACTCTTATGAACTTTGAAGGTGTCCTATGCATTTATATTTGCTACTCTATTGAGGGACAAGTTGAATACTTTTATGCTATGTTTTCTTTATGTGAAACAAACAAACGTCTTGCAAAGCATTGTTATTCATGAATCTTTTGTTTGTGCCTTTTCATGTTGCATCATAGTTTCTTTGCTTATTTCTAGAACTTTGTCTTTCATGTTATTATTGAAGTACTATGATCTCAGATTTGAATGTTTTACAAATACTTTGATCAAGTCTTTGATGGTGCATGTCACCTCAAAAATTATTCTTTCTTTTTATCACTTACCTACTCGAGGATGGGCAGGAGTTAAGCTTGGGGATGTTGATACATTGCAAATGTATCTATAATTTTTGATATTCCATGCTTGGTTTTATCAACTTTCTTGTGTTTTGTCCACACTTTGGAGTACTTTTCATATGATTTCTTGGACTAACCTATTAACAAGAGACATAGTGCCAGCTGCCTGTTTTCTGCTGTTTTTGGTTCCAGGAAAGTCAAAAAATGAATATTCTCGGAATTGGACGGGACAAAAGCCAAAGTGCCTATTTTTCCGGAAGTCATCAAGTGCTAGAATATGAGACGGAGAGGGGCCAGGGGCCATCACACCACCTGGCCACGTGGCCAGGCTGGGCCCACGCCAGGGGGTGTTGTGGCCAGCCCAGGCACCCCCCCTCGGCCTCTCCTTCCGCCTATATATTGACCTCCGGACGAAAATCCTAAGTACCCGATCAAAAATCCACGAAAGAGTCTGTAGCCGCCGTCGTCTCCATCCCTAGATCGGGAGGGATCTGAAGCTTTTCCCGGCACCTTGCCGGAGGGTAATTCACCCAGGAGGCCTTCTTCATCACCATGCAAGCTTCCGGTGTGATGCGTGAGTAGTTCATCCTTGGACTATGGATCCATGTAGTAGCTGGATGGCTGGTTCTCCTCCTTTGTGCTTTCATGTTTAGATCTTGTGAGCTCCGTTCATGATCAAGATCATCTATTTGAAATTTTGCATGTTGTGTTTGCGGCGATCCGATGGATATTGAGATGCTATTTCAGATTGATTATTGATTCTATCATGCCTTTGTTATTTGTGATCTTGCATGCTTTCCGTTGTTAGTAGCTATCTTGGCCAAGTAGATGCTAGCAACTCCAAGCGTTAGTATTTATGCTCGATAGTGGGTTCATGCCTCTGGTAGTCTGGGAAAGTGACAGAAATCTCTAAGGTACTAGATGTGCTGTTGCTACTAGGGAGAAAACAACAATCCTTTGTTCATAGAACAATCGTATTGTTTACTTTACACATAGTTCGTAAAGCAATAATCTGTTACTTGTAACTTAATACTGGAGGGGGTTTGGATGATAACCTGAAGGTGGATTATTAGTCATAGATGCAGTTGGATGGCGGTCTATGCATAATGTTGTAATGCCCAATCGAATCTCAAAGGAGTCAAGATGATTAGTATATGAATGTATTGCTTTCTAGATGTTTGCATGTTGTGCAGGTCTCCACGTTGCTACTAGCACTGGTAGTGCGCCCTGCCAAAGCTCAGCTAGTAACACATTTGGGGTGTTTCCTTGCTCCTACTAGTTCGATTAAACCTTTGTTTCATAACTGAGGGAAACTTGCTGCTGTGCTCATCATACCTTCCTCTTGGGGTTCCCAACGAGCTCTACATCAACACCGCATCAGCACTTTTCTAGGTGCCATACACAGAGCCATCAAGCGCTGAGACATATTTCTAATACATTATATAGAGAACATATTGTTGATTGCAAATGATGTATCTTGTATTGATACAAGTTAAGAATTTCATTAGAATAAGATTTCAATGAAAGTTTTGGCAAAACCGGAATATTTGGCATCAATATCTCTATGGATAGATTGAGGCGCTAATATGGTTGTGCCAGACATACATATATGAGATATTGAAAGGGTTCAATATGGAAACAACAAGAAAGGTTATTGCTGCATGGAAAGGATTGTATCAAGATTCAAGTGTTTCAACACTTGGTGAGTAAAATCACATGAAGATTTTGATCGATTATACCATGATATGTATATATCCAGGCTGTCCTATGCTCTAAATGTTATGAGCACATACCAGAATGTTTCATAAGATGATCATTGGACAATAGTAAAGATATTCTTATGAGCTTTGGAAGAACTAAGAATATATCATGTATAAGTGACAAATAGTTAAAGGCAGTTCATTGTAAAGTGTTACATTGATACTAGTTCTGTCACAAGATACAAATTAAATTTATCTCAATTTAGAGTATGGGTGGCACAATGTAATGGAAAGGATGTTCCATGATGGATTTGGATAAGTTCCAAAGTTGAAACATTGTGACAAATACTACAACAAAAAGGCTAAGTATATGACTGCTATAGTAAGAGCAAAGGAGGGCATTTGTGTTAAGAAGTTTGTTATCAAACTAGGTGTGGTTCAAAGTGGGCTAATACTATGAAGATATATTGTATGACAATAATATCAACATATGTAACCCGAACGAACTAAAGGTCTCACCAAAGGACCAAATTTATACAATGCCATCTCATTTGAGAATGAGTGATGCGTAGAGACGGAAACACATGCAAATACACACGGACCTGAAACTGTCAGATCCGGAGATTATGTTAACCACTAGCAATCGCGTATATGTAACACCAGAAAGCCATAGGTGTTCAATACGCAAAGTTTTTCAAACTAGATTATTGACTCTAGTGCAAGTGGGAGACTGAAGGGAATATGCCCGAGAGGCAATAATAAAGTGGTTATTATCTTATTCCATGTTTATGATAAATGTTTATTTTGCATGCTATAATTGTATTAATTGGAAACGTTAATACATGTGTGTTTAATAAACAAAATACAATGTTCCTAGTAATGCCTCTCATATAAACTAGCTCGTTGATTAACAAGATGATCAAGGTTTCCTGATCATGGACATTGGATGTTGTTAATAATGAGGTCACAACATTGGTGGAATGATGTGATGAACATTCATCCTAAGTATAGCATTACGATCAAAGTCATTATGTTTATATTTCTATAACATCATACGAAGTAATCTTAGTCCTTAGACCATGAGATCATGTTAATTGCTAACACCGGAAGAGTATCTTGATAACATCAAACGTCACACCGTAATAGGGTGACTATAAAGGTGGGTTCAGTGCTACAAAGGTGTTATGTTGACGCTCATGGATCAAGAGTGGGATTTGTCCATCCCGATGACGGACATATATACTCTGGGCCCTCTCGGTGATATCACATTAAGATAGCTTGCAAGCAAGTGATGTGATCACTAGAATGTTATATCACGGGAACGAGAAAAGAGTGCATGTCGGTAACGAGATCAAACTAGGTATGTGGATACCGATGATCGAATCTCGAACATGTATTATATCACGAGACAAAGGATTTAGTTATAGCGTTAAAGGTTCTCACGATCACAGAAGTCATCGTTGAATGTGTAGGAGTCAGTATGGATCTCTAGGTCCCGCTTCTGATTATTGATCTGAGAGGGGTCTCGATCATGTTTTGATTATTCGCCAACCATAGGGTGACACACTTGAGGGATACCGACACCATTTGGAGCAAATATGTTTCAGATAATGATTTAAGAAAGCGATGGAATTATTTCAATAGACACCAAAACTATTTCGGGTGAAATTGCTGAAATTGGTTCTGCATTTAATATTGAAATGTTGCAGGGGGTTTAATGTGAATGTTTGTTAATTAAAGTAATTAACAAAATTCTGAATAAAATTAATAAAAGAGTTTTACTAAATGAGAGAGCATTAAATTTGGAGAAATTTAATGCATTTAAAGTGGAGACTTTAAAAGAGAATGTGAAGGGGTATTTTAATGTGGAGGGGGTTACCACCACATGAATGGGGGAGGTGAAGGGACACCCTCCCCTCCTCCTATAAAAGGCCCCCCTCTCACTCCTTCTTCCTCACACCTCCTCGTGAAGGATCTCTCTCCCCCTCTAGTTATTCCCCATGGTCTCGGATTAGCGAGGTACATGTTCCCGGTGGCTTTATCTGGAAAGGAGTTGCTGCTTCTGCTGCTTTGCTGGAGTGAGGGACGGAGGTTGTCGGGGTACCGGACGTGTGTGCGATCACGGATGCACCGCTACTTTGTGGTGCTGGACTTGCTAGAGCTGGATCTGATGGACGTGCTGGAGCCGGACCTGCTGGACTTCATCACGATCTTGAGATCGGCAAGTGTACAGCTACATCATCCACAAGTTCCAACTCGTTAACAAAGCTTTGTTGTCTTCGAGGGTAAGTTCTCTATGGATGTATATCCACCCGTTGCTTGAATCTAGTAGATAGATCTTGGCGTATAGTTCCCATCCTAGGAAATTTTTTGTTTTCTATGCTGTGAACCCAACAAGTGTACCACCTCTGCAGAGTGTCAAACTATTCGAATAGCCGCGTGCACGGTCATGGACAGTTGGAGTGGCCATACTGTTCCGTCGTCAGATGTTTTCAAAATGACTTGTGAAATAAATTATGACTTTGACTTGACCACAACAGGGTTGTGGATATGAAAACTAGGTTCCCATTTAAAGTGATTTAGAACATTAAATTAGCTTTCTTTACTTCTAGACTCAGCTTAAGATAAATCTGGCCTTTTGCAAATAAACCTAGAGCTTAAGATTCCTATTAGAACTACCTTACGTGTTAGTGATAGTTTGCGAGTACTTAAAGAGTACTCATGGCTTTGTCCTTGGCTATTCCCGTGGCCAGAATATGAGGAGGACTATCAAGATGATGGACAGCAAGAGGTCTACGACAACTAGGATCATCTCCCATCATCAGCATTGCCTGTGATCATGAAGATGGTGCCCACTAATATGCTTTATTATTCTGCTGCTTGATTGTATTAAGCCTGGATCATGAGATCCTTTATTTGTGTCAAACCTTATTATGGTTTGTAATGGATGATGTACTGTGATATCCAACCTGTTATGTCTCGCAATAATGGTAATCCTGGGATTGTGAGGTATGGCATAACAGGCATCTGGGATTAAAAATCCGGGTGTTGACAACTTATCTCTTCCTTTTTTTATTTGTTTCTTGGAAACTCGAAGTTGATCACTCTCCTGCAAACATAAGAGAACCTCGGGGCGGAAAGAAAAGAAATAGGGAAAATAAAGAAAAATGGAGAAATACTTTTGTTGTTCTTCGGAGAGGGAATTTAAAGACTAGAAAATTTGCGGAAAAACAGGCTATAAAATCTCGAAAGAAAATAGAAAGAACTAAAATAAAGTGTTGGGAAAACCAACATGAGTGCTTATAAACTCGAATTAAAAACACAACCTCGAAATAAATAAAAGCAAATGAACGCCAAATAAAGATACATGAGAAAACTTCCCCAAGCTTAGGCTTTTGTAAGCCCTTTAAATCATTGTGGTGGCAGGAAAAATACGTTACTCCAGTTCGCAAATTGAGTTGATAAATTACTAGTTGTTCCTCGGAGGTTCAAAGAGAGGATATGCATCCTCTCCACAGTCCCTTCAAGTTCTTGGAAGTCTTGGTATGCACAGAACTGGGTTGATGGATGCTCCTCTTGACAAGGGACTTCTTGCTCCTCTTCTTGGTCCTCATCCTCATCCGGAATCTCCTCCTCTGGTTATTTTTGTTCAACCTGCAAGTCATATAGCAAACGTCCTTCCTCGATAGAGAAAAGACCATTAGGCATAGGAGCGGGGTAGATACACCCAGCTCTAGCAATATGCAGGTAATAAACACCACATCTGCTAGTGAGCATTCCACAAGCCTTTAAAGTAGAGAAACCAATACGGCGCTCACCTAGCACAGGTTGCAACTCACCTAGGTCGATGCCTAGGGAAGTGGCAAGCACGGTGATGACGCCTCCTCCCGTGATTGGTCCTTGGCTTTGGGAGGATTGGTGCTCTAGGTAGCGCACAAGGATTGTGCCCAAGTTGAGTGACAAGTTGCAGTTGATGTAAGTAGCCTTTGCAATGACTAAGATGTCCTCCTCAGTGAGTTTTGTGACCTCGTTTATTGCCTGCAAGGTGTTAGCAATAACATAGAACAAATAGCGAATTGCAGGATGTTGAATATTCTACCCCTTGCTTACTCTAGTAGTGAAACTCATTCCATTATAATATTGTTTAGGGGAAGGATTTAAGCCAGTAAAGGATGCGCGTAAGGCATTAACATCATTGTTTGGGAAATTAAAACATGTGCACCATTCATCTACTCTTAAAGTGTAGTTGTTGATCATAAGTCAGAAACAAATCATGTCCTCTCCTTGCCATAATTTAAGACTGCTTTGCAACGAACTTAGGAATTCAATTGTTAACCGGCGATAAGTAGGCACATCATTATACACAAATTTTTGCAGGCTAGCTCTATTGCAAAGTAAATTGAAGTCATCAAAAATACCGAGTTGGTTCAATATAATGAGGCAAGCCCACTTGGTGGCCTTCCCTTCGTGGTTCTTGATCTTGTTGGAGTGAATCGCGTTGGAGCTCATTCCTGAACCGTATCCCCATGTATTCTTGAGTGACAGCCCAAGAAGCGCTAGCGGTGGAACGAGAACAAGTTTGGCTCCTTGTGTTCATCATCTAAAACAATAAAGGAAGACAAAATAAAACCTTTTGATCCAACAATAATAAGTATAACATATTCCTCATCATATCATACTAAAGAATCATCTCAAAATAATAATCTAGGCAAGATAATCATGGAAAATAGTTCATAGTAGGTCTCACTGTAGATTGATAATGACAATAGATCGAAGATGAATTTGCAAAAAGTAATTGTATGATTGGAGGAGAAACACACCGTAGATCACTTGTGCGCGAGGAAATTGAACGAAATTGAGTAGAGGTGAAGATCTCTTGAGGTTTTGAGAGAGTTTGGAGGTAGAAGAGAGAAAAAGGAGTGAAGTTTTGTGGTTGGAGGTACCTCCCCATGCGATTTTGTGGTCGTACGCAACTATACGGGTGGAACTGTATGGCCGGAACATTGTGTTCCCGCCGTATAGTTGGCCTTTTGTCAAATTTTTAGGGTTTCCACCTAGCGGCGCAGCTATACGGCCAGAACTATATGGTCGGAACAATATGTTCCCGCCGTTTAGGTGGTCGTCAAACTGTCTATACCTAGAAAAGAATTTGTATGAAAGCATTGATATCTATACAACCAGAGCTATATGGCCAGAATTTTTTATTCCCGATGTATAGTTGGTCGTTAAATAGTCAGTACATATGAAAGAAAAATTGTAGATGTGAGAAATATCTATACGACCAGAGCTATACGGCTGGAATTTTTGTTCCTTCTATATAGTTAGTCGTTAAACTGTCTGTATGCATCAAAAAAATTATGTTTCTTCGCAAATTACTTCTTATCCTGTAACTTAGAGAAATACCTTGTTTTTGACCGAAAAATGACAATAACTATTATCGACCAACAACAACATGTATAAAGCAGGATTTTTAGTACTACCGAACTTCTTCTCCTCAAATGCCGTTTTCTAGCACTCTTTATAAAACATAAACATAAACTAAAACTTAACTCAAACCTTTATTTCACATGGGTTGCCTCCCATGGAGCTCTCTTTTATGGTCAATAGCTTGACCTCAATGTTGCTCACTTAGGCTAGATGGCCTTCAAAGTGATGGCCTCCTTCTCATCATGTTTGGCTTTCTTCTTCCTGGGGAAATGAATAACAAAAGGATCCCATGAAGGAAACTGAAGCTTCACGTTCCCTTCATGGAGATTAACCAAAGCCTTAATAGTTCTTAAGAAAGGATGACCTAGTATAATATGACTAGTAGCATCTTCAGGCATGTCAACAATAACAAAATCAATAATAGTAGGACAGCCTTTAATGTATACTAAAGTATTCTCCTTAATTCCTACATCTTGTTTGTAGGTAGAATCTGCTATATGCAATTTTAACTCGATGATCTCAAAAGATCCAAGATTTAACTTATTAAAAATACTTTTTTGGAATCGTTGAGACGCTTGCACCTAGATCACAGAGTGCAGCTATCTCATTGGTCCCAATCTTAATCTTAATAGTAGGCTCAAATATATCATCAAGCTTCACAGGTAATTTTTCAGCAATTTGCTTATATTCTTCCTCAAGCTCACGTACCTTTATTGCTACCTGATTAACGAAGTGTTGGTACATAGCTTCCTCATTTCATTCACTTACCGGAGTCTTAATGTTGATCCTTTTTACAAGATCTTCAAAAGTGTAACTTGGTGAAGGATCATTACTATAGTCAAGCTCTTCAGGATCCTCTCTTTGGATCCTCATCATTTTGAGGTCTTCAATAGGATTGGGCTCAACTTTACCTGCAAATATAGCTAGAATGAGAGTTTGACTCTCTGTTATCTTACCTAGCTGTGCCTCAACAATCCTCGTTCTTTCTTGGAGGGACTGCAAATCATTCGTCAGACTAACAACTTGGTTAGATAATTTACCAAGCATAGCATCATGGTTCTTCATTATTTTAACAAGAATATTGTTTTGTTCATTTTGTGAGTCTATAAAAGAGTTAAGTGTTTCTTGGAGGCTACCATTACTAGTTCCCATATTATTATTAGAGTTACCTGTAGGATTAGAATAATGTTTTTGAAAATTAGGATTATAATTCTTCTTCCAAGCAGGTTTATAATCATTACGAGCTATGAAGTCTATTTCGTCAACATTTGTTTCTGGGATAGCTCTTACCTGGGATTCCTTACCTTTTACAGCTAATGTCAGCTCATCCAACTTAGTATTGAGTTTCTCATTTTCTTGTGGTGAGACGGAGTTCACCTTCTTTGTGTTTGATCTTTCCACATGCCATTGGGCATGGTTGTCTTGCATATTGTCTAGCAGCTTCTTTGTTGCGGTAATATGTTTACCCATAAATGTTCCTCCAGCTGCAATATCAAGCATAGACTTAAACACAGGATTAAGAGCATTATAAAATAAATGGAGGATTAGCCAATCTTCCATCCCATGGCTGGGATAGTTTCTTAAGCATTCTTTCATCCTCTCCCACGCAAGCACTAGTGGCTCACGCTCTTCCTATATAAAACCAGTAATATTAGATCTTAGCTGCATAGTCTTTGCATGTGGGAAAATTTTAGTCATAAATAAAGAAGTACATCCTACCCATGATGTAATAGTATTTTTAGGCAAATTTAGCAACCATTCTTTTGATCTTCCTCTAAGAGAGAAAGGAAATAAACGCAATTTGACCGCATCGGGGTCAAGATCTTTTATGCACATCATATCACATATTTTAGTGAAAGTATTCAAGTGCATACATGCATCCTCAACAACAGAGCCTCCAAATTGATTATGTTGAACCAAACTTAAATAATGGGGCCTAATTCCATAGTCATCAGCTGCAATTGCTGGCTGAGTAATAGGAGTATGCAAATAATCATTGTTGGGAGTAGCAAACTCCCCAAGCTTCTTTTCAGCCATAGATCCTATGTTTTTCTATTTTCTTAAACAAAGACTTATAATAGTAAGAAGAAGAATTTAAACAAAGACTAAAAGCAAACTAAAAATTAAAAACAAGAATTAAAACTAGCAAGGTTCCTACTAACCTCACCAGGGTAGCTATTGCTTGCCCGGCAACGGCGCCAAAAATACGGTTGATACCTTCAATCCGGATTACGGATGTAGTATAGCTTATTTTTCCCTAGTAGACATAGTTTTATCGAATCCTCGTGAAGCAGATGCATAATGAAGTTACTTTAACGGACCATTGGGATTTTTAGAATTCCTTTTGTGTTTTTAACAGACCAAGAGTTTGCGTCTTTTTGTTGTTGTCATGATCGAAAGAGAGGGCCTAGGGTGTTCGGTTTCACTAGTAGTTGTGCAAAACATCTGCTGGGAATAAAACATAGAAATAAACTATGCATGTAATTGTTAGAGCAAGATAAATTATATGTGGGAAGTGCATCCATAATTGTTATTGCCTCTACAGCCGCTTATAGCAATAACCTACTAGTCTCATCCATAGAAGAACGAGAACTAATGATATGCATAGTGACGTCACTGTTAATCCCAAGTAAATCCTTCACATACAGCCGTACTACCCCTTCTATCACTGGGGTTCCCAACCTGTAGATTAGTTATTTCTCGTACTCCCTATACCTGGCTCAATCCTCGGGGTCTTGGGTACCTAACAAGTCCATAGATTGAGGCAAGACAGGATACAATAATCATCATGTCATACAAATTAATACATGATCCCATCTATGATAAATAACATGCACAAAAAGCTACATGGCTAGGCGGAAGCCCTCAACCCAAGGAGAATTACTCACACATAGAGATGATATCAAAGATCATAAACATTGTAGTGAAAATCATGAGATTGATAGAAAATAGTCTTACATTGTCACCAATCGAAGAAGAGATCTACTATTACAAGTGGTGGAATATGGTATGGTAGTGGAGAGATTAGATCTAAGTCTATTCCTCCAGCGGCTCGTCGGTGTTGTGGATAGAGATCTGGGGGTGCCTGATGGTTTCTGGAGCTGACCCTTTTCTTGTCGCCGGAGGCTTCTTTATATAGGGATCCCTTCACGAAAGTTGTTATGTTTGACCTAGGGGCATCGATGGAAACTATACGACTGGAACTAAACGGCCGGATTTTGTTCCGGTTGTATAGTTGGTCATTAAAGCGTCTGCATCCGACCCATGACTCCTGGTTTCTTCTGGATGCTGGAAATCTCGTATCTTTGACTTTAATGTAGTGATTCCCATCATCAAACATCATTATCTGCGTAGAAAAAATAGAAAGAAAGGATTGCATACCCCTTTGATTATTAGGCATTAGTGGCAGGATTTAGAGAGATATTTTATCAAAAATATGAATAATATCCAGTTTAAATGTGGTCGTGGATGGCTATATTTCAGAGCCATCAACGACCAAGGTCAAGGCCATACCTACATCATACTTTATGTTGATGATCCCATATTCAAGAATTTGCATACCGACAAATTTGGCCATATTTTGAAAACAATCAAAGATGAAGTACTATGAAGAGTATGGCTCGATCAGGTACTCTCGTGAGAAGGAGCCGAACCCGACTATTTTCCTTGCTTAATTTTAGGGTCCTTTGTGCTAAATGTATGGACCTCGATGTAATTTTCCCCCTTTTAGGTCTAAAAGTGTAAGTTGTGAAATTTAGACGATTATTTTAAGCTTACTTGCCAGCGAGTATGAACATGCTTAGATTTCAAGCCAAACGACCAAGGTCAAGGCCATATCAACATCATACTTTATATGATAATGATCCCATGTCAGAGAATTTGCATGGAAATAGACCTGGACATGTTTTGAAAACAATCGAAGAGGAAGTAGTATCAAGAGTTTGGCTCAGATCAGCTAATCTCTAGAGAAGGAGCCAAACCAGAAATTTTTCCTGTTAGGGTCCTTTATGCTAAATGTATGGACCTCGATGTGATTTTTCATTTTTTGAGGTCCCTGATGTAAAATGTAATCGGATTGATAGTGTAAAGTTCTAACCTAAAAGTAAGTTGTGAAATTTAAATGAATTTAAGCTTAGTTGTCAATGAGTATGAACCATTCTTGTATTTCAAGATGAACGACCAAGGTCAAGGCCATATCTACATCATACTTTATGCTGATGATCCCATATTCGAGAATTTGCATACCTAAAAATTTGGCCATATTTTGAAAACAATCGAAGATGAAGTAGTATGAAGAGTACGGCTCGATCAGCTACTCTCTTGAGAAGGAGCCGAACCCGACTATTTTCCTTGCTTAATTTTAGGATTCTTTGTGCTAAATGTATGGACCTCGATGTAATTTCCCCACTTTTTTGGTCTAAAATTATAAGTGGTGAAATTTAGACAATTATTTTAAGCTTACTTGTCAACGAGTATGAACATTCTTGGATTTCAAGCAGAACGACCAAGGTAAAGGCCATATAAACATTGTACTTTATATGCTGATGATCCCATGTTAGAGAATTTGCATGGCAACAGAACTGGCCATGTTTGGAAAATAATAGAAGAGGAAGTAGTATCAAGACTTTGGCTCAGATTACCTGATATCTTGAGAAGGAGCCAAACCAGAATATTTTCCTTTTAGGGTCCTTTATGCTAAATGTATGGACCTCAATGTAATTTTTTCTTTTTTAGGTCCCTGATGTAAAATGTATTCCGATCGACCATGTAAAGTTCTAACCTAAAAGTAAGTGGTGAGATTTAAACGAATTTATACTTAGTTGTCAATGAGCATGAACTAGTCTTGTATTTCAGGACGAACAACCAAGGTCAAGGCCATATCTAAATGATACTTTATGCTGATGATCCCATATTCAAGAATTTGCATACCGACAAATTTTGCCATATTTTGAAAACAATCAAAGATGAAGTATTATGTAGAGTGTGGATCGATCAGCTACTCTCTCGAGAAGGAGCCGAACCTGACTATTTTGCTTGCTTAATTTTTGGGTCCTTTGTGCTAAATGTATGGACCTCGATGTAATTTTCCCTTTTTGGGTCCTTTATGTATAATGTACTTTATGCTTATGATCTCTCTCTCATCCACAACGTGGCACTGTGCATGCGTGTCGAGCAACGACCTGCCTTGTGTCGGCGGCTCCGTGTCTATGTCTGGCATGTTCATCAGCTGCGTTGGTGGGAACCATTTTGTCCCTTGGTAGCAAAAAGTATTACTACTACAGTACCATAGAGTAGCAATTCAAAGTTTCCCGGTTTCGAAATTTTCACTTCCTTCACAAACATCCGGGGGAAGGATATTAAAAAGATCGCCATTCGTAGTACTACTAGTACAAGTACTAGTACTACTTAAGTGCTGGCCAAGGGATTGGTTGATCTGGTCAGCCAAAAAAACAGAAACATCCCATCGCATTGGATGCTCACCATTGTGATCTGGCCAGCCTTCCTACTCCGCACTACTCGACCTCCATACCATAGGAAGAGGAAGCACCAAGCACACCCGTAGCAAGATGGTTCGAAATTGAGGAGTGCTCCTTTTTTCCCATGAAGCAAGTAGTCCTCCCTCCTTCCCAAATTAGGACGTGTATTACTTATGTTCAGAGTCAAATTTAATAAACTTTGACTAAGTGTACGACATGAACTCAATGTTATTAGAATCATCATGAACTATATTTTCATATTATATGAATTTGTCATTAGAAAAGTCAGTATGTTTTTACATATTGTTGGTCGAACTTTATAAAGATTGACTTTGACCAAACCTAATATGTGTCCTAATTTGGGAAAGAGGAAGTAGTATGAAGAGTATGGCTCGATCAGCTTCTCTCTCTAGGAACCGTACCTAACGGTTTTCCTTGCTTGGTTTTAGGGTCCTTTGTGCTAAATGTATGGACCTCGATGCAATTTTACTTTTATAGGCCCTTGATGTAAAATGTAGTCCCACCATCTGTGTAAAATTCTAACCAAAAAGTGTAAGTGGTGAAATTTAAACGAATTTAAGCTTACTTATAAACGAGTATGAACATTCTTGGATTTCAAGCCGAACGACCAAGGCAAAGGCCATATCAACATCATACTTTCTGCTGAAGGCCCAATATGAGAGAATTTGTATGGCAATAGATTTGGCCATATTTTGAAAACAATCAAAGAGGAAGTAGTATGAAGAGTTTGGCTCAGATCAGCTGATCCCTCAAGAAGGAACCGAACCAAAAAGTTTTCCCTTTACGATCCTTTGGGCTAAATGTATGGACCTTCTTGTAACTTTTCCTTTTTAGGTCTTTGATGTAAAATATGCTGTCACAGACCATGTAAAATGCTAACCTAAAAGTAAGTGGTGAAATTTAAATGAATTTAAGCTTAGCTATCAACAAGTATGAACTTTCTTGGATTTCAAGCCGAACGACCACAAGGTCAAGGCCATATCTCTACATCATACTTTATGCGGAAGATCCCATATCCAAGAATTTGCATGGCGACAGATTTGGCCATATTTGTAAAACAATCAAAGAGGAAGTAGTATGAAACAGATGGCTCGATCAGATGCTCTCTCGAGAAGGAGCTGAACCCAACTATTTTCTTTGCTCAATTTTAGGGCCATTTGTGCTAAATGTATGGACCACGATGTAATTTTCCATGTTTTAGGTCCTTGATGTAAAATGTACTCCCACTGCCCGTGTAAAATTCTAACCTAAAAGTAAGTGGTGAAATTGAAACGAATTTAAGCATAGTTGTCGATGACTATGAAAAATTCTTGGATTTCAAGACGAACGACCCAGGTCAAGGCCATATCAACATCATACTTTATGTTGATGACCCCATATCAGAGAATTTGCATGGCAACAGATTTGGCCATATTTTGAAAACACTTGAAGAGGAAGTAGTATGAAGAATTTGGCTGAGAGCAGCTAATCTCTCGAGAAGGATCCGAACCAAAAAGTTTTCCTTTAGAGTCCTTTGTGCTAAATATATGGACATTGATGTAATTTTCCCTTTTTAGGTCCTTGATATAAAATATGCTCCCACCGACCGTGTAAAATGTTAACCTAAAAGTAAGTGGTGAAATTTAAATGAATTTAAGCTTAGTTATCAATGAGTATGAACTTTCTTATATTTCAAGCCGAACGACCACAAGTTCAAGGCCATATCTCTACATCATACTTTATGCTGACGATCCCATATTCAAGAATTTGCATGGCGACAGATTTTGCCATATTTTGAAAACAATCAAAGAGGAAGTAGTATGAAGTGTATGGCTCGATCAGCTACTATCATGAGAAGGAGCCGAACCCAACTGTTTTCCTTGCTTGATTTTAGGGTCCTTTGTGCTAAATGTATGGACCTCGATGTAATTTCCCCCCTTTTAGGTCTAAACGTGTAAGCGGTGAAATTTAGACAATTTTAAGCTTACTTGTCAATGAGTATGAATATTCTTCGATTTCAAGCCGAACGACCAAGGTTGTCAAGGCCATATCAACATCATACATTATGCTCATGATCCCATGTTAGAGATAGTGCATGGCAACAGATTTGGCCATGTTTTGAAAACAATCGAAGAGGAAGTAGTATTAAGAGTTTGGCTCAGATTAGCTGATCTCTTGAGAAGGAGTCGAACCATATTTTTTTCGTTTTAGGGTCCTTTATGCTATATGTATGGAGCTCGATCTAATTTTTTCTTTGTTGAGGTCCCTGAAGTAAAATGTACTGCGATCGACCGTGTAAAGTTCTAACCTAAAAGTAAGTGGAGAAATTTAAACGAATTTAAGCTTAGTTGTCAACGAGTATGAACCATTCTTCTATTTCAAGATGAACCACCAAGGTCAAGGCCATATCTACATCATACTTTGTGATGATGATCCCACATCCAAGAATTTGCATGCCGACAAATTTAGCCCTATTTTGAAAACAATCGAAGATGAAGTAGTATGAAGAGTCCTTCTCGATCAGCTAGTCTCGTGAGGAGCCGAACCCGACTATTTTCCTTGCTTAATTTTAGGGTCCTTTGTGCTAAATGTATGGACCACGGTGTAAGTTTCCCCCTTTTTAGGTCTAAAAGTGTAAGTGGTGAAATTTAGACACTTATTTTAAGCTTACTTGTCAACGAGTATGAACATTCTTGGATTTCAATCCGAACCACCAAGGTCGTCAAGGCCATATCATCATCATACTTTATGCTCGTGATCCCATGTTAGAGAATGTGCATGGAAACATATTTAGCCATGTTTTGAAAACAATCGAATAGGAAGTAGTATTAAGAGTTCGGCTCAGATCAGCCGATTTCTCGAGAAGGAGTTGAACAAGAAATTTTTCCTTTCAGGGTTCTTTATGCTAAGTGTATGGACCTCGATGTAATTGTTCCTTTGTTGAGGTCCTTAAAGTAAAATGTACTCCAATCGACCGTGTAAAGTTCTAACCTAAAATTAAGTGGTGATATTTAAATGAATTTAAGCTTAGTTGTCAACGAGTAAGAACCATTCGTCTATTTCAAGACGAACCACCAAGGTCAAGGCCATATCTACATCATACTTTATGCTGATGAATTCATATCCAAGAATTTGCATGCCGACAAATTTGGCAATATTTTGAAAACAAACGAAGATGAAGTAGTATGAAGAGTCCTTCTCGGTCAGCTAGTCTTGTGAGAAGGAGCCTAACCTGATTGTTTTCCTTGCTTAATTTTAGGGTCCTTTGTGCTAGATGTATGGACCTCGGTGTAATTTTTGCCCTTTTTAGGTCTAAAAGTGTAAGTGGTGAAATTTTGAAGATTTTAAGCTTACTTGTCAACGAGTATGAACAATCCTGGATTTCAAGCCAAATGACCAAGGACGTCAAGGCCATATCTTCATCATACTTTATGATCATGATCCCATGTTAGAGAATGTGCATGCTAACAGATTTAGCAATGTTTTGAAACCAATCGAAGAGGAAGTAATATTAAGAGTTCGGCTCAGATCAGTTGATCTCTCGAGAAGGAGTCGAACCAGAAAATTTTCCTTTTAGGGTCCTTTATGCTAAATGTATGGACCTCGATGTAATTTTTGCTTTGTTGAGGTCCCTGAAGTAAAATGTACTCCGATTAATCGTGTAAAGTTCTAACCTAAAAGTAAGTGGTGAGATTTAAACGAATTTAAGCTTAGTTGTCAACGAGTATGAACCATTCTTCTATTTCAAGACGAACCACCAAGGTCATGGCCATATCTAAATCATACTTTATGCTAATGATCCCATATCCAAGAATTTGCATGCCGACAAATTTGGCCATATTTTGAAAACAATTGAAGATATTAAAAACAAAAAAATAATCAATTTCAATTTTTCTGAAAAGTAAGTAAGAAGAATTTATTTCCATTTTGGTCCTTGGCGGCAAAAAGTATTACTACTACTCCCTCCAACCCAAATTAATTGACTTGCATTTATCAGATTGGAATGCATCTAGCACTAGAACATTTTTAGATACATCCAAATCTAGACAAATTCGAGTCACGTAATTTGAGGGAGTACAATAGAGTAGCAATTAAAACTTTCCCGGTTTCAAAATTTTCACTTCCTTCACAAACATCCGGGGGGAGGATATTCAATAGATCGCCATTCACAGTACTACTAGTACTACAGGGTATAGTGAGTTGTACCAAATGAAAGGACGTCCCAAAAGAAACTTCATTCAACCATTAACATAACAGGACGCGTTTACATATATAGGACTCGTTCCTGAACTAGTGTAGGTCCGACGCCTCCTAGCACCTAGTTTGCGCCGCCAGCGGCAGCTCGTGACATCAGCCCCAATGCCAACTCTAGAGACACAGCCGTCTCCTAACTCATTGGCACCTCTGTATAACACGGCGGCACCTCCGAATAAGGCGCCAGTACCTCCTGAGGCATGGTCAGCACCTTCGGATAAGGCGGCGGTACCTCCAGAGCCATCGGCAGCTCTGGGAGGACACTGTGGATGAAGTTGCCGTTGTTGGGGAACCAGTCCCAGTAGTTGGTGAAAATGTTGGCGCCGGTGAACACCACCATCTCACAGCCATAGTGGAAGGCCTGGTCGTACAGGAGACGGGCATCCCTAAAGTTGACGAACTTAACCTTCAACGCCCCTTCCAGATTGTCATGGAGGCGGTACATACGGTACTTGCAGTGATCGTACCCAGCATCAAGGAAAGCGCACGCTAGCTGCCACGGTGTTGTCCGCGGGGAGAAGGCCCGAATGTGCAGGGTATTGTCCTCCTGTGCGGCGATGTTGGGGTCTTTGCGCTCCGGTACGGCAGGCGGCGGCCGGAAGGTGGCCATGGATGACGAACGAGGACTAAGATGGTTGCTGGAAGCGAGGGATTAGAGATGCATGGGTGTAGGGAAGGGAGAGGATAAATAGGAAGGAGATGATCCGAGATTAATGTGGCAGATTACCGAGGTGAGGGGACAATCAATGTTGCTGATGAAGCCGATGTGTGTGGAAAATATCGATGACGATGACTAGGGTAAGCGATTGGACGGAACACTTACTCTGCTTCCTACACTCGATGGCCCAGTCATAATTTTTTGGTGCATCCAAGGCGACCGCAACCTCCCCAATCTGTGGGCCCTACGTGGATCATTGAGTTGATGGATGAAAACAAATTGATAAAGTGAGCTCTTTCCTACTCCCTCTGGTCCTATTTTTTACTTTATTACTCAATATATCCCACTTCATTGGAAGTTGATATGAATACCGTCTAACTTGTATTCAAGCCCTAAGGAGGCATTCGAGGAAGAAAGAAGGATCCTGACAAGCGATTGTACTTATACTACTAGCTACTATTGCTCCTGGATGGAACTATTGAACTTTTATAGCAACTAGTACTAGTAGTAGTACTCAAGTATTAATCCTGTTTGTATTATTAGTACTCAGCTTTTGGTGTCTAGTCGATGTCATACTTCTGGGAAGGCGAGCAAGGGCTCCTTCCACCGCAAATATTTTGCCTTGTCTAAAAAAATACTCCACCACCCAAAATTATATATTGTCGCTGCCTTTCATGGGAGAAAAGGCTCCTGGATGAAGTAGAATCATCCTCCCTCTCTCCTCCTCAATGCGGCATTGGTTGCTATGCTCCACTCATGCATCTATGCCTGGCACTTGTTTAGGTGGGAAGCATCACAGCAGGCACCTCTTCCTTCCCATGTAAGCTTCCGCGCAATGGAGTACAACCGTGCAGGCGCAGCAGTGCCGAGAAAATTGGGGCCTAATACATTGCAAATGTATCTATAATTTTTGACGCTCCATGGTTAGTTTTATCCACTTTCTCGGGTTTTGTACACACTTTGGAGTACTTTTCATATGATTTCTTGGACTAACCTATTAACAAGAGCCACAGTGCCAGCTGCCTGTTTTCTGCTATTTTTGGTTCCAGGAAAGTCAGAAAATGAATATTCTCGGAATTGGACGGGACAAAAGCCAAAGTGCCTATTTTTCCAGAAGACTCACGGAGCAAAAATATGAGACGGAGAAGAGCCAGGGGCTGGCCACACCCCCCAGGCGCGGGCTGGGCCTGGCCGCGCCAGGGCATGGTGTGGTGGCCCCAGGCACCCCCTCGGCCTCTCTCTTCGCCTATAAGGAGCCTTCTGACCTAAAAACTTCGGGGGGTTCGACGTTTTTCCACGAAAAGTTCCGCTGCACCGCCGCCATCGAAGGGGAGATTTGGGGGATAGAAAGTCTCTATTCCGGCACCCTGCCGGGATGGGGAAGTGCCCCCGGAGCCATCTCCATCGATCTTCACCATCATATCCATCGACCATCCATGTTTCGCCCATCTATGAGTGAGTAATCCCCCATTGTAGGCTACAGGGATGGTAGGGATTGGATGAGATCGTTCATGTAATGGCATCAGATTGTTAGGGCATGGTGCCTAGTATCTTTTATTAGTGCTTTATGACTTTGTTGCGACTTGTTGTGCTTAATTCTTGTCACTAGGGCCCGAGTGGCATGATTTCAGATATGAACTTATTATTGATTCATTATGATAGTATTGTTCTTGGTCTTATCTGCAAGTTGTATACACACATCGTTGTCCGGAACCTATGGCCCCGAAGTGACAGAAATCAGGATAACCGGAAGGGAAAGGCTTTGATGTGAGGATCACATGTGTTCACAGAGTGTTAATGCTTTGCTCCGGTGCTCTATTAAAAGGAGCACCTTAATTGCCAGTAGTTCCCTAGAGGCCCCGCTGCAAACAGGCTGGCAGGACAAAAGATGCGGTGCAAGTTCTCATTGCGAGCACGTATGACTATATATGGAACACATGCCTAGGATTGTCTAGTACTTGAATGCTTTATCTTATTTATCTGCAATTGTCCTATGTTCTGATTGCTATGTGAATTGTCTTGTCCATGGAATGCCCGTCCATCCATCCCTATGACTACCGCACTCGAATCCCACGGTTTACTGCTTTTTGTTACTACCGTCTTTGTTTTACTACTGCTGCTACTCTGCTATTCCTACTACAAAACTGTTGCAACTGATAAACTGCTGTGAGCAAGATTGTTTCCAGGTGCAGCTGAATTGACCACTCAGTTGTTAAGGCTTATAAATATTCTTTGGATCCCCTTGTGTCGAATCAATAAATTGGGTTTCACTTTCCTCGAAAATACTGCGATACACCCCCTATACTTGTGGGTCATCAGGGCCCATGGTGGTCCATCCCAACTTTCCTTCTGTTTGCCTCGTGCTTCCACCCAAAAATGAGCTATGGCTGGATGTTTTCTTTCTCTTCCTTATTAGGCTGCTCATAGTGCTAAATAACTTAGGCTAGTAAAACTTTCACATGTTACTACAGTACCTTCAAAGTGTGTTGGGTAATAACATGTGTCTAGTGTCATGTTACTTAGGCCTCCTTGTAGGAGTAGCTCATATATCCTGGATGAAGGAGAATCATCCTCCCTCTCTCCTCTTCAATGTGTGTGGCATTGGCTGCTCTGCTCATGCATCGGTGAATATATGACTTTCATGGGACTTGTTCAGGTGGGTAGCATCACAGCAGCACCTCTTCCTCTTTTTTTGGCAAACCACCATCACCACCTCTTCCATCCCATGGAGTATGGAGTAGTACAACTCTGCAGGCACAGTAGTGCAGAAGTTGGGGCCCTTGGTGGTCCATCCCAACTTTCCTTCTATTTGCCTCGTGCTTCCACCCAAGTTTTAGGCTTCTCAAGTGCTGAATAACTTAGACTAGTAAAACTTTCACATGTTACTACCTTCATAGTATTGGGTAATAACATGTATCTAGTGTCATGCAAGGCCTAATTAATTAGGTTGTAGGAGTAGCTCATACGGAACATGGTTTCGTTGACTCGACACTGCCATAATCTATAGGATTCAAAGGATTCCCAAAGGAATTCTATAGAATTCCAATCCATAGGAATTTTTTCAATAGAATGTGTTTGTTTCAAAGGAATAAATCCTACAAAACTCCTATGAATTTCTTCCCTACACTACAATCCTTTAGGATTTATAACATGAGGTGAGACCTCTTGGAAAAATTCCTATGTGTCTATGACATGTAGCAAAACCGTATAAAATTTCCTGCGTTTTTCTTGCGGTGCAACCAAACACATTATCTTACCGATTCCTGCATTTTTCATTTCTATAGGACTATCAGTGAGAACGAGGCAATAGCCTAGTGGTTGGGTCACAGTTGACGCATCCCAACGACTAGATTTCGATCCCTGTTAGGGACGAATTTCTGGAATTCTCATGATGACCCACTTCTACTATATATAAAAAAAGTGGCTAGTTCCTCCTAGCACTATTTCATCTTTTTTTATAAGTGTCACGATATTCTATTCCTGCACTTCTCCTATTCCTACGTTTTACAAATCATTTGAATTCAACGAACCCTAAATACACGGTGTACATGCCCTACAATTTTACTTATAGCATGCTGACTAGCCCTTAGCAATTCCAATAGTATAGTCAACAACTTGGTTGTACAATACACTAGTTACCTCTAAAGGTTTACTGTGCTTACACATGACCACTTTATGTGTAAATGGCCCACCTCACATACTCACAAAGTGCCTAGGAGAAATATGGCTAACCATGTAGTAGGAACATAGTACCTTGGTTGCCATGAGGAATGGTAAACATGAGTTTTGATAACTTCCATAAAAAATCCTTCGCAATATGGCCTAGTGGCCTACCATGTAGGAACATACCTTGGTTTGAAGCCAAACAACCAAGGTATGACCATATTTAGATCGTAATTTATGATAAGGTCCCCTTATCGATATATTGGCGTATCTTGGCATGGTAAACAATGTTTATTACAATTGTAATTTTCCAATTTTTATGACAAGAAAAATCAGTTACAATTTTCCAAGTAACTATTTTTTAAGCAAGCACACGTGGAATAAGGCCCATTTGACAACCCCATTTTTTCACACATAGTGCACACAATTTTATGGGCAATTCTAAAGTTACATGAATTTACGAGCTAGCTAATTTTTCCACTTAACTCCCTCTATTGATTTAGCAAAATTATGTCAAACTTGAACTATGATCGTATGATAGGCTGCTCGCTCCTAAGCTTCGCCTACAAACTGGCGGATAAAAATGGTGGCTAGAGCGGTGAATGGACAACCTTAAGATTTCTAAATAGCTTATATATTATAAATAAAAAAACATTATTCAATGAAAATTGCCTTGTTGGACTGCCCTCACATGTTGAACTGGATCCATGAAATCGTTTTAAGGGACCCAAGTTAGTCAATACAATATCGACAAACACTAGGAGATTTGAAAGATTCGACTTGCAATGAATTTACATGTTGGTCGCAAAATTCCGGTGAGTTTTAAAAAAATAAGAAAAACAAAAAAACTATAGTACTTGCACATGATATCCTCTTGCGCGAATCCCCACCTACCATGCAAAATAATTGCAAGTTTTAGTTTGGATAACTCTTGAGAGTATTTATTCGCAATATGGCATACCATATAAGGACATGCCTGGGTTTCAAGACAAATGGCCATGATTATGGGGGCACCCACAATGTGTAGCCCAAAGTAGTTCCATATGTTCTTTTTGTATTTTCGAACTAGTTCCCTACACTGTGGAGGTGGTTCCAAATGAGAGAAAACTAGGAACCGGAGCAAGTAGTTGCTCCGATGCCAAATTTTCTTTTTGGCTTTTGGAACTAGTTCCCTGGACTGTGAGGGTAGTTCCATATTTGCTTCATGTGTTGTTTTAGCTAGATGGTGGGACCCACGTTATAAATATTTGGAACCACAACATTGTGGAGATCCTGCTATATTTTATACCAAAGCCAAATTTACATTTACGTTAGATTTGGCAATGGCAACATTGTGGGAATAATGCCAGTATTCGGTATATGCACATGTGGGCATCATATGGTAAACAATTTTTACATTTGTAGATTATTCAACAAAGTACACGACGAATTTCATAAAGCTAGCTACTAGCCTTCCATTTCTAGACAAAAAGGACCATGTTTTATGGGAAATTCTCCAATTACATGAACTTTTGACCTTACTAGCTAATTTCAACCAGTTAAAGTACTTGTTGTTTATTTATCAAAATCATATCAAATTTTAACTATGACTGCATGATAGGTTGCTAGCTCTCCAATTTCATGTAAAATCGCTTTAAGGTACTAGAGTAGTTAATCTATATAAAAACAACTAGGAGTTTGAAACCATCAAGTTCTTTCAAAGAATTACACAACAACTGAGAAGCTTGAACTATTTATGAATTTTTCTATAAAAATAAAGAAAAATCAAAATAATGTATAACTTGTGCATCAAGTTCTCTTGAGCGTACTAGTTGTCATAAGTATGAGTTTTGATTACTTTTGAAAACCTTGCTCCACAATATGGTCTACCATGTTGTGAAGATGCTTATCTTCCAAATCAAATGACTAGGGTCATGACTATATCTACATTGTAGTAGACGAATAGTGTGCCCATATTTAGTAGATCAACACATGTTGGTATGGGAGAATGTGTTTATAATCGTAGTTTCTAACTTTCACGAACAAAAAATAGTTTTCAATTTTGTAAGTGATAGACAATGTTTATTTGTTAAGTTAGTACATGAAGAATAAGGCCCAGAATGGTAATACCCCATTATTTGCACATAGCAAACCATGTTTATGGGCAATTTTCAAGTAATAACATGAATTTTCAATCTGTCTAGTAGCTATTTTCTCCGATTGGAACTACTTCATGTCGATCTACCAAAATTATATATATCAAATTTGCACGACGAGTGCATTATAGGTTCCAGAATCATTTAAGGTACCCAAGATATGAATATCTAAAAACCACCATCAGGTTTGAAAAATTCAACTTCTTGTAATGTCTATGCACACAAAATTAATCACTTTTCATCCTTACAATCACTATAATTATGTCCCTGCTGCTGAACTTGAAGAAAAATCATCATATACCCCTATGCTTCCCTCTCTTCTCTACATTTCCCCTCTTAGAAAGCTTCGCAGCACCCATCAGGTACGCGTAGTTGATAGCTGTGAGATTCGACACATTTTTGATGGTTTTTATTGATGGTTTTCTCCTGGATTTGATTGTTTTCTAGCTTTACCTAATGCTAATACTTCGGTAGCGAAAAAAACTTCGTTTTTAATGTGTGTTTCAGGTTCTGAATGTCAAGGTTTTAACAAGAGAAACAAAATATTCAGGCAAAAACAAGCAAGTCTCTCTTTGGAATCAATCGAGGGAGGCATACAGAGGCTTTAATGAGCAACATATGGCGTGAACATTTTTCTAGCCATATAGTTCCCGCCGTATAGCTGCCTCTGCCTTTGTCTTGTCAAAAGGGACAACTTCTGTGAAGAGGCTAGACACGAAATCATAACGCAGCACCCGACATCCCATCCAGAAAGGAGATAGAATAGATCCGGAGAAGAAGGGGGAGACGTTCTTCATCTCGCTCCACGATCTTCGACCTCCTAGCCATCACACCCCCATAGCCATTACTTGTACTTAAGGGAGAGAGAGATCTTCACTTTCCAAGATTAGGATTTGAGATTGTTTCTTCCTATCTTGAATTGTGTTGGATTACTTTTCCATTCTTATTGTGGATCTCCATGGTAATATCGAGAAGAACTCCCTTTATTTAATTATATCGATGATGCTTTCTTCTCTCATGTGTTAGTAAGTTCCTTGGGTGTGGGAGATGTAAGGGACTGGTGAGATGTGATGTGCCTCCATAAATTTTCCATTAGTTTGTGATTGATTTTAATTACTATATTATGTGTGCTTAACTATCTGTGGGATGTCTAATGCTTGTTGTCCAATTAAGGGCCCAGACAACATGATGCTTTGTTCTACATAGATAGCATCTTGTTCGCTAGCAGACCGGTGACCTCGAGTGACACAAGGATATCAATGGAAAACTAGTTGACTTAAGGATAACGAGGAACCACTGTTCTTATTGCATTAGTCCGATCCAAGTAGCTTAATTGCTAAGAAACCTAAAGGATCCTAATCTTGTAGTGTCTAACAATGGTTTTGGTAACAGACTAGTAGACTTATTGAAGTTGGGATGAAATCTACCAAGAGGAGTTCCAAGTAATTATGGGTTGCTCAACTACACATATACTTATAAGATTACAATTGTAACACTTATCACTCGTCCACCTGGCACAGTCACTATCACCATAAATTGTATCTCCTCGCGCCTTCTTAGTCATCTACAGAAAACAACAAACAACCGAATCCTTCTTTACTTTTATGCTTTTTATTACTGAAGTTTACATTTTAGTTTTATTTAAATACATCCAGTTTAATCCAAATTTCATTCTAATCTCCACACTTGCAGTCTATTCACTCGAAGACTTGTGACAACTTTGAGTGTGATAGAGACTTCACCCATAAACGCTTACCTTTGGGATCCCTATGGGATCAATATTTATACTTTGAAACTAGCTACAAACGATATATGCACTTGTAGACATCAAGCTATTTTCTGGCGCCGTTGCTGGGGAGCTAAACGCTGAGTGTTTGTCTCTTAACATTTCAGGTGTTACTACTACAAAATGGTCTCCCTAGGAGACGAAGGGTCTACACGCTCTGGTAGGACCTATTTACTAGATTATTTTGAGCGTGTGCCTATTCAGAGACGCGAAGAAATTATTGAAAAACTTTTAATATCAGACAAGGTTGAAGTTGAAAACTTGACTGATATTACGGAAATCATGTCTATTTACAGGACAACTCCGGAGAAACCTGAGAAAACTCTTAGAAAATACAGTTCTCCAAACTCTGCTTTCCTTAAACAACCAATAGAATTTCCTAACCCTGGAGTTAGAGAATATTGATTTGATGGTGGAATTATTAAAATTTTGCAGGAAAAATCTTTCAATGGAAGGGAAGATGAAGACCCAACAAGACATATTATAGATGATGACAACACTTGGACCAAAAGGTTTGCCAAGAGGCTTCTCTCGTCTAAATTTTTTCCGTTGGTATCTTAAAGGTAAAGATCTAGACTGGTTATATTCTCTCCCTCTCCATTACATTAAATGTTGGGAAAAATGTATTGTCAAATTCATAAATAGGTTTAATCCATTTAAAAAGGTAATTGAAACTAGAAAGATACAAGGCAATTTTAGTCAGAAAACTACCCACAAGCCTGGGATAGATTCTTTGGAATGATCGATAGAGTTCCTAATCATGGCTATTCTGAATCAACTATTTGCCATTTATTTTACCACGGTCTTAATACTCAAAGCAGATAGTTTCTTAATTTATCAGCAGGAGGATCGATAAATACTTTAACTATTAACGCATGTTTGGAATTGATGTCTACTAGGGCTAAGAATGCTTCTTTATACAATGCTAATTTCGACACTAAGTTAGAAAAAGGGATGCTTCGTATAAATCCTAATCTTATACCTAAAGTACGCAAAACGATGAAATAAAAAGGTATACCTTCTGAACTTGTTAAGGAAAACAAAGTAGACTTGTTACAAGTTTTTACTAAAGAAGATGAGACTTGAAAAGTTTTTCAAGAATTAAAACATCGATAAGAAAAATCTCATAATAACCTACATAAGCATTTTCAAAAACATAAAAAGATTTTGGCAGAACTCACGGAAAACTATGATGAGAATGGCCAAGAAATAAAATTATTTCACAAGTATCTTAGTATGATTGAAACCCAACGTGAACAAATAGCATCTAGTTATCAAATTTTTCGTCGAGATGATATAGATATTCTTGTTTCTACTAATGTTGTTACAAGAAGAGGTGAAGTTGTTAAAGGACCATTAGGACCACCCGAGTATGAAGCTAAGAAAGAGCAAAAAGAAAAGGCCTTGCTCAAAGAAAGCCAAGAAGATGATACACTGGTGGATCCTCAAGATAAAACTACTCAAGAAACACAAGATCTAACCAAGGAGGACCAAAATGATGCATGGGATGACCATTATGACTCTGATGCAGAGACGGTTGATCCAAGAGAAGAAAAAGAGACAAGAAATGAAGATGAAATTGTTGTAGTAGAGAAGAAGAAAAGCGACAAGCAACAACAAAAGAAAGCAACAAAAGAGCATGATTCCCCACAAAAGGTAAAAGATAAAAATAAGAAAGGTGAGCAAAAACTTCCTTATCCAGATCGAAAAAAGAAAACACCGGATCAGGTAATCTATGATTCTTTTAAAAAGGCACTTGGTGATCTTCGTCTAGAAATTCCATTTGCGGATGCAATAAAAGTTCCCACCTATTCTAAATTCCTCCGTGATATTCTTAGTAGAAAGAAAGAAATAACTGAAATTGTTGCCATGGTGACTAGTTATCCTGCTAATGGGAAGCTAGTGTCTAAATCGAGAGATCCCGGAATACCAACTATTTCATGCACAATTGGAAAAACTAATATTCACAATGCCTTGTGTGATTTAGGTGCAAGAGTTAGTGTAATGTCATATTCGTTCTATAAAAGGTTAGGATTAGGGGAGTATTCCCCTACTACTATCACTTTACAGATGGCTGACAAGTCCACTAAACAACCCATTGGTATGATTGAGGATGTTCTACTTACAAAAGATGAGCCTGTTATTCCCACTGATTTTATTATTCTTGAAATGCCAGAGGATGAAAAATTATTTATAATACTTGGAAAACCTTTCCTTAGTACTGCAGGAGCATCAATTGATTGTGCTGGAGAAAAATAATCTTCAATGTTTATGATGCTGAAATTATCTGGTATTTTCCAAAGAAGATAGAAGTAGGAGAAAGATATATTCCACCAACAAAACGAGTTCATGTGGTAAGTGCCTTTCATAAGGGGAAACCAAGGTAAGAATTCAAGAACAGAGAAGGGGTTGAGTTATTCAACCATCCTTACTAAAATGCTTAATGGGAGTCAACCCATCACATTAATAAAATAAACTAAAGAATAAAGTGTTCATCGCGTTCCTACAACTTTTTCACAGACATTCTTGCGGAAGAGCGCCCGTAAAAATGCAGCTACCGAAAAGTAGTTGAAATATCGATTGAACAAGTGTAGAATAAGTATAAAAATAAAAGTTTGAGTTTTATCTACAAAAACTAGCTTAATCATTTTCGTTAAGATCAAAAAGAGAACCTCCAATTGAGGAGAAGAAGATAGGTAGAGCTAGAAATCCTGCTCTATACATGTTGTTTTTGGTCAATAATTTCAACTGTCATTTTTCTATCAAAAACAAGGTGTTTCGCTAAGTTTCAGGATAAGAAGGTATTCTTGAAGAAACATAATTTTTTTTATGAGTACTGAAAGTTTAACGACCAACTATACGGCGGGAATAAAAATTCCGGCCGTATAGATATCTTTGCCATCAACAAATTTTCTTACGTAGGCACAGAGAATTTAACGACCAACTATATGGCGGGAATAAAAATTCCGGCCGTATAGCTCAGGTCGTATAGATATCGATGCCTTCGTACAATTTCTTCTCAAAAGTACTTATGGTGTAACGACCAACTAGATGGCGGGAATAAAAATTCTGGCCGTATAGTCCCGGTCGTATAGATATCGATGCCTGTTTTAGAAGATTTATCTCGAGGGTACTGACGGTTTGACGACCAATCATTATGATCCGACCATATAGTTGCGTCCATATATCAGTGTTCTGCATAAAGAAACCCTAATAGGCGGCACTGCTGCAACTATACGGTGGGAACAACATATCCCGCCCGTATAGTTGCGGCCGTATATTTCGGCGCGACCTCATAATTGCGCCGGGCGGCTAGGTTTCTTCTCCCTCCTCACTTTTTCTCTCATATTCCCTCTCCAAACCTCTCAAACCCCACCTGGAACTCTTGATTCTTTGCGGATTTCATTCGTTTGAGTGGGGGAATCAACAAATCAGTATGTTTCTCTCCCTATCCATGCTTTATTTTCAGATTTCCATGGTTGCAACTCTCACATTGATCTAGTGGATGAACTCAAGCTTATTTAGCTTTTCCTCTTAATTTCTCATGTTTGGATTAAAATTTTCCACGTAGAATCGTTCGTATGTCATGTAGAAACTATATGCCTAAGGTTTCCTGGTGGAATTTTTCAGTGCATCAAGTGAACAAAATTGGTAGCATTTTTCGCAAGGCCAAGCGCTAATGTCGCGAGAGTTCGGGGCACCGGGCCGAGCTCAACCCCAAGTTGGCCATAGTTTCATCAAGGAGGATGTTTCCCACACATTGGGTCGATGATAGCTTTCTCGCCTCGACAGGGTTGAGGGCGGACTTCGACCTCATGTGTGCAAATTCAAGACTTGCATTACTCGCCTATGCAAGCCACAATACCTACGCCGAGCTCACCTATGAGTCCATTGCCTCCTTCTACAATGACCACAGGGAGAAAGGTAATGCGTGCATGGTAAGCTTCACAATGAACCAGCAGCCCTATAAAATAACTTTTGAACAATTTTTCAATGCTTTCGGCTTCCCTCATGATGGGGAGTCAAATGTTACTAACCTATACAGCATCACAAGTGGAGAAACTTGGGAGGTTTTTTCTATTAACGGAGGCAGGGACTTCTACTAGAAGAAGATGTCCACCATTCAAAACCCAACAATTCGCTACTACACCTTGTTCCTCGCTAACACACTACTGGGAAGAGGAGATACCAGTTCCATGGCCAACGCGGATATGGCAATGATCACCAAGGCACTCTTCTACAATGCACCACAATGTCCCAATCCCGAGGCTCTACTCATCCAGCACATCCATCAACAGAGCAACAAGACGAAAGGTGACATTTGCATTGGTGGATTGGTAACCCACCTTGCTCATCAATTAAACATTATCTTACCTGTGATGAGATACGTCGTAAACGTATCTATAACTTTTGATGCTCCATGCTTGTTTTATATCAACTATCTTATGTTTTGTCTACAGTTTGAGATACTTTTATTCATTTTCTAGAACTAACCTATTAACAAGATGACGTAGTGCTAGTTGCCTGTTTTCTGCTATTTTTGGTTTCAGAAAAGCTAGAAAACAAATATTCTCGGAATTGGACCGGACCAAAGCCAAAGTCAATATTTTACCAGAAGACTCACGGAGCGAGAAGACGAGATGGAGAGGGGCCACGAGGTGGCCACACCACCTAGTGGTGCGGGCCAGCCCAGGCTGCACCAGGGGGTGTGGGCTTTTCGGGCACCCACCGACCTTTCCTCTTTGCCTATATATTCCCGCCGGGACGAAAACACTAAGGACAAGATCATAATTCCATGAAAAGTTCGGCAGCGGAAGTCTCTGTTCTGGCACTCTGCCGGGACGGGGAAGTGCCCCCGGAGCCATCTCCATCATTGTTGCTCACTCCCATGATGAGGAGGGAGTAGTTCTCTCTTGAGGCTAAGGGCTCTACCGGTAGCTATGTGTTCATTTCTCTCTCTATGCGCGATCTTATAAGATCATAAGCTTTGTAATCTATAGATCTATTCTGCTACTCAAGTGCTTTAATGAATCTTTGGTTAACCCCACGTGTGTGAAGTTGACAGTGTGCGCACCGTGTGGCACTTTGGCTAAGGTTATATAAATACTTATGATGAGTATAATTTGAGTTGGATGTCTCTATGAGATTGTGGTGTTTGTTGGAACCATCTAGTGCTCAAGGTGACAGTGAGGGGTTATCTAGATGGGGAATACGAACTTTAAGGTGTGCTGTTATAGCCCTACATCATCCAACCGGAGAGTAGTTCAGGGTAGCATAATGAAGAGAAGATATTTATATGAGAGTGTCCACTAGTGAAAGTATGATCCCTAGGCCTTGTTTCTAAGCATTGAAACACCATTTACAATCAGTCTTGTTACATGTTTGCTTGTTGGCACTCGTATTTCATATTGCAATTACCACTTACAATAATCCATATTACTTGTATTTCACTATCTCTTCGCCGAACTAGTGCACCTATACACCTGACAAGTGTATTGGGTGTGTTAGGGACACAAGAGACTTCGTGTATCTTAATTGTAGGGTTGCTTGAGAGGGATACCTTTGACCACTTCCTCCCTGGGTTTGATAAACCTTGGGTGATCCACTTAAGGGAAACTTGTTGCTATTCTACAAACCTCTACACTTGGAGGCCCAACACTGTCTACTAGAATAGAAGCATGCGTTCACATCAAGCTATTTTCTGGCGCCGTTGCCGGGGAGGTAAGGTAAAAGGTACTAACATCCTCTGGCTACTAAGCTATCTTCTAGTGCGGTTGCTAGTGTGTGAGTGCTCAAAGTTATTTCCTTTAGTTTCTGCAATTATATCTCTTTGTTTCTGTTTTTATTTTCACTAGTTAGGCTTAATGGAAAACAACAACAAAATTAGAGAGCTTTTTAGAATTTTTTCCTAAGGTAGCACATGAATGGTATGAAAAGGAAATTAAAAAACCCATGGAACTTTCTTTGCAAGCTAATAGCAATGTTATTAGTATGAATTTTTTGAACACCTTTGTTACTAATGCTATGGAAACGTCTAAGCTTGGGTTAGTTAGTTTTTATGAAAATGATCGTTTTAGTTCCCTAGCTTTAAAGAAGAAAATTTCCTCCGATGATACTTTATCTACCATATGTGGTAATTCTAATGATACTTGTGATATTTTAAATCCACATACTGAAAGCGTCCCTTTTAAAATACCTATGGAAATTGTTGAATGTGTTATTAATAACTGTTATTTTGGAGATGGAACTGTCCATCCCGGTGATCATTTACTCTTCATAAATGAATTATGCGAGTTGTTCAAGTGTGCAGATATTTCAATGAACCTAGTTAAGAGGAAGCTATTCTCTTTCTCACTTAAGGGCAAAGCAAGGGAGTGGTATGAGCTACTAGACGATCCTCACCATTTAGAATGGAAGGAACTCGAATCTCTCTTTTACACTAAATTTTATCCTCCTCATGAAATTCATAAAGATAGGAATTATATTTATAATTTTTATCCTCATGATGGAGAAAGTATTGCCCAAGCATGGGGGAGATTAAAGTCACTAATGCTCAAATGTCCCATTCATTAGCTCCCATGAATATTGTTATTAATAATTTTATGCAAGGCTTTCAGGACATTACAAGGACTATCTAGATACCTGTTCAGAGGAATCCTTCACAAGTAAGGAGGTCAAAGCTAAGTGGGATCTTCTTGAAACAGTTCAAAGCAATACCGAAGATTGGGATAACAACAAAGGTAAAGAACCAGGTATAAACTTTGAGTATGATTGCATTAAGTCTTTCGCTGAAATTGCTGATTTTCAAGAGCTTAGTGCTAAATATGGTCCTGATCCTCAAATTCTTGTTGATTGTTATAGAGCCTTTGCTTCTCATATTAATGCTCCTAATGGAAAATGGTACATGTATCATGAGCCTTTTAAAGACACTTGCATGAAAAATGAAACTATTATTAATGATAGCAATAAACATGCTCAAATCTCTAAAAGTACTATTTCTTATAAGCATGTTAATTTTTGTGGAGTAAATAGACCTTGTGAAAAGAATCAAATTGAAGAAGAATATTGTATCACACACAGGAATGAAAAAACTAGAACGTGGTATAGGGCTCTAAATGATCTTGGTAAAAAAGTTTGTGCCCTCTATCCTTTTATTTGTGAAGTTTGCTTTGAAGTGGGTCATTTCAATTTCCAATGCTCATGCCATAATAATAGCCCTTCTAATCCAATGAGTACTGCAAGTTTGTATTGTGATAACATGATCACTCCTAATCAGCATGATGAACTTACATTGTTTTTGGGGTGTGAAGAATTATCAAGAAAAACTTCTTTGGTAGATATGAGTGCTTTTGATATGAATAGCATCCTGCATCGTTGTCATATTTATTGTGTTGATAATTGCCAGACAAATACTTACATACAAAATATTATAAAAGATGAGATCTTACCAAAATATGACAGGACTAATATGTGTTTTGATCTTATTAACGAAAAGAAGGAATCCTCCATATTTCTTCTATTGTCTCTAACAATAAACCAGGGTATATGGAGAAGCTTCCTTTCAAGCCTCTCCCTCCTAAAGAAAAGAAGGAAAAGAGGAAAAGGAGGAGTAAAAGGAGAGAGGAAACAGTATTTTCCCATAAGCACGTTGCTCCTATTATAGTTTTTGATGAGTCTGAACTCGATGATGTTTTTATGCCTGTTACCTATCGTAGTGATCATGATTGGGAAAAGCACACTTCTTTTGATATTGAAAATCTCTTTGTTACCAAGTCCGAAAATGATGATATTAATAATTGTTGTACTATTAGTGTTATCCATGTTCCTTCCAATGATGATATGTTTATGAGTGAACACACTTTGGAAGATAACTATTATATTGCTTATGATGATACTATACCTCCAATATATGATGATTGCAATGATGAATATGATATTTTCAGTCCACCTACTATTGAGGAGAAAATTAATTATGATTACAATAAGCCTCCTATATTTTATGATTATGGTGATGAGAATAATAATGATAGCTATTTTGTTGAATTTTCTCCCACTATAATTAATAAGAATGACTATGTTTATGTGGGGAGTATTAATTCTCTTATGCATGTGGCTCATGATAAGAATGTTTTATGTGATAGTTATATTGTTAATTTTGTTCATGATGCTACTGAAAGTTATTATGAGAGAGGGAAACATGGTTTTATGTATCTCAATAACATTAAGTTTCCCCTCTTTATGTTGAAAATTTTGAAGTTGCACTTGTTTTGCTTTCCTATGCTTGTTGCTTTGTGCTTTCATGACTTGTTTCTTTACAAGATTATTTTTCATAGTAAGTGAGTTAGACTTAAATTTGTTCCATATTTGCTTCTTGATGCTCTCTTTTACTTCAATTCATATTTCTTATGTGAGCATCATCAAAATTATCATGCCTATCTTAATGGCTATAAAGAAAGAGCTTTTGGGAGACAACCCATTATATTTTTACTTTCAGTTTATTTTTGTTTTGTTGAGTCATGGAAGTTATTACCTCTGTAATAACCTCTCCTTGTGCTTTTTGTGTGGTTTTTGTGCTAACAATAACCTCTAATGAGAGGGAAGTAAGACTTGGGAAAGTTGCTGTCCCGAAACAGATTTTTATGCTTCACTATAAAAATTCCTGAAAAATTTCTGTACGTAGGATTGACCTGTAATTGTTTGTGCTTCTGCCCCAGGTTATTATCCAACTTTTGTTAGTTTAACACTTTTCGATTTGAGCAACATAAGGTTTTAGAAAAAATTGGTTTTTACCTGCTGGTCTGTTTTGACAGATTTCTGCCATTATTTGCATTTGCCTCTTAATCTCTTCCTCTGTGAGTTCTCTTTGATCATTTGAGCTTTTAGAAGGAATTGGTACAGTAGCTTGTGTTTTAATGGAAGTTTACTTGTGTTGAAACTAAACCCAAAGACTTATTATCTTGAATACACTAATGTTGCTAATGAAGATTGTGTGAAGTTTTGTATGAAGGAAATTATAAAGTGTAGGGAAGAACAATGTGATAAGATGAAGTATGGACAAAATCTCAAGCTTGGGGATGCTACCCGTGATGGGTTCGTAGCATGGAAAACAAAAAATTTCTACCGCAAGAACGAACAAAACCTAGATCTAATTTAGATAAAAGCCAAGATCTAATCTATTAGACATGAGCAACGAGATAGATAGGAACTAACCCTCGTAGATCCGAAAGCGTTAACAAGATTAGATCTCGTGGTTGATGTAGTCGATCACTTGCCGATCTCAAGATCGTGTGGACGATCCTTCCGGCGTCACGTTCCAGCAGCGCTTCCGCAGTCGGTCAAGTGGACGATCCTTCCGGCGCCGTGATTCGGCAGCGCTTCCGCAGTCGGTCACACGTGCGGAGTCGAAGCAGACCTTCCTCTCCCCGTTCCAGCGAGCAGCGGAGGTAGTAGATCTTCTCCACGGAATCCTAGAAGCACCACGGCGTGGTGGTGGTGGTGGAGTAGAGAATTCTGCAGGGCTTCGCCTATGCCTGTGCAGAAGATGGTGGAGGAGAGAGGCGGCAGAGATTGGGCTTTATGGGAGCAGGAGAGGAGGGGGCGCCCCTGCCCCTCTATTTAAAGAAGGGAGGAGCCTATGGAGGGGGAGTCCTTGTAGGACTCCCCTCCCTTGTAGGCCGGCGGATTGGAGGTGGGGGGAGGAGTCCTCCTCCCCCACGACTCCGTATCTTGACCCACCAGGACTCCTTGATCCCTATCTTGATTTTCAAGCAAACTCCAAGATATCTTCTAGAACCTTCCGGAACATTCCGAAACCTCCTAGAATCCTCATACAAACACTCCGG
Source organism: Avena eriantha (assembly GCA_910589775.1). Lineage (NCBI taxonomy): Eukaryota > Viridiplantae > Streptophyta > Magnoliopsida > Poales > Poaceae > Avena > Avena eriantha. Next base: position 431,295,068 of record OU342742.1, on the reverse strand, counting down.
AACATTTCCTAACTTAGAAAATGACCCTATATATGAATCTTATTCTCTGGACCATTCCGGATCTCCTCGTGATGTCCCGAATCCAATCCGAGACTCCGAACAACATTCGGTCTCCAACGCACATTCCATATCTACTTAAAACAACTTCGAACCTTAAGTGTGTCACCCTAAGGTTCGTGAATATGTATCCGTCACGACACTATACTTATCCGAGGAATATGTATCCGTCACGACACTAAACAATCCGAGACTCCGAACAACATTCGGTCTCCAACGCACATTCCTACGGTTCGTGAATATGTAGACATGATGGAGACACATATCCTATCAATAACCATCAGCGGGACCTAGAGATCCATAATGGCTCCCACATACTCAACGATGACTTCGCGATCGATTGAACCACTTACATACGAAACTAATTCCCTTTCTCTCGCGACACTATACTTATCCGAGGTTTGATCGTCGGTATCTCCATACCTAGTTCTACCTCGTTGCTGATAAGTACTCTTTACTCGTTCCGTGATATGTCATCCCTTGTGACCTAGTCACATGCTTGCAAGCTAACTAGATGACATTCCACCGAGAGGGCCCAGAGCATATCTATCCGTCATATGGATGGACAAATCCCAATCTTGGTTCATGTGCTTTAACACATACTTTCAGAATACCCAATGACACTTTTATAACCACCCAGTTACGAAGAGGCGTTTGATGTCATCAAAGTATCCATCCGGTGATGGTGATTAACATAACCTCATGGTCGAAGGAATAGGTTACTATGAATTTGAAAGCTTACAGCAATACGAACTTAATGACTTGATCTTATGCTACGCTTACTATGGGTGTGCGTCCATCACATCATTCTCCTAATGATATAACCTTGTTATTAATCACATCCTAATGTCCATGATCAGGAAACCATTATCATCAATTAATCAACAAGCTAGTTCAACAAGAGGCTTACTAGGGACTCTCTTATGTTTACAAAACACACAAGTATTAGTGTTTCCTAATAATACAATTATAGCATGTGATGTAAACATTCATCATAAACACAAAGATATAATAATAATCACTTTTATTATTGCCTCTTGGGCATATCTCCAACAACCCATGCCATCCCAAGAAATATTCAAGGAGTACAAGCGTCAAAGCTTGGGGATGCCCAAGGCATCCCCTTCTTCATCAATAAAAATCTTAGGTTTTCTTCCAAACACTTCATTTTTATTTTTTCATGCACCAATTGTGTTGTTATTGGAGCGTCTTTGTTTTTGTTTTTAGTTTTATTTTGCTGCAATAAGTTGGTTGGATCCCAACACACTTCTTTTGGAGAGAGACACACCCCGTTATTCATTGCCTATAACACTCTAGTTTTCACTCTTATTGTTCTTTGAGTGTTCTCCTTTTCTAGCACTATGTTTAGCTTTAGATTTCGATTGGTGATGGAAAAGAGTAGGAAGTTTCATACTTATAGTGGTACAAAAGGAAGCTTGTTTTGACTGTGGCCTAGACTTTATCATGTCATGTTTGCTATTGCTATGAATTTATGCTTAGTGATTATTGATGTAGCATGACATGTTACAAATAATTGAGATTGCTTAATGTGCCTTCAAAGAATCATGCGTTGTTTTATCATATAAAAGCATACTATTGTGGTATTATCCTTTGATTCTTTATTTGGGTTGACTTGGTGCATGCTCACACCATGTTAAGACTATACCAAGTCACCATGGCCTCTATGATCATTTAGTTTTCGACTTGTAATATCACTTTATGCTTTAAATAATATTGTTTTGTCGCTTTGCATGATTATGGACATTATTGCTCTCTTAGTTGGTCGCTCCCACTCTTTTGCTAGCCTCCATATCAAGTATGAGTTCCACTCGTGCATCCAACTCCAAATAAAACCAAGTTATTCCAAAGAGTCCACCATACCTACCTATTAGCATTTGCTATTCCAAGTATATTCATGTTTTTATCTACCTTCCAAATTAAACTTGTTATGTGAAAATTAGTGATTAAAACTCTCACGAACTTGATGGCACACTTTACTTTTCTTGCACTTAATAAACTTGAACCATTGTGCCCATCGATGTTGCGTATATGCTTGTGTTTTGTAAGTTGTGAATTAGTAGAACCATGTTATCATGGGGAATGCTTTCAACATTGCACTTTATTTAGTTGATATCATGTTCTTTTGCTTATGGATCCCGACGGTGTGAAATGAAAGGGGAGCTTGTAAGGCTCATGGAGTTCGTATATGTGTTAGAGAAACGCCTGGGTGGCTGGTCTAAGCCATGCCTAATCATGGTGGAAGCATGCAGCATAACCATAGTGAGCAATCTATGAAGCATCCTCTATAAAAAAACCTATGCAAATAGGAAAGAAAAAAATAAAAAAAAAGAGAAAAAAAGGGGCCTATGCAAATGGAAATAAAAGGATTGCTGAGATGCCCATTGTCTGCTTGCCTTGTCATTTTGATATGGGGAATCTTCCGTATCATCGGGCAAGGGGTACCCCGTTGGCGGTTCTCTATGATACACATGTCCTTACAATGACAAGAACTTACCTGTGACTAAACTTGAGTAGCATGAGGAACGGTACTCATAAGTAAGGGGCATGAGATTTTCAGCTTATAATTTGTCAAGCATATCCTCATATTTGTTCAGTTTAACCTTAATCACCTAAAGATGCTTATGATAGGGGCCATTAGAGCTGAAAGCTAATAAGTACCATAATTTTTGGAAGCTCTTTACTCTTGAATCCCTGCTTCCTTCTATGAAGGGCCTTTCTTTTACTTTTATATTGAGTCTCCATCTTCTATCTTTATGCACCTATTAAGAGAGCATAGTGGTCATTCTTAGTTTAATGTGCATTGTCCCAAAGATTGTTGATTGATTCATAACTTTGATATTGCTTGTTCTTAAACTATTTGTATCTAGTCACCCTTATGAACTTTGAAGGTCTCATATGCATTTATGTTTTGCTACACTATGAGGGACAAGCTGAATACCATTCTCATTATGTTTTCTATATGTGAAACAAACAAACGTCTTTCAAAGCATTGTTATTCATGAATCTTTTGTTTGTACCTTTTCATGTTACAACATAGTTTCTATTGCTTATTGTTAGAACTATATCTTTCGTGCCTATGTTAGAGTACCATGATCCCAGCCATCAATGTTTTACAAATACTTTTACCAAGATTGTGATGGTGCATGTCACCTGAAAAATTATTCTTTTTATTCACTTAACTACTCGAGGATGAGCATGAGTTAAGCTTGGGGATGTTGATACGTCGTAAACGTATCTATAATTTTTGATGCTCCATGTTTGTTTTATATCAACTATCTTATATTTTGTCTACACTTTGAGATACTTTTATGCATTTTCTAGAACTAACCTATTAACAAGATGTCGCAGTGTCAGTTGCCTGTTTTCTATTGTTTTTGGTTTCAGAAAAGCTAGAAAATAAATATTCTCGGAATTGGACCGGACAAAAGCCAAAGTCAATATTTTACTAGAAGACTCAAGGAGCCAGAAGACGAGACGGAGAGGGGCCACGAGGTGGCCACACCACCTGGTGGCGTGGGCCAGCCCAGGCCGCACCAGGGGGTGGTGTGGGCCCCTCGGGCGCCAGGGGGTGGTGACGAAAACCCTAAGGACGAGATCAGAATTCCACAAAAAGTTCCACAGCGCCGCCGGTACCGAAGAGGAGATTCGGGGAATAGAAGTCTCTATTCCGACACACTGTCAGGATGAGGAAGTGCCCCTAGAGCCATATCCATCAACTCCACCGCCATCTCCATCGCCGTTGCTGACTCCCATGATGAGGAGGGAGTAGTTCTCTCTCGAGGCTAAGGGCTCTACCGGTAGCTATGTGTTCATCTCTCTCTCTATGCGTGATCTTATGAGATCATGAGCTTTGTAAATCTGTAGATCTATTCTCCTACTCAAGTGCTTTAATGAATCTCTGCTTATCCCCACATGTGTGAAGTTGACAGTGTGCGCACCGTGTGGCACTTTGGCTAAGGTTATATAAATACTTATGATGAGTATAATTTGAGTTGGATTTCTCTATGAGATTATGGTGTTTGTTGGAATCATCTAGCTCTCAAGGTGATAGTGAGGGGTTATCTAGATGGGGAATACAAACTTTAAGGCGTGCTGTTATAGACCTACATTGTCCAACCGGAGAGTAGTTCAGGGTAGCATAATGAAGAGAAGATATTTATATGAGAGTGTCCACTAGTGAAAGTATGATCCATAGGCCTTGTTTCTAAGCATTGAAACACCGTTTACAATCAGTCTTGTTACATGTTTGCTTGCTGGCGCTCGTATTTCATATTGCAATTACCACTTATAATAATCCATATTACTTGTATTTCACTATCTCTTCGCCAAACTAGTGCACCTATACACCTGACAAGTGTATTGGGTGTGTTGGGGACACAAGAAACTTCTTGTATCTTGATTACAGGGTTTCTTGAGAGGGATACCTTTGACCACTTCCTCCCTGAGTTCGATAAACCTTGGGTGATCAACTTAAGGGAAACTTGCTGGTGTTCTACAAACCTCTGGACTTGGAGGCCCAACACTGTCTGCAAGAATAGAAGCATGCGTAGACATCATGATGCAACCTTTTGATGGCTCCAAACTTATGGATGTCAAATATTTAACTTCTTGTGGCTTCCTCGGTGTTTAACTAGCTAACAGGAGGCTCCGAGCATATCAGTTTGGTTATCTAGATGATGCGCAGGTTGAGCAAGTTTCGTTGCCCTGTCCCCAAGCCTTCTCGATTGTGGAGAAGGACACCTAGATCCTCACCAAGGATCAGGTGGTGGAGATCATGGTTGAACTTTAGCCTAGTCAAGAGGAAGATGAAGAAGGAGAGGAGCAGGATGAGGATGAGCAGGAGCAGGAGCAGGAATACAACCTTGAATGGGAGGGATAGCAGTAGCAGGGGGACCCTGGGACCCATGGCCCAATCAGCCGCAGCAGGGGTTCAACTACGTCCCCAATCAAGAATTTCAGCAGCTCAACCAGCGCGTTGGGAAGATTGGACACACTCTACAAGGAGTGAATGAAGATGTGAGTGCCTTAACTCAAAACTTCAGTCACTTCATGACCAACTTCCCCAACTACTACCAGTAGTATCCGCACTAGCCGCCGAATGATGGCAACAACTGAGCCTGGCAATAGCCTAAGCTTGGGGGAGGTTTGAAAACCTCCAAACCTTGTGTTCATATTTTTATTTCTTCTTTTGATTTCTTTTTCATCTTAAAAATTGCATGTTTACTTTCAGTTTGCATTCCAAAACCGAAAATAGAAAAAAATAGTTGTAACTTCTAATGCAAATTCGTTTCTTTGTTTCTCTCGGAGATTGCTCAATTTTAGGTGACTTGGCAATAGGGAAATAGAGTGGGGGTTCGACTAAAGTACGAGAACGAAGCAAGCAAGAGGAGGTATCACATTCCTTTCATCACCTTTTTTGCAACCTTAAATTGATCGTACAATTATTTACTCGCTTGCACTGGAGTCACTCCCCACTTAGCTTGTTATCCTATAAATTCTATTCCTTTGCTAGTGTCTCCTTTTTAGCTTTGAAACAATGAGAAATGGACTTGGTTAAATATATTTCCTACATTTTTACAACAACAAAAAGCATCTAAAATATGACATGAGTCCATGTTTAGCCCAAAGGATTTTATTTTAGAACTACTCCGTCCCATTTGACCTTAATATAAATAGACTTGATAGCACCCTTGAATGAAATTGTCTGATAAAATGGATGTTTCGAAGTAGTAGAGATTATGGCACTTCTTTTTCTAATAATTACCGTAAGATATTTCTTTACGTGTGTAATTACAACACTTTAGTGCTCCATGGGGAACTATTAACTCCACTGGCCAACGAACGATCTAAAAGTGGGAAACCACTTGATTTCGGCTATTGTGTTATGTAAATGTCTATAGCAGCAATGCTATGATGGGTAAAATTTTAGCCTCCTCATGGTTTCACGTTCCAAGTGAAGTTGTAGTACTCCTTTGACCCACTATTTCTCAACAATTATTCCTTGGCATGGTCATGAGTGCACAACACAGTCCCAATTAACATGTTAAAACAGTGGCATGATTTCTCTATGAAAGAGCTGAAGTTTTTAAAAAGGAAGGAAAGGAAAAAGGTGCTTTGACAGTCTTGAAATTTTGACATGGGAATAGATGAGTTGTTCTCAAATTCAATATTTTTGGTGCCAACTTGAGTACTCTTAATTGATTAAAGAAACAAAAGCAAAAAAGTTTTCATCTCTCAACAAAGAGAGACACCAAAAGAATTTGTCTCACTTTCCTAGCTAAACTTTTGACACTTGCTCCGGCGTATGATTTATTTACTAGCAAGATATATGTGGTTAGGAAGTGGACTCAGTGCAATCTTGTGAATACTTGTATGATCATGTTTAAGATTGCAGGAATTGTGAAGAAAAGAATTTGACACCAATTCAAGCTTGTAAGTTCTTTTATTTGAGTCTCGAATCTCCGCTATTCTTCCTTATTTCCTTGTCACTCGAGGGCGAGCAACATCTAAGATTGGGGGAGTCGATAGCTGTGAGATTTGACACATTTTTGATGGTTTTTATTGATGGTTTTCTCCTGGATTTGATTGTTTTCTAGCTTTACCTAATGCTAATACTTCGGTAGCGAAAAAAACTTCATTTTTAATGTGTGTTTCAGGTTCTGAATGTCAAGGTTTTAACAAGAGAAACAAAATATTCAGGCGAAAACAAGTAAGTCTCTCTTTGGAAGCAATCGAGGGAGGCATATAGAGGCTTTAACGAGCAACTATATGGCGGGAACATTTTCCGGCCGTATAGCTGTCGCCGCCTTCGTCTTGTCAAAAGGGACAACTTCCATGAAGAGGCCAAACACGAAATCATAACACAGCAGCCGCCATCCCATCCAGAAAGGAGATAGAAGAGATCTAGAGAAGAAGGGGGAGACGTTCTTCATCTTGCTCCACGCTCTTTGACCTCCTAGCCATCACACCCCCATAGCCATTACTTGTACTTGAGAGAGAGAGAGATCTTCACTTTGCAAGATTAGGGTTTGAGATTGTTTCTTCCTATCTTGAATTGTGTTGGATTACTTTTCCATTCTTATTGTGGATCTCCATGGTAATATCGAGAAAAACTCCCTTTATTTAATTATATCGATGATGCTTTGTTCTCTCATGTGTGAGTAAGTTCCTTGGGCGTGGGAGATGTAAGGGATTGGTGAGATGTGATGTGCCTCCATAAATTTTCCATTAGTTTGTGATTGATTTTAATTACTATATTATGTGTGCTTGACTATCTGTGGGATGCCTAATGCTTGTTTTCCAATTAAGGGCCCAGACAACATGATGCTTTGTTCTACATAGATATGATCTTGTTCCCTAGTAGACCGGTGACCCTCGAGTGACACGGGGATATCAATGGGAAACTAGTTGACTCGAGGATAAAGAGGAACCACTTTACTTATTTCATTAGTCGGATCCAAGGAGCTTAATTGCTAAGAAACCTGAAGGATCTTAATCGTCTAGTGTCTGACCATGGTTTTGGTAACAGACTAGTAGGATTATTGAAGTTGGGATGAAATCTACCAAGAGGAGTTCCGGCTAATTATGGGTTGCTCGCCTACCCATATACTTATAAGATTACAATTGTTACAGTTATCACTCATCCACCTGGCACATTCACTATCACCATGAACTGTATCTCCCCGGGCCTTCTTAGTCATTTGTAGAAAACAACAAATAACCAAATCGTTCTTTACTTTTATGGTTTTTATTACAGAAGTTTACATTTTAGTTTTATTTAAATACATCTAGTTTAATCCAAATTTCATTCTTATTTCCACACTTGCAGTCAATTAACTAGAAGACCTGTGACAACTTTGAGTATGACAGAGACTTCACCCACAAACACTTACCTTTGGGATCCATGTGGGATTGATATCTATACTTCGAAACTAGCTACAAATGATATGTGCACTTGTAGACATTAGTATTTCTTCCGCGCATGATTATAGTTTAAAGAGTACTAGTCTGGCGGTTCGACTACATATGAAGCCTAGCGGTAGAGAGAAAGTAGACCCCCATCGTGTGAGCCATGTTTTTTCTACGAGATAAAATCTAGCATGATCCGAAAATTCATCTCCCAATCCTCATATTTGATTTTTCTTCCCGAATAAGATCCCATAGAACATCACATGGACATTTAGTTTTTAGCTGTGGAGCTGCATTAAATCTTACCATAATGAAATATACGCATAACGTTGAATATTCAATATTGGATCAAGACTCGCCCAACATTGCCAACTATTGGATCTTCTTTTCTAGTCTAGGATCTAGAAGATTCTATTCATAGTGTTTAGCAGAATGACTATGCGCAAACCTGAAAACACACTTCTCGATCATTCTAGAATCACCTCCATCATTCCTCTAGACCATGGTCCCAAAATTTTCAAGTATTAGGTAGCTAATAAACGTTTATTTATATATGATATAAAGTAAAAGAACCAAATATACACCATTACTTTTTGTAGATGTGGCTCTTTCATATTTTTTTGAGCTTTACCTATTACAAAGCATAATTTTATATAGTGATGATATGTCATACTTTATTATGCGAGTCTCACTTGCAAAGCACGTGCAACTTACTAATGAAAGTATGGTGCACAAATACAAAGAGGCCGCTAATCTTGTCCAACTAAACCAGGAATTTGTAGATAATAAGGCCACAAAATATACAAAAAGGACCCTAGTACAGAAAGGAAAGGCACAATCAGGTAGAGCTTCATTGATTATCAATGGTGGTATATAAAATAAGGCCACGGCTCGAGGCCGGATCAGTGAGTCCTCATTTCCCCCCACCCAAATCACAATGCTTGGGATGGTCACTCTGAAGATGGAAGCCACCATTCTCAACTGTTCCTCCTACTCCCAGCCCCTGAACCCATGGCGGGTCTACAAGGTATCTCCATTTCCCCTCATAATCCATTGATTTTTCTTTTGTCGGTTTGTCCTTGCAACTATTTTATTTTTCGAACTTCCATTTCTGTAGTGCATGGATATTCATCTAGTCTGCCTCCACTGCGTCCGCAAGATCACCTCCTGCCAAAAGTGCGAGCACCCTAGCGGTGGATTGACCCATGAGCCTTCCATGGATGTCGTCCTATCAACGGCTAGGGTTCAGCCCATAAAGGCTGCAGTAGTTTGCTGCCCTACTACGAACTCCACGAGCACAAAATCACGTGTCGGTACACTCCTTGCACTTGCACGGAGACCGGCTGCGACTTTGCCAACCCGCCGCTAGCGCTCATCACCCACCTCGAAGCGATCCACTCGATCCAAGTGCACAAGATCTAGTATGCCACCACCAAAGCTTTCTAGGATCTAGTGCTGCTGCCGGGTGAGGCGTCCTGCCGGCTCATCCTCATTGGGGAGCAGGACGGTGATACGTTGCAAACGTATCTATAATTTTTGATGTTCCATGCTTGTTTAGTATCTACTTTCTTATGTTTTGTCTACATTTGGAGATATTTTTACACACTTTCTGGGACTAACCTATTAACAAGATGCCACAGTGCCAGTTGCCTGTTGTTTGTTGTTTATGGTTCCAAAAAAATTAGAAAATGAATATTCTCGGAATTGGACGGGACAAAAGCCAAAGTCGATATTTTACCGGAAGACTCACGAAGCCAGAAGACAAGACGGAGAGGGGTCAGGGGCAGGCCACACCATAGGGTGGTGCGGGTCCCCCTGGTCGCGCCACCAGGTGGTGTGGGCCCCTCCAGCCTCCACTGACCTTGCCCTTTCGCCTATAAGAAGCCTCCGATGAAAAAACCCTAAATCGTCAAGCCTCCAGCCATGAAAAGTTCCGCAGCGCCGCCGCCAACGAAGAGGATATTCGGGGGACAGAAAATCTCTGTTCCGGCACCCTGCCGGGACGGGGAAGTGCCCCCGGAGCCATCTCCATCGCCATTGCTGACTCCCATGATGAGGAGGGAGTAGTTCTTCCTCGAGGCTAAGGGTTCTACCGGTAGATATGTGTTCATCTCTCTCTCTATGCATGATCATGAGCTTTGTAATCAAGTAGATCTACATTGCTACTCAAGTGCTTTATTAGATCTCTTCTCTCCCCATTTGAGTGAAAGTGACAGCGTGCACACCATGGTGGCACTTAGGCTAGAGATTACAAATACTTGTTATGAGTTATATTTGGAGTTGGATGTCTTTATGAAATTGTGGTGTTTGTTGGAACAATCTGGTGCTCAAGGTGATAGTGTGGGGTTATCTAGATGGGGAAAGCGAACTTTGAGGTGTGCTATTATAGCCCTACCATGGATTAGAGTGTCCAACCGGAGAGTAGTTCATAGTAGTATCATAAAGAGAAGATATTTATATGAGAGTGTTCACTAGTGAAAGTATGATCCCTAGGCCTTGTTTCTAAGCATTGAAACATCGGTTGCAACTAGATTTGTTACATGTTTGCTTGCTTCCAAATTTATTTCAGTTTGCGTTTAGTCTCTTGCACACCAACAAGCTATTGTCTGGCACCGTTGTATTATATCCATACCACTTGTATTTCACTATCTCTTCGCCGAACTAGTGCACCTATATACCTGACAAGTGTATCGGGTGTGTTGGGGACACAAGAGACTTCTTGTATCTTGATTGCAAGATTGCTTGAGAGGGATATCTTTGACCACTTCCTCTTTGAGTTCGATAAACCTTTTGTGATCCACTTAAGGGAAAACTTGCTGCTGTTCTACAAACCTCTGCACTTGGAGGCCCAACAGCTGTCTACAAGAATAGAAGTGTATAGACATCAGACGGCGACGTGGTCATCCAGATGATTGGCATGGTAAGCATGGTCCCCCTCATGTCTGCGGTCTGTGTTAGGGCCGCGATGTGCGACCTGTCAGTGTACAGGGTGAGGATGTGGGCAGAATGCCCACGGCTGCTCTCCTAGACGGACGATAGGAGAAGGACCGCCACCGTGATGGTGGAGCTCCATGCGTCGAGTTCCGCTATGTGGCGTGACGTCGCATTTGAGGACCCTACGTCTTATCTGGCGGCGCCGCCGCAGTACGTGGTTGGTTCTGCTACGTCGAATGAGCTGCGTTTCTTCTTTCGCATCGAGTTTTAGTGGTGATGTAAGTTGTTGTTAATTGGTTTAATTGCAGAAATATCATTTTCATACCAGGAATGGTGGATTTTGTAGTAGTAGTACTCTATCTCCATCCCAATAAATAAGGCTCCCTTATTTTTCTTGTTTTTTGTTTGACCAAGATTTACTCTAAATATATATGAAGAATGTTGGTACTGTACAAATTTAGCATCATTGGAAAGTGTGTTTCAATACGAATTCAGTGAAACAAATTTTAATCAATATAAGTAAATTTTAGTTGCTCCATTTATTCGGTCATGCTTTTACTTTGGAGTGCGCATGCGCCTTATTCCATGAAACGGAGGTAGATGAGTTCGGCGGATGTACTCTCCTGAGTATTTTCCATGAAGTCTTAACTTTCGACGGCTTGGGTGGATGTACTCTACTTAGTAGTAAGCTGAATAGTATTATAAGGCTCTCTGTTTAGGAAGTCTAGAGGTCCAATTCACAATATACCAAGTAGATGAATTATTCACTCAAATTAATGTATGCATGCACCACTAGTTTTACAAGCATGAGATGCTGGATAAAAAAGGGGACATGATGAGAGATGAAACAACATGCATTGGGAGATTGAGAGAAAAGAGAGGTATCTAAATTAAAGAGTCACGGGAATTAAGACAATAAAGAAGATAGGTCTTATAATTGCTAACAATTTTAAAAAGCTCTCTGGCCTAATTATCCCAAACAGAGGTAGGAGTACTGGTCAACATACATTCGGGGGTACTAGTATGTAGTAGTAGTAGTAGTAGTAGTAGTAGTAGTAGTAGTAGTAGTACAATAGTGGAGTACAATAGTAGTAGTACTCCCCTCCGATTCATATTAATTGTCATTGGATTGGATGTACTCATGTGTAGCACTAAAACATGTCTAGATAGATCCATTTTCGCGATAAGTTAATATAGCCATTTTTGGAGTAGTACAAGTTTGGTTGGAAGAAATCATATTCTTTCCGTAGTAGGGACGGTGGTTTTTTGCTAGTAGAAGTACTAGTACATAGGAGGTAGTAGTAATATATATGTTTATATTGTACTAACTCAACATACACTCGGGCAATCGACAAAATTTCTTCTTGCGGTTCTACTGCTACAGTGTTACTAGCAGTTTTTCAGGTGCCCATTCACCCTCTGTCTTTCAGCAGTACTCTGCCCTTAAGAAGTATAAATGTGATTACTCAAAGAAAGTTTCTACCACTATAAAATTATAATCTGCAATGGCTGTTGATTGACAAGACAATTGAGGTGGGGTGGCTATTGGCGTTCTACGATGTCTACTCCTACTATCACTCTGCAGTGAAATAAAAGAAACAGTTGTGATTTCTTGCATTAGTCTTGCCTCCACCCCTTGCATGCCTACAGTATATACATGCATTAACTTCCGACTAGTAGTACAACTAGGAGTAGTATCAAGCAAGTATATACCGAAACGCAAAGATATACTTGTAGGTCACATGGTGTAACATTTTGAGTCTTCGTCTTCTGCTTCTTTGGTCTTCTTGCGCTTGCCCTTTCCCTTTCCCTTATTCCTTAGTTATATTTTGTTGAATATTTCGAGAGTTTGTTGACCTCTCTCGAAGTTCACTATCCGCCAGTATACCTCGTAGGTCGCATAGGCATTGAGGCTTGCATACTTGATCTGCTCTTCGATCAGGGGCATGTTCCCCCACTGCTTGTGGTCCATATCCTTCTTCTTCATCATGAATTTGTAACGGATCTCTCTGAGGGCCACCGCGTAGTCATCCAAAGAATCCTTCTCATTTGTGGAGCCGGTAGGCTTCCACCTCTTCTGTATGTCCACGAAGTTCATCACTGGCACTAGAGAACGCCTAAGCCTGGTACCGTCATTGCCAATATCGATGCCTGCAAAGGAAATGTTAGGGTTGGCGAGGAACTCTGCTAGCTTGGAGCATGGCTGGTCGGCATAGAAGATCTGGTAGACCAGGCAATCCATGCCCACACATAGCTGGACGATAGCAGCCTTCTGCATCGATGATTGTTCGTTGGTGTACTCAATGTCAAGGCTAACAATCTTGTCGTATGTTTCCTCCAGGAGATTTTGGATTTTCTGGATGTAATCGTTCACCACCGACGCTCCGTTGGTACACGCCACCTGTAGTATGGTGTTGCCAGGGTCCAGGAAGTAGTACATCTTGTCCAACGGTGCCGCCATGGACGGTGATTGGCGCCTTCTTTTATTTTGTAGAGGTCCGGGCGAGTGACAGAAAAGGAATGGGATAGATAAGAAAGGAACCGCTAGGAAGATTGGGAGATGCATGCATGAGCGGTTCTGGAGACGAAAGGGCATGCAATTTCCCCTGGCCCCGCCCACGTACTCCTATAGAATAGAATTTATTTACAGATCAGTTTTACGGACGCTGATTATTTAGGTAGCTATAGGTTGATTTCTAGATTATACAAAAAGTAGAAGAACCAAACACACGGGATACTTTATGAACTTGGCTCCAAATTATAAATATTTTTAGAGTTTTACCTACTCCCTCTAACCCAAATTAGTTGACTCAAATTTGTCAAGATATGGATGTATATAATACTAAATCATGTCTAGATACATTCGAATTTGGATAAATCTAAAGCAACTAATTTGAATCGGAGGGAGTACTATAATTTTATATAAAATGATATTTCATACTTATATTATCTTATTCTCATGTGCAAGGCACTTGCAACTCACTAGAGTTATCTTGTCTTATCTTACCACTATATAGTGTACGAATAACTTTAAATATTGACTATTGGATCAAGACTCGTGAATCCCAACATTTCCAGCCGTTGGATCTTCTTTTTCATTCTAGCATCTAGAAGATTCTATCGATAGTCTTCATCACAATGAATGCTAAGCACAAAACTCAAAACACACTTCTCCATCATTCTAGAATCTTCTCCCTTGTTTCTCTAGACGATGTTACCAAAATTTTCAAGTTTTAGATAGCTAATAATCGTTAACTTCTACATGATGTAAAAATTACAAGAACCAAATATACACTCATACTTTATAGATGTTGATCAAATTTATATTTTTTCTGCTTTACCTATTATAATTTTATATAGTGATGATATGTTAGACATCTATTATCTGAGTCTCACGTGCAGGGTACATGCAATTTACTAGTTATATATAGTGCACGAATAACTTTGAATATTGAGCGTTCGATCAAGACTCTCGAATCCCAACATTGCCAGCAGTTGGATCTTCTTTTCCATTTTAGCATCTAAAAAATACTACTCTCTCCGTCCATAAATAACTGACTTGGGTTTGTCTAGATTCGAATGTATCTATACACTAAAATGCGTCTAAATACATTCGAATCTAGAAAAAACCAACTCAGTTATTTCTGAACGAAGGTACTACTTTTGATAGTCTTTAGCACAATGTATGCATATTACTACTCCAAGTTACTTCCCACTCAGACCAGCCTTAGAGCATCTCTAGCATGAAAAAAAATAGCATGCTATTTAGCGTGATATAGCGTATTTGGAGAGTCCACGATATTTTTAAATATTTTGCTTGCTATGGCGCTATTTTTTAAATAGCTTGCTATATCGCGCTAAAACATCATAGCGTTAGCACTATTTCAAGTATAGGACGTTAATTTTTTGTTGGTGGGTGTGGAGTAAGATAACATATGATGAATGTGTCGAGTAAGCAAACATACAATAAAAATTTGATTGTTAAACTTAAGTGATCGCGTCAAGCCACCGCCTCCTCTTGCAGCACCCAACATTGTACCTAGATTCAGCCATGTCGGTTATCCTCCAACTTGGATAGCGCCAGAATCGATTATGCATGTACAAGTATTACTCTAGGCAATTCATTGATGCTGAAATCCTTTATATTCATAATAATACCTGTTATATTTTTTAGTTTTTATGAAAAGATGTTTTGTAAAATAGCGCGTTATTAGCACGCTATAACTTTCATATCGTCTTGAGAATAGCCACACTAAATTAAATGGCACGCTAGTATTTTTTTCCCTTGATCTCTAGTGGCTTGTCTAAATTTGGTAGTCTCTTAGAGCATATATAGTGGCTTGTCTAAATTTGTTAGTCTACATCATCACATAGATAATGGTGTAAAAAGACTCTTTTTACACGACTTTAGTTTTCTAGTGGATAGTCTAAATTTAATAGTCTATATGTCCATCTGCACACAAATAGTCAATATACATAGCTAATAAGTACAACAAATGCTTTGATTTGGCGTGGGAGCGAGCTCGCGAGCGACCAACTTTGCTTTAGACATGGTGGCTCGGTTGTCCAAATAAGGACAATGAGTAGTAGTTTGGAGGATGTCTAAATTTTAGGCCACCGGATACACAAGCCACTGAAGGCATTTTTTGGTCCATGGTGGTCTAGGCTTGGACTACCGGATACACTAGCCACTAGGGATGCTCTTAGGCTGGTCATAGTGGGAAACATACTTGTTCATGTTACTACCTTCATGTGTGTATGTAATTGAGCCAAACGTAGAGAACCTATTTTTGCAGAAATAGCTGTGGAAATACTCCATACCTAGAAAGACTAGGACATTAGAGTAAACTATTTTTTCTAGTCATTGGACTATAGCTATTCCTAGGATAGGACATGATATTATTATTCTATATCTTTTGACATGTATAGCCAAATTCAAAATCCCAGAGCGGCAAATTCTCCCGCCTCACCTCCACCAAAATATTTCGAGTGGTCACACGCCCCAAGTTGTAGCCGTACGGAATTCCTTTTCTACCCCTGACAATGGCCTATCTACTAATGCCAGGGCATGGGTATGGTTTGTAATCCCCCTCCCCCCTCGGGGGGGGGGGGGATCCCATAGCTCTAAACCTGGGTAGTCCACCTTCCACCGACGCCATTTCCCCCATACCACTCCAAAAAACCCTAACCCCTTTCTCACATCGGGCTCCTGCACCACCACACCGGAGCATCCCCGCAGCGCTTCACCGGCCTACACGCCACCCAACCCCCTCTCACCTCCAGCACCTGGACCACCGCACCATAATCAGCTCCGCCGCACTTCGCCCGCCTTCATGCCACCCAACCCCTATCTCACCTCCAGCTCATGCACCACCGCACCGGAACATCACCGTCGCACTTAGCCCGCCCACACGCCACCCCAAACCCCCTATCCCACCTCCGGCTCCTGCACCACCGCACTTCACCGGCCTTCACGCCATACCTCGATACCATATACTCCTGACCAGTCTACGGGATCAGCCGACGACCACCTTACCGAACCTAGTTCACTGACACCCTTTTCCATACAACCGTGTTAGTTTTTCCGACTCCCTCGTCCACAACACCTGACCTGCTTCACCTACGCTGGTGTGTGCTGCATTAGATCTGCTTCATGGACACAACAATCCACTACACCATCTCTGCTTCATCGATGCTCTTGTGCAGCGCCTCGAATACATAATCAGTCGTAACAGATCCGCTTCACCGATGACGCCATGCACTACATCGGATATCCTTCACCAGCCATCTTGTCAAGCAAGCTAGACCCATCAACAACCTCCACAGATCTGCTTCATAGACACCATCGAGATCTATCTGCTTCAGCCCGACTCACCACTACCGGGCACCCTCGGCATCCTTGACGTGACCCGCAAAGATGTCGTGTATGCGTAAATGATGCCGTGACCTAGGTAAACCAGATCTGCTTGTTCGTTTGTTTCAATATAGTAGGTATAAGCTTGCGACAGTGAACTGCATTTCTGTATGGGTGGTAAATTCCTACCTCAATATTGGCTTAATTGATATCCCACTCTCCCTTGATAAATTCGGTGTAGTCTATGTTAAATCCAGGCGTTAAACTACTCCTTTTGTTTCGAGGTATAAGGCGTCTTTGTTATGCCTGTTTTTTCCTTGACCAACAATTACTCTTAATATGCATAAACAATTTTGGTAGTAAAAAACTGACATTATTAGAGTTCATTGGTATTATGCAGTTCATGGCAAATGTTAATTCACTGAACATCTGAAGCTTCCTGCCTGTTCTACAAGTTCACAAGTTATGTCATCATAATGTGCATTTGCTTTGTCTATTGCTACAATACTGACTGCATGCAATTTCGGAGTTCATTGGTAGTATTAAGCCACTGAACGTGTAGGTTAACATTCCCTGCTCTACAAGTTCAGAATTTATGATATTTTAATTTCAATCTGGTTGTTCTAAGCAACCACAGTAACTGTCTTTTCTTATGTAATTCATTTAACATTGTATGTCATTGAACTTGTTGGTTTTGCATTCCCTCTACAAGTTATGCCATTATTATTTGTGTCAATTAAGCTCCGACGGTAGCTGCTGCCTATTGTGTAGTACTCCCTCCATTTCAAAATATAAGATGTTTTAGCTTTGTGAAAGGAGTGTATCTAGAGACCATTTAGTGTGTAGGTTTACTCCAAACCTACATGAACCTACACACTAAAAGTGGTCTAGATACACTTATTTCACAAAGCTAAAACATCTTAACCTACATGAACCTACACGCTAAAAGTGGTCTAGATACACATCTTTCACAAAGCTAAAACATCTTACATTTTTAAACGGAGGGAGTACATCCATTCCGTAAAAGAAGGCCTACTTTTTTAAAGTCAAATAATGATGACTTTTACCAAGCACATATAAAAATATATTAAGGGTTAATTTTTGGCATTTCCGTCTATGAAAATATATGCTCCGATGTATCTAATGGTGTTGGTTGGCATGGTAAATGTCCCTGGTATGTTCAACAAACTTGGTCCAATTTTGCGTTGATTGACTTGCGAAAAATTTATATGCCTTATTTACTTTGGATTGGATGTAGTATTACATGGCATGTTTTAAGGCACTTAACATGGTTATTTGCATACCCTGCTCTATAAACTCAAGTTTCTCAATTATAATTTCTGTAGCAGCAGTATTTACCTTCTATTATGTAGTTCATGGCATTTTAAGTCACTTCACAGATGGGTTAGCATTCCCTGCTCTATAAGTTCACGAGATATACCACTGCAATGTCTATCTTGTTCGTCCAAGTGTTAGTATAGTAACTGCCTGCTCTGTGGATGGTGACAAGTTTTATGGCACTTCACATATTTGTTTGCAATCCTATTTCACAAGATAAATCATTGTAATTTCTCTCTTATTCGTGCTAAGGAGTGACTATAACTGTATTATATTTTGTTGCCATGGCAATATTTATTTCATTTAAATGTTTGTTTATATTCCGCCATTCCATACTCTATGTGGTCACAAGTGATTATACTATAATGTCTATCTAGTTCTTTGTAAACAGCAATAGCCGCTATCTGATATTATTTCCTCTCACAGGGAACATGGAGAATCGTAGAGTGAATCTCCCCTACAATTTTGTAAGTACCAGTTGCTTTCTATTGCTGAATGCAAACCTGTTTTATGTGAATGAGTGGCCTGAACCTATATGCATAGGAGCAAAAATAAAGTAGATGGATTATCTATCCAAGTACGATGCGGTGGATGTCTTCAAAGAACAAACTAACAACATGATGTCCTCCAATGGGACTACACAAAGAGAAATAGTAAGTCTCTTGTTTTTACTGAGATGTGCGTAGTGTCAGATGCTTGTTTGTAAGAGGTACCATATAATTTGGCTAATTATTAGAACAAGGTTGACCTTAAACAAGACTAGACAAAAACCAAATGTAAATTCCTCGATTTATAATTCAATGTGCTCACTTGATTTTGGTGATGATCTATTCTTTCTATATTTCACTTGTGTTCATCTATCTATGTGTTAACTAGATCATGATTAGATGGTGGTGATTTAAGTATATCCACTTTTATGCTATATTTTTCTGCTATGTAACAAAGATCAATTGTAAATCTCTCAAATTATAATTCATTTTCTCAGACAATCATGATGATCTATTCTTTGCTATATTTGACTCATCATCATATCTATCTATCTATACATGCATCAACTAGACTATGATTATGTGGTGGTAATTTAAGTATATCCACTTTTGTGCTAATTCGTAGTCTATTATCGTATTTTTCTGCTATATTTAAGAGTTTTTATGCACTTTGGATGTAGTCACATTGTCTAGTGTCGGCACCACATGAGTTGGTCAATATTAGAACAAGATGACCTTTAACGGTACTACACAAAGACCAAACGTAAATCCCTTGATTTATAATTCAATTTGCTCACTCAATCATGGTGGAGATCTCTTTTTGCTATATTTGACTGATGATCTTCTATATATATATATATATACGTTAACTAGACCATGATTAGGTGGTGGTGATTGAAGTATATCCACTTTAATGCTAATCTATATTCTATTATAATATTAGAGATCGCCACCATGATTGATCTTATATGCACTCTGGAGGTAGTAACATATTCTAGTGTTATATGTATGAGACTAGTATAAATTACTTGGTCTTCGTGGGGAGTAACTTGGACTAGTAAAAATGCATACAATACGAATCCAAGTTACTCTACCAACACTAAAGGGTGTCTAGATACATTCATTTCACAAAATCCATAACATCTTATATTTTTAAACGGAGGGAGTTCTATCTAGACTACTCATAGTGAGATTGTCATAGCTATTATCATCTAATATGATCACAAATAACTATATATGTATTATAACCATCTTAATATGATTTGGAAGTCTATCATGCACCTAGTTTTTGATTGCTTAATTCATTACCTCAATAGCTACTTGATACGTCCATAACGTATCTATAATTTTTGATGGTTTTATGCTAATAATATGCTTTTGACACACTTTTTTTTATAAAGTTTATGATTTATTTGTACTAACCTACTAATAGTTGTAAAAGTGCACAATGTTCTTTTTTTACACTTTCATGTGTGGAAATTACCAAGAATATATGTGGAAACCTTGTTGGAGTCAAATTGGGATTTTTCCAGAAATCTGTCTCAGAAATCTTTTTTAAGATGATCACGTTTCGAGTCGACGACGGCATCAAACGGAAAACTCTTCAACTACAAAGTTGTTGGAAATTTCGTGAAAAACGTTCTGGATATAAATTTTAGCTGATTCCGAGTCCGGACGGGCCTTCTAGACCCGATTTACTATAGCCCAAGATGGGGTGACGGGAATCCGAGAAGCTATATAAAGGGTAATTCGCCCAAGGCACCTCCTCCCACGAATTTTCAGCCACCAAAGCCACATTTTTGCCTCCCCCATGGATCCCATCTCCATGGGGGAGGACTCCCATGAAGCCATGAAGGGGGCTCAGGGGCGGTGCTCCCCCATGATACCGGCGGCGGGGAAGGAGTCCCCCGCGCCGCCGCCCTCTTCACCCTCTTTACCGCCATATCCATCACCTAATCCTCCTAGTATGTAGTGGTTCATCCTCCCGCACACCTCTGTACCGTCCTATGTAAACATGGTGTTTGATGCTATAAGTTATAATCCTATGATCTATGTCATGTTTGCGTAGTTTCTTTGTTCTTAGATTGAATGGTTGAACGTATTTGGTTCATTAGAGTTGTATATCGATATGGTACAGTCCTTTGGTGTCTATTATATTTGTGCGCGCATGGATTAAACATCATAGGATTTGTAGTATGTATAAAAGGAAGGGGGAGTTCTGCCGGAGTGATAGAACCTGAGGACGTGAACCGGAACATTGCACGTATAGGAGTAAGAGGACCATTAAATTTAAGGCTATGGTTGGGGAAACCTTAATGCATTGATTAGTACTTACGAATGTTTGCTAACAATCCAATCATATAGTACATGTAATCAAGTAGTGAAGCGCATGTATATTTAGCCTCTCCCACATAATAAATTGCATCGAAGACAATGAACTCGATCTGTTCACTATTTAAACTTGGACAAAGCCACCACAATTACCACCACTATTCCACACTCATGGTCGGTTAGTTTAGTGTATTTTATTGCTACAGCAACTAGCTTTACTTTCTTGTTATTTATTATCATGCAAATCTATCTCTAGTACATGTATTGTTTCTCTAGTTTTATTTCCTACATAATGCAAACATTTAGTGTGTGTAGAGTTGTTTCAGTAGTGGATAGAATTTGAGAGAACATCCATACTATATTTAGCTCCTCGTTGGGTTCGACACTCTTACTTATCAAAAAGGCTTGAACATGTTGGGTTCGAATTACAAAAAAATAGTTGTACTTGTTACTTAAAAACGTTTTCAAAAAGGAAAGTGATTGGAAAGATGAGTAATGGTTAAGTGGGGGTCAACCTTGAACACTTGGGTTCATGCCTATGAAACCAAAACAAATCTTCCCATGGAAGCTTTTCTGTTAAAAACTTGTAGAAATGCATGAAGCCTTGGAAAAGAAAGATATTTCTAGTATTGATCTTAATGCTTATTTATACAAAAATACTTGAATGTTGCTCCTATGCCTAGCTGAAAGGCGTTAAAGAAAAGCACTATTGGGAGATAACCCAAATTATTTTTATTTTCAGTAAGTTTTTATTTTGTTGAGTCTTAGAAGTTATTTATTCATTAATAACCTCTACTTATCATTTTTGTGTGGTTTTTGTGCCAATAATAACCTCTAATGAGAGAGAAGTAAGACTTGGGAAAGTTGCTATCTCGAAACAGATTTTTGTGCTTCACTAAAAAAATCATGAAAAATCTGTGTACATCGAATTGAGCTGTAATTTTTTGTGCTTATGCCCCAGGTTATTATATAACTTTATTTAGTTTATCACTTTTCGATTTGGGCAACATAAGGTCTTCGAAAAAAATAGGTTTTACCTGCTGGTCTGTTTTGATAGATTTCTGCCGTTATTTGCATTTGCCTCTAAAAATCTCTTTCTCCTTGAGTTCTCGCCAATCACTTGAGCTTTTAGAAGGAATTACTACAGTAGCTTGTGTTTTAATGGAAGTTTACTTGTGTTGAAACTAAACCCAAAGACTTATTATCTTGAATACACTAATGTTGCTAATGAAGATTATGTAAAGTTTTGTATGAAGGGAATTTTCAAGTGTAGAGAAGAACAATGTGATGAGATGAAGTATGGACAAAAGCTCAAGCTTGGGGATGCCACCCGTGTTACCCAAGAAATATTCAAGAAGTACAAGCGTCAAAGTTTGGAGATGCCCAAGGCATCCCCTTCGTCATCAATAAAAATCTCAGGTTTTCTTCCAAACACTTTATTTTTATTGTTTCATGCACAATTGCATTGTTCTTGGAGCGTCTTTGTTTTTGTTTTTAGTTTTCTTTTGTTTGGTTTGCTTAAAAAAATTTTTTGGATCCCTGCATTCATATGTGGTTTCAAATAAGTTGATTGGTGATTGGAAAAGAGTAGGAACCTTCATGCTTATAAGTGGTACAAAAGGAACTTTTTAGACTGTGGCCTAAACTTTATCATGTCATGTTTGATATTTTTTTGACTTTAGGCTTAGTGATTATTGCTATAGCATGACTTGTTCCAAACAATTGAGATTGCTTAATATGCCTTGAAAGGATCATGCGTTGTTTTAGCATTCAAAAGCATAATATTGTGGTATTCTCCTTTGATGCTTTATTTGGGTTGACTTGGTGCATGCTTACACCATGTTAAGACTATGAAAAAGTCATCTTAGCCTCTATGATCATTTAGTTTATGACTTGTAATATCACTTTATGCTTTAATTAATAATGTTTTGTCGCTTTGCATGATTATGGCCATTATTTCTCTCTTAGTTGGTCACTCTCAGTCTTTTGCTAGCCTCCGCTTGTACCAAGTATGAGTTCCACTCATGCATCCAACTCCCAATGAAACCAAGTTATTCCAAAGCGTCCACTATAAATTCCTATGCATGGTGTGTTACACCAATCTAAGTCTATTCATGATTTTATCTACCTTCCGAATTAAACTTGTTATGTGAAAATTAGTGATTAAAGCTCTCACAAACTTGATGGCACACTTTACTTTCTTGCACTTAATAAACTTGAACCATTGTGTCCATCTATGTTGCATATATGCTTGCGCTTTAGAAGTTGCGAATTAGCATAACCATGTTGTCATGGGGAACACTTTCAATATTGCACTTATTATTCAGTTGATATCATGATCTTTTGCTTACGGATCCCGGCGGTGTGAAGTAAAAGTGGAGCTTGTAAGCTCATGAAGTTTGTATGTCTGTTAGAGAAACGCCTGGGTAGCTAGCCTAAGCCATGCCTAATCATGGTGGAAACTTACAGCAAAACCAGAGCATTCCATGAAGCATCCTCTATAAAAACATATGCAAATAGCAAATAAAAAGATCGCTGAGATGCTCATTGTCTGTTGCCTTGTCATTTTGATATGGGATAGCTCCTGTATCATGGGGCAAGGGGTATCCCGTTGGCGGTTCTCTATGATACACATGTACCTACAATGACAAGAACTTACTCATGACTAAAATTGAGTAGCATAAGGTTCGGTACTCGTAAGTACGGGGTATGAGATTTTCAACTTATAACTTTGTCACTTTAACCTTAATCACTTCAAGATGTTTATGATAGGGGCAATGAGAGCTGAAAGCTAATAAGTACCATAATTTTGGAAGCTCTTTATGAAACTTCAATCTCTGCTTTCTGTTGTGAAGGGCCTTTCTTTTTACTTTTTATGTGGAGTCTCCATCTTCTATCTTTATGCACCTATTAAAAGAGCATACTGGTCATTCTTAGTTTAATGTGCATTGTCCCAAAACTTTTTGATTGATTCATAACTTTGAGATTGCTTGCTCTTAAATTATTTGTATCTAGTCACCCTTATCAACTTTGAAGGTGTCCTATGCATTTATGTTTTGCTATACTATGAGGGACAAGCTGAATGCCACTCTTATTATGTTTTCTGTATGTGAAACAAACAAACGACTTTCAATGCATTGTTATTCATGATATTTTGTTTATACCTTTTCATGTTACAACATAGTTGCTATGTCTTATTGTTAGAACTCTATCTTTCATGTTCATGTTTAGAGTACCTTGATCTCAATTATCAACGCTTTTACAATAATGATGATCAAGATTATGTTGTCTACATGTCACCCCAAAAATTATATTGTTTTTATCGAGGAAGAGCAGGAACTAAGCTTGGGGGTGTTGATACGTCCATAACGTATCTATAATTTTTGATGGTTTTATGCTAATAATATGCTTTTGGCACTATTTTTTGTATAAATTTTATGATTTATTTGGACTAACCTACTAATAGCTGCAAAAGTGAACAATGTTCTTGTTTTACACTTTGATGTGTAGTAATTACCAAGAATACATGTGGAAAACTTGTTCGGGTCAAATTGGCATTTTTCTAGAAATCTGTCTCAGAACTCTTTTTTAAGATGATCATGTTTCGGGGTGAAGACGGCGTCAAACGGAAAACTCTTCAACTACAAAGTTGTTGGACATTTCGCGACAAATGTTATGGATATAAAATTTAGCTAATTCCGAGTCCGGACGGGCCTTCTAGGCCCGATTTACTGCAGCCTAAGATGGGGTGACGGGAATCCAAGAAGGTATATAAAGGGTAATTCTCCCAAGGAACCTCCTCCCACGAATTTGCAGCCACCAAAGCCACGTTTTTTCCTCCCCCATGGATCCCATCTCCATGGGGGAGGGCTCCCAAAAAGCCATGAAGGAAGGGGGCTAAGGGGCGGTGCTCCCCCATGATACCGGCGGCGGGGAAGGAGTCCCCCGCGCAGCCGCCCTCTTCACCATCTTTACCGCCATCTCCATCACCTAATCCTCCTAGTATGCAGTGGTTCATCCTCCCACACACCTATGTACCGTCCTATGTAAACATGGTGTTTGATGCTATAAGTTATAATCCTATGATCTATGTCATATTTGCGTAGTTTCTTTGTTCTTAGATTGAATGGTTAAACATCTTTGGTTCATTAAAGTTGTATGTCGATATTGTACAGTCCTTTGGTGTCCATTATATTTGTGGGCGCATGGATTAAACATCATAGAGGTTTGTAGTATGTGTAAAAGGAAGGGGGAGTTCTGCCGGAGTGACAGAAACCTGAGGACGCGAACCGGAACTTTGCACGTATAGGAGTATGATGACCATTAAACTTAAGGCTATGGTTGGGGAAACCTTAATGCATTGATTAGTCTAACAATCCAACCATATAGTACATGTAATTCCAAGTAGTGAAGCGCATGTATATTTAGCATGTCCTACATAGAAAACTGCATCGAAGATAATGAACCCGATCTATTCCAAAGCCACCACAATTACCACCACTATTCCACACTCATGGTCGGTTAGTTCAGTGTATTTTATTACTCTAGCAACTAGCTTTACTTTCTTATTATTTATTATCATGCAAATCTATCTCTAGTACTCGTATTGTTGCTCTAGTTTTATTTCCTAGATAATCCAAACGTTTAGTGTGCGTAGAGTTGTATCAGTGGTCGATAGAACTTGAGAGAACATTCATCCTACCTTTAGCTCCTCGTTGGGTTCGACACTCTTATTATCGAAAAGGCTACACATGATCCCCTATACTTGTGAGTTATCACTACTCTACATGATGCACATATAGATTATATTGCCAATTTGATTCTTTAATTTGCTCATGATTAAAGCAATGTAATGATATTATTAACATAAACGGTTAGAGCATCGCCCTGTCAAGGCGGAAGCTGCGGGTTCGAGCCCCAGTAGTCCCAAACTAGGGATGGCAATTTCTGTGAGAAATACAATGTTTGATTAATAATAAACAAGAGATTTTCATCTATACATGATCAGATGATCTTGCGAGTTTAATAATAGCCACCAGATGGTTCAATTGGTTATGGTTCCTATGAATTTTAGTTGACTTGTGATTGCATCAATGCTATATTCTGACGTGGTGCTTAGACATACATTAATTAAATACTTCATTGACCTTGCAAGATGCCTAATGTATCATTTGCTTATTTGTCTACTGGATTTTCTTTCCTAGTTATATGTATAATGAGACAATCAGCAGTTGGAAATACAATAGCTGTAGGCATTACAAAGCAGGTTTATGCTATGTTTTGGATGCATCCAACTATTGTTTTGGCAGCAAATGACCCATCTCTTTGTTTCTCTTCTTTTTTTTATTTACTGGCCCGATGATCAAAATAATTGAATGATATGGCTACTAAAAAGGAATGGTTGATATCTTGTTTGTCTGAAATGATTCTGGTAGTCTATTTAAGACACTTGATATATTGCTTGTTTTTCCAATGTACTATCATAGTTCCCTGATGATTAAAGCAATGCCACATGTGGTAGGAGGTCACTTTTTTTGGCTAGTTCATACTATAGACCACTTTTAAATGCTATTTTTATATTTTAGGTTAATGCTTTATTGTCCCGACCAGTTCTAAGGAGCTGAACGAATCTCACGCATCTCTTTTTGTTATATTATCTATATTTCCGTTATGCAGTGATATGATTAGTTTATGAGGGAAAGAGTCGAGTTGCTTGATTCCGTGCATTCATTGTCAGACTAGTTTAGTTAGTCTACATGAGACACACATGTTCATCACTTGATTTATTATATTAGGACAATGCCAATTTTGCAATTGTTTGACAACAAACATGGTGTTTTTCTCCTGCTTTGCTGCTCTAATTTAATATTTCTTAGTTTCAGCATTCAAATAACATGTAGTGTTTGTTCCAGAGTGGCTATGATACTGGCACATGTACGCATCGGTCCGGGATATCGACAGTTCATGTTATTCCGGAAAGAGATGTACGAGGCACATCATTGATTTTTCCTAGCCAATGATGAATTAAAATTATTTTACATATAAGATGACCGCCAGTTAGCTGGTACATTGTGCTGACTTGTTTTCTTTGTTTCGGGCTACACATGAATCTATGGGGGTAGAAGGGAGGAATTCTACGTTAAGTATTGAGGTCATTTCACAAAGCAGCAGTGACAGTGATTATTGCTTGCATCGGCTCACGATTTTAGTTTTTCCAGCAGAAAGAGGTGTTACAGCTGCACTCCAAACAATTGATTTAATTGAACAAGAAACATAGCAAATAGATGGAATAATCACGATTAAACATGAACAGATACAAGAACTGAAAGATCAATGAGATATGACAGACCGTCTACTTGATAATCTCTTCTGCAGCTGTCATGGTATGCCAATTGTTACTTGTATGGGGACGTCCCTGTAGCAGAAACCCTGTTCCAACCTATTTCTGACGACGTCTTTGTAATGCTTCATCTTGTTTTTGTTGAAATTCTGGTCTGTAATAAATTTCAAAAAATATCTATTGATGTAATAGGGTGATCCTAGCGTGCCCATTAGCTGGCCGAAATATTAACAGACTGTTTAAAACCAGAATTGCGCCATAGTTATGGAATACACAAATATGCTGGCCAGCAGATGGGCCCAATAAACAATAAAAGGTCGTAAGTGGCAGATCAAAATACTAGTGGGCCTCATAAGAGGCCAAGGCCCTGAAAACATACATGATAGAATAGTAAAAGGCCCAAACAATAACGGGCCGGAAGATTAATATACCTGAACAGTAAAAGACCTGAAACAGTAAAAGGCCTGAAACGGTAAAAGGCCTGAAACGGTAAAAGGCCTGAATAGTAAAAAGCCCGCATAGTAGTGGGCCGGCAGAGAAAAATGGATAGAAGAGTAAAATGGCCTGAACAGTAAATGGCCCGAACAGTAGAAGGCCATAAGAGCAAAAGGCCTAAACAGCGAATGGACGGAACAGTAAAAGGCCAGAGCAGTAAAGGATCCTAACACTAGCAACCTACAAATGTAAAAGGCCATAACATGAAATGGGTAGAACAGGAGCGGACCCCACGGGCTTTAGGAATAGTAACGGGTCGCCTGCAGGCCTTAATAGTGCCTGACCTACCAGCGTGGGCCCCAAATGGGCCGCATATTATTCTACCAAAGTGGTCCTTCTTTAGTCCAAAATAGTAATGGGCCTAAAATCGTATGGGCCCTAGATGGATTCATTAATGAGCCACGTCAAACAGTACATGACAAAAGAGTAAATGGTTGTAATCTTATTGGGCTCTCCTCGTGGGTCGGCCCACTTAACAATTAGCAGGCCTTGTCTAGGCCAGGCTTCTGCCATGGTTTCTATGACCATTAATGGCGGTAACTGGCCATTAACGGTGGTGCCACATGACATTTTGCATGACGTCAGCAGTCAACACGGCTGGCAAACAGATCTACGATAGAACAAATTTTCGTGGCTGAAGGGTGCGATTTGCCACGGTTAGAAAAAACCATGGTAGATTCTTTTGTGACGGGGCTTTTACCACGAAGGGCATCCGTCGTAGAAGACTTTTTAGCCACGAAAAATGGGCCTTCAACCACGAAAATTGTCCGTTGTAAAATCCAACTTTTCTTGTAGTGTTCCCTAGGGATTGACTCATTGTACACCTTAATCACTAAATCAAAATCTTTATTGGTAATATTGTTGGACGAATTTTCCTTTAATAATTTCATTACCAGTTCAAATCTTGAGATACCAGAATCAGGGTCCGTTGAACACTTGGCATCTTTTATCTGGTTAGAGAAAAGTGAGCTTTTAAGAGAAGGAGCGCCTTTTTTGCTTGTAGTGGGGTATAGGTCCCTTAACAAACAAGAAAAGTCCTCATCCTCAATCTGATGAGCTTTAGGATACCATTAGCTAGAGAATCAAGAACAGGCCGATCATATGGTTCACCATGTTTAGTTCACCTAATATATGTGTATTACATCCCATTAATGAATATACGGTATGTGACAATGCTCTGACTTAATTTTTTATAATTAAGGCATTGTTGGCATGGGCAAAACACATCTGAGTCGTCATTATGCTATCTAACAAACTTCATGAAGCCATCAACACCTTTCCAATATGAAGGTGTTGTGTTTTTCCATTCAGTATCCAATATATGTCCATTTGTTGAGGATAGAGATGGTCAGAAGCTTTCAATATATTTCACCGAATAGGTTGATTACGGATCTAATTAAGTCAAGATATCTAAGCCAACTAATCAAATATAGAACTATAAATGCCACGTAATTTTAGCCTATTTCATAAATTGAGTAAAGAACTATGTTACATATTTGAGAGAACAGATCGACCAAGCGCAAAAATGCCAACCAATTCGAACAAATAGATCAAGTGGAGAACAATGTCAAACAAACAAATCAAGTATGACACGACTTCTAGGGAATGATTCGAGCGAACTAAGGAAATTATAAGCGTACCGTGGGGATCGACCAACTGACTGCCGGCATGTGTGCGTGTCGAGAAGAACGGTGCTTCCAGTAATGGTGTCAGACCGCCCGGCTGATAGACATAGTGTGAATGTTTTGGTGCGCGGCTTGTGATTTTGACCGCCGGTGCGTCTCTAGAAGAATGGTGCAAATATACAGTAGTTGGATGCTGGAGTGAAGGAGAGAGTTGGACAGCATGAGTAGGAAAGTTTTGGCACTTGCGGGGTATGTGTCCTGGTTGTCAACAATTTTCACGCACAAAATTTTCTCCCTTGTTTTTTCTTCCTTGTTGAGGTCTGTAATTTTTATTACTGAGCCCATGAAATTAACCTATCAGGCCCAAGCATAGCCTAAAACCTTCCAATTCGGCCTTTTCATTATCTTGTGGCCGCCGACCATAGCCCATTAAATTTTGTAGTGAGCCCATGAAATATAGCCCATGAAGAGTAGGGAATTGGCCCCCAGTTAGCCCGGAATCTTTTTAATTTGGCCTCTGGGCATTACAGCTTCCCCTACCCCCCCCCCCCCCCCAAAAGCGCTGCCTACCTATGTTTTTGTGTAGAAACTACTGCATTATGTAGGAGTTTTTAATTGAGCTTCTAGGAGCACCACCTCATTATTCTGAAGGGATATAAACATGGACAAAGAAAGACTTTTTAAGGAGACAAATTCGTAAGTCATAGTAATAATGTTTAATGTCTCTAGGGCATAAAGTGTTTCTTGCATAGTAGCAAGGCGTGCAGTTGACCACTTTTGAGGTCTCGAGTTCGAATCCTAGGCAAGCTCTTTGTGTTATTATAGATTAACATTTTTTGTACTCTAAGGCTGACATTTGGGACCAAGATAAACACCTACAGCATCTAGCAATGTTTCCAAGGTCAGAACGGCTGACTCGACCCTAAAAAATAGTCCAACATACACACGCCTCTTTTAAATAGAGGCTGACATCTGGGACCCATCATACACACATTTCCTGCACAAAGGAGTCTGACATCTGGGACCAAGCAACAGACCAATGTCAAAATAGCAAACACGGCCAAAAAAAGTCCAGCGTGCACATGTTTCTTCTGATGAGAGGCTGACATGGAGGACCCAGCAGCTTGAATAAACGGCTGATCCATCGAGCAACGTTATCAAGTTCGACCCAAAAAATAGTCCAACATACACACGCCTTTTTTCGGGTCAGGGAACTGCTTTTTTAGCGGAGGGTCAGGGAATTTCTGAGCATAGCCCAAAAAAATATGAGAAACGAGCCCATGGAGCATAGACAAAAACATTTTAATTCGGTCTTTTCAGGGTCAAGAGACTGGTTAGCATAACCTAGCGAAATTTAAGAAAGGAGCCCATGGAGTATAGCGCATGTAGATGGGCCATGTAGAATAGCCCAAAATCTTTTTAATTTGGTATTTTGAGCATAGACCCTATCCCTTAAAAAATCCGCCTCCACCTCTTAAAAAAACTCCACCTACCCATATTTTCAAGAAACTAGTCAATTATGTGACATTTTATAAATTGAAATTCCACGAGCACCGCCCTTTTATTTTTAAAAATATAAACATGGACACATAAAATCTTTTGAAAAAGAATAATACATAACTTGAAGGTACAAAGGAATGTTTACTAATATATTTTCTATAAATATCTTTGGCGTAGTGGCAACGCACACGGTTTAAATATATTGGAAGTCTTGAGTTCGAATCTCCTATGCATACATATATATATATATAATCTTGGGTTTCATTTTTCTTCTAGTAGCATTGTGTTATAGAGAGGCTGACATCGCGAAACCACTAGCCTGCAACATCCCTCGAGTTTAATGGTTGGGTTTGACAAATAAGTTAAATACTTATATAGAGATGCTGGCATCGAGGACCCACCCACCAGAACATACAAGGTTGCATCAGAGACCCACAAGCCCGAACATACCTGAGAGGCTAAAATGGGGGCCCAGTAGCAAGACCATACGCGACTGCCGCATAGGGCAACATTGCAAAGGTCAAAACAACGGACGCGGCCAAAAAAAGTCCATCATACACACGTTTCATTTACAGATAGAACGACATGTAGGACCCACCAGTGACCTTATACAAGTGCTTCATCGAGCAACATTGCCAAGTTCAAAATAGGGAGGCACGAGCAAGAAAAAATCCAGCATGCACATGTTTCTTCTAATGAGAGGCTGACATGGGGGACCCAGTAACCTGAAAAATGGCTAATGCAGCGAGCAAATTTATCAAGTTCGAAACAAGGAGGCGCGAGCAAAGAAAAAAGTCAATCATACAACCGATCCTTCTAATGAGAGGTTGTCATGTGGGACCCAGCTGCATGACCAAATGACAGATTCATCGACCAACGTTGTCTAGTTCAGAACAGGCTAGCGCTAGATAAGAAACAATTCCATCATACCCATAATTATTCTACTGTGAGGCTGACATAAGGAACCCACCAGCCTGAATAAACGGCTGGTGCAGCGAGAAATACCATGAAGTTCGGAACACGGAGGTGCGACCGAAGGAAAAAAATCCATCATACACACATTTCTTCTAATGAGAGTATGACATGTGGGCCCAACAGCATGATTAAATGGTAGATGCATCAAGCAGCGCTATCAAGTTCGAAACGGGATTGCGCGAGCGAAGGAAAAAGTCCATCATACACATGATTCTTCTAATGAGAGGCTGGCATGTGGGAACCAAAAGCCTGAATAAATGGAAGACCCATCGAGCAATGTTATTGAGTTCCAATCAGGGAGGCACGACCGAAAAGTATGGTCCACTAGAGACACTAACGTCCAGGACCCACATGCTTCAAAAGACTTCGGCGAGTCAACATCGCACGAGGAACCGGAAATCTTGCTTATGCCACACTTCGGCTGAGCTTCTCCATGTTTTTAGCGGTTTTGTCATAGTAGAGGGCCATGAAACCGGAAAGAAAAGTTGTCCATCGGCTACGATCGAGCCGAGAAATTCGTCACGGAATATGCTCCTTCTACGACCACCGATGGGCCAAGTCATTGCGGATCGACACTTTTCTTGTAGTGTATCAGAGGACGAATCATTCTAGACGAGAACTCATGCTAAGGAGGATGGCGCTCATGGTGAAATATGCCACGTAGAGCCCGGATTTTCGCTCAGACTCTACCGCTAGGTTACTCCAACTTGCTCTCCACTATCCAAATATGTGTGAAGTAACAATATTTCAATAAAAGGCTATCAAATTATAAAATTATCCTCATATAATACAAATATACCAACCTATCCCTGTAATGTAGTACAAACCATTCTACTGAAGGAGATATGCCGTAGAGGCCAATAGTAAAGATGTTTTTATTGACATATCTCGGGAATGAGTAAATATATTTGTCGGTAACAAGATCGAACTAGGTATGTCAACATCGAAGATGTCGTCTTGGACAAACTAGGTATCGTGGAGCAAAGGGAATGAGACTTGATATTATAGGTTCAAGCGATCAACTTATCCGTGGAATGCAAGGGGGCATCATGTGTTTTCAGACAGCACTTTTGGTCATTGAACTGAGAAGTGTCTCGATCATATCTATGTATTCCCGGACCGTAGCGTGCCACGTTTAAGGGTAGATGACGCTTAGGGATTGATTCGAGATCGTAGGGGAAAAGAGAGAGAACACCGGAATTGTTACAGGGTGATACCGGAATGGATCCGGAGATATTCGATGATGATCGGAAGAACCGGAAAGGTGTTTAGGAATATGAGGTATTAAATAAGATATATTTAAATTTATTAAATTAATATTAAAAATGCATTTTTAATTGATTTAATGGGGCAGCCCACCTCTGAAGAGGCCCAAGAGGGGGTTGCGCGCCCTAGGGAAGGACAAGGGAGGCCGGTTGCAACCAATAGGCAATTCCCCATGTGGGGAAGGCTGGCTAGTAGTGGGATTAGTCCCACCCTGCCTCCACCCATGTGGTGGCACCCCTCCACCTATATAAAGAGGGGCACCCTCCCATCAATCAGACTTTATCAATTGGATTTGCATGTTCTCTCTCCCTATGTCCCTCTCCCCCATGTGTGGTTCCCATGAAGGAACGTGTGTAAGGGGATAGGTGTAACATCCCAAATTTTTCTTTAAAAATCTTCATCATGGCATGTACTACTTTGCATTAGATTTGTCCTCCAAAAATTTGGTGAAATTTAGAGGCTTTTTGGAGCACTTATGCTAAATTCAAAGAAAACTAGAAAAGAAATTCAAAAAAGAAAAAGAAAAGGAGGGAAAGGATTTTCAAACCGCAGCAGCAGTCCTAGCCTTTTTGGCCCAAACCGGCCCAGCTAGCCCACCCGGCCTCCCTCTCCCCTCTGTTTTTCTACACCCCCCCCCCCCTCAACTCACCCCCACTCACTTACCACTGGGCCCCGCACCACGTCAACGCCACCTCAGCGTCTCCCACGCGAACGGCCGTCGCCCCTCCACCTCCTCTGTCGTTTCCATTGCCGAGTGATTGCGAGCGTTTCCGCGAGTAATTCGCCACTGCTTCGGCCCCTTCTTAATACCCTCCTTATCCCCGGCCGATTCCCCCAGACACAGCCCCTGGAGAGCCCCCAGGCTCCCCAATTTCCACCTCACACCACCGCCGACCGAAGCAACTCCGGCGAGAATTCCGGTGAGCCCCGGCCACGCCGTGCCCTCCTCTCTGCTCAGCAATGCTTGCGGTGACCTAGCGCACGTTTTAACCTCGGCCACGTGCCTTCTTTTGCACCAGGTCGACGACACAGTCCAACTCTGGCGAACCCCTCTGCCGTCGCCGTCAATCGTCTTTTCCGGTGAAGGAAGGGTTCTTGCCGCCCCCTTTTGGTCTTTGCTAGGTCGTACAGATCCTTGCGCATCTCGCTGACCCCTTTTCTATCTGGTCCGAGCCCCAGGTCGCCGTCTCCGACACCGAGCCTCGAGCTCCGTCGTCTGCACAACTCCGGCGAGGGATCCAGGCCAAGCCAGAGCACCCCCCGCACCGCAGTGACCTCCATCGAGACTGCCATGACCTCCTCGACCTCTAGTATGTGTCCACGGTCTCACGGCCCTTGTAGAATCGCCGGAACCTCATCGGTCGGCGCTCCACCGCCGCGCTCAGCTGGTCAGCGCCGCCCATCTCCGGCCAGGTCGCTAGGGACCGTTAGATCTTGTGTATGCGGCTAGGATTAGATCATGGACGAACCAGTACGGGCTAATCTGATCCGTCTGTCATCACTTAATATCACACGGCCCACAGTAGTCGATCCGACTGAACCGGTACGGGCCATTTAGATTGCGCCACGTCGCCTAGGATTATCTGTTTAAATAGAAATTAGACAAATTTTGTATTAAACTTAGAAAATCCATAACTTTTGTTCCACAATTCAGAAAAATGCAAATTTGGTGTCTATGGATTCAGAAAAATAAGACCTTTATTATAGAAGCCTTGTTTGACACTTTTGCCTCTTAAAAATTGGATTTATAGGCAGAACATTTTTAGGAGTATTTTGCTCATAAAAATTGTTCTATAAATTGTTTTGGGGTATTTCTTATGCATTTAGATGAGGTATTTTACCCTCTGTACTGTAGACTCTGTAAATTATAGAGTTGTGATCATATCACTGCATTTTGCATGCATTCATATTTTTTTGTAATGTTTTATTGATTGAATTATTGTTGTTGTATTGATCTTGTGTAGATTGTGTGGATTGTGAAGTTTGTTGCTGTGAGGATTGTACCTATTCCCCTAGCTACCAAGGAAAGTGATATTTCATCTCATGTCCTATTATTTTTCACTATTGCACTAGTGTTATTTTGGTAGATCTTAGCATGATAAGATTATTTACATGTTACTATGTTATGCTACCCTATAGACTATATATTGGTAGTATCTCCTAGTTGAAAGACTTTGTATGCTAGAGTGCTTAGCCATGCTATTAGAATTCGTGGGTAGAATACACATATAAGATAGTGTGGAAAGATATTATTTTGTTTGACTAAGAAAACAACTAATATTAATGAAACAACTGGGTGGAATGGGACTTGCTTGGATTATGTTGAGTGGTTACTCAGGGGGCATGTCTATGGTCAGCTGGTGTATCACACTTGTGGATGGCCACCTAGGAACAAAGAGGTTGGAGACATTCTTGTCATGTAGCTTCCAGTGCAGCCACATGGCATATGGGCTCTGCCTTGACAAACTAAGTTGCAAGAACTCAGTCAGACGGACAGAAGGTGGTAGTTATGATAGGATGGAACACGTCCGTGGTGGTCTGAGGGATTGCTTTTGAAAAGTCTTGTCTTGATGCATGTCGAGTCTTTTGGGGAAAGTGCACCACCTCTCGAGGGGGTAAAACTAAGTACTTAGCCGTGTCCTCAGTTACGGACAACTTCTGAGCCTCAAGATAGTGAAGCAGTTCAATAATCTCCTCATCCAAATTTCTCTAAGTTAAAACTTGTGGGTGAACATGGGTAGAGGTTCAGTGATGTTTATCATTGGTACCTTAGTGTTTGAATGAGAAGACTTACTCTTCAAAAACTATAAGTAAAACTAGCTTTTTAGCAAAGCCAGCCACAACCCCACTTAACAATATATTCATGTAGTTGTTGGATTATACTAAGTATCTATGGTATCACTTGCCAATACAATTCCAAATGTATTGACCCTTGTGGCTGTAACTTATTATGTTGCAGGATACTCTGATGATGAGTAGGGTTGCGGGTCTACACTCGACATGCTTGCTTGTGGCACATGAAGACTAAAGACTCTATTATTATTACGCTATGTAATGTGAACTTTAAGTGTCTTAGCCTTGGGCTAAGTGAGTTGTAAGAACCATTATATTCCTGGATATGCGATGTAATAATGACCTTTGTTTCTGTGTACTTCATCTTAAACTGTGGGTGCTAGCATTTTCGATCCAGGGACTAGCACTGCAATCACAGGGATCTTACCTTATTATGGTGAGATCTTACAGATGGTATCAGAGCACTGTGTTGCCTGTAGGTTCGTGACCCTAGAATGGATTAGACTAAGGAAAACCCTTAGGAAAAATAACTCTATATTCCAACCTTACACTTGCCTTTTCATCTCGTAAAGATTTCCCCTAATCATCCTTCTCATATATTTTTGTAGATGTCCACCATCAATGAATCTGTCAAGAAGGGACCACTGATGACTATGACCCTGGAGTGTGAGACAGAATTTCCCAATGCACTCAAGAACCTCATGCTCGGCTTGGGAATGAATGGTGAAGCCGTGTACAAAGGATTTCCTGTGATAGATGAAGGACAAGAGTATTGGTGGGTGCAACTCCATTTGTACAAGAACAAGGAAGATGATCCCAAGAGTACGGGATTCTGCATGTTCACCAACTCTGAAATGCACACGTCATTCTTTGACTCTGCAAGGAATGCTGCATGGAAAGCTATTGAGGAACTTGGGGAGAGACTCAAGTATAGAATGCTCAATACTCAGGAGGATCTCAAGGAGGAGAAGCGTCTTGTCCAAGACTCAAAGGCCACTGTGAAACGGCTAAGTAAGGATATCATAGGCCTAGCTTTGGAGCTATGTGACCAAGACAAGCAGATTGCTGCCAATGATGCCCAGATTGCCACCTTGGTTAAGAAGGAGTGAGATATTAGTTTGACCACCACCTTGCCGTTTTATCACGTTAATATTTTGATCATACCAACCTATGTGGTATGGCAAAAATAAGTTATGTCTGGAACCTTGAGTGCTTGAGTTGAATAATGTATTGCTACTTGGAATGTTCAGTTGGTTCATTTTTATTTTGTGACTTGTGTTTACTTTCTCTATTGTGTGTTACTAATTTTCTTCATACTATGCAAAAGATGCCGAATTTTGTCTACAGCACGGCTGAGGATTTCAAGGGGACTCGCTTTGGGACTCGTATGTTGGAACTAGTCCAGGTGCTCGCTCTTCCAATCCCTACCATTCAGGGACTTCAGCTGAGGAAATTTCAGAGGAAGGACTTATGGGGATTCAGAGTTACCCAGCCAGGACGGGAGACAGAGCCCCAAACTAGGGAGATTGCCTTCAAGATACTCCATGATGACATGGAAAGGGGCCTCGACGTCGCTATGCAGGAGCTGTTGGGACGCCTATGTGGACGTCACTCTTCTGAGATCAGCAGCCACTACTTCCATTTCTTTGGGAGGCGCGACGAGGATGGAGAGCCTATTGTGTTGGACGAGGCCACAAAAGAGTCTATCAAGCCCGTGCGTCACTACCTCCAGGACTTAGAGAGCCTTATCAGACACCTTGATACTGATAGGACTAATGTGATGCTTAGTAATGATGAACTACGAGTCCAACTTAAGGAGAAGGACAATGCCTTCCTGGAACAGGAAAATCGAATCAAGGAAATGGAGAAGAAGTTTGAAGACCAAGAGAAGAAATTCAAGAGCCAAGAGAAGAGAGTTCAGGAGAAGAACAAGAAGATTAGAGACTTGGAGACTGAGTTAGAGCTTGAGGACATTGAGCTGGAAGCAGATCACGAGGTGATAGAGAGGCTACGCACATAGAAGAGAGAATTACAGACAAAGATCGATGCTTTGACTACAAGCTTAGGGGAATACAAGGCAGGATTCGCAGCAGCAGGACTTGCACTAGTGGAGGAGGAAGTTGACATGGAGGAGTAGTGATACTATTCCATCTACTTATTGTTTTATTATTATTGAGTTGCATAGGTCATACCGACTTGTGGGTGACTATGCTGGTATGTTTATTTTCGAAAACTCTGTCATTGATGTGATGTTGAACTTGCATGTGCTTGTTTGTCTGATTGTTGTTTTTATTTGGGTTATCTATCATTACTTACCCTTATTAAACCCACAGATGCCTCCCCGACGCAACAACGAGGATAACAATGACAATGGCAATGGAATGCAGCAGATGATGGCTGCACAGACACAATTGATGCAAATGATGACTCAATTCATGGCAAACCAGAATCAGAACAACAATAATAACAATAACAACAACCAGAACAATCCACCACCTCTGGATATGCTAACCAGATTTCTAAGGCTGAGACCTGCTAAGTTCTCGGGTACCACTGACCCCATGGTAGCAAATGATTGGCTACGTTCTGTGAATAAGGACCTAGTCACGGTTGGATGCACGGATGCAGAAAAGGTCAGATTTGCAGCACACTTATTGGAAGGTCATGCAGCTACTTGGTGGGAAAATTTCCAAGTTACTCACCCTATTGAGGAAGTGACTTCGGCAATGTTTGAAGGTGGGTTTCGCACCACCCATATCTCTTCTGGAGTAATGGGGTTGAAGAAAAAGGAGTTTCATAACCTCAAGCAACACCATCGCAGTATTTCTGAATACATCGAAGAGTTCAATAATTTGTCACGTTATGCACCCGACGATGTTGACACTGATGCAAAGAGAAAGGAGAAGTTCCTAGATGGGCTGAATGATGAAAATTCTATGCAACTATCTGTTGCATATGTTCCAACTTATCAATCCTTGTGTGATAAAGCTACCATCCTAGAAAACAAGATAAGTGGAGGGTAGAAAGAGGAGGCACCATTTTGATAAGTTTGGATCAGGATCTCCTCACAAGCGCTCTCATGGTGAAGGAAGTGGGGGTTCAGGATTCCACAAGAATGGGAATCATAATAACCATCGTAGCAATAACCACAACCATGATGGAAACAATCATCGTGGACATAACAAAAGTGGGTTCAGGAACAACCACAATGGTCATGGCCATGGAAACCAAAATGGTCAGAATCGTCACAGTCAGCCAGCAAAGAAAGACATCAGTCAGGTGGAATGTTTCAAGTGCAAGAAGACATGGCACTATGCTAATGAATGCCCAGAGAAGAAGACTGATGGGTCTAAGCCAAACCTATTCCAAAAGGGTCATGTGAATCACATTAATGTGGAGGAAATTCAAGAAGGATCTGACGCCGTGATTGGTAAGTTCAAGATTAATTCCTTTCCTGCACTTATCCTTTTCGATACTAGTGCATCGCATTCATTCATTTCAAGAGCATTTGTAATCAAAAATGAACTCTCCACAGAAACCATTGGATGTCCCATTAAAGTAAGCTCCCCGGGTGGAGAAATGATAGTAAATTCTGGGTGCCGACAGATAATCCTAGAAATTGGAAAGAACAAGTTTTCGGTTAGTTAATAATCCTAGAATCCCAAGGATTAGATGTAATATTAGGGATGGACTGGTTGACCCGTTATGAAGGGGTGATTGATTATGCCAAGCGCACTGTTATGCTCACCACCCCAGAAAAGAAAAGGATCAGGGTCAAGTCTAACTTTGAACCCAAGGGGAGCAAGGTTAATTCTCTTAAGGGGGTTAGCCTAGACAGTGTGCCAATATGAAGGAATACCCAGATGTGTTCCCCGAATAATTACCTGGCATGCCACCGGATAGGGATGTGGAGTTTCTGATAGACCTACTGCCAGGAACGGGGCCTATAGCAAAGAGGCCTTATAAAATGTCGGTGGACGAGTTAAAAGAACTCAAGAAATAGCTGGGAGAATAGTTGAAAAATGGATTTATCCAACCAAGTTCGTCGTCTTGGCGAGCACCAGTCTTGTTTGTTGAGAAGAAGGACCGAAGTCAAAGGCTATGCATAGATTATCGTTCACTTAATGAAGTGACCATAAAGACTAAATATCCCCTGCCTAGAATAAATGATCTCTTCGATCAACTAGAGGGAGCCTGTGTGTTCTCAAAAATTGATCTTCGATTAGGAGACTTCCAACTAAAGATTAGAGAACATGACATACCCAAGACTACATTCATCACTAGATATGGGTTGTATGAATATACCGTGATGCCGTTTGGATTGACTAATGCACCAGCCTATTTCATGAACATGATGAATAAGGTATTCATGGAATTCCTTGACAAGTTCGTAGTGGTATTCATCGATGATATATTGGTATATTCCAAAAGCAACAAAGAACATGAAGAACAACTACGCCTGATTCTAGAGAAACTCAGGGAACATAAACTTTATGCCAAGTTCAGCAAATGTGAATTCTGGCTGAATGAAGTGGGTTTTCTTGGGCACATAGTATCTGGAAATGGTATAGCTGTTGATCTAGCAAAAGTGGCAGCTGTGATAGAATGGGAACCTCCTAAATCGGTTAAAGAAATCCGTAGTTTCCTTCGCCTAGCTGGGTACTACCGGAGGTTCATTGAAAATTTCTCTAAGATAGCAAAGCCCATGACTGATCTGCTGAAGAAGGAGAAGAAGTTTAATTGGACAGAAGCTTGTGAAACCAGCTTTCAGGAATTGAAAAAGAGACTAGTCTCAGCACCAGTGTTATGTCTACCAGACCTTGAGAAAGACTTTCAAGTATATTGTGATGCATCTCACCAAGGATTAGGAGGTGTACCGATGCAGGAAGATAGAGTTGTAGCTTATGCATCAATGCAACTCAAAAATCATGAAGTGAACTATCCTACTCATGTTCTAGAGTTGGCATCTGTTGTACATGCCCTAAAAACATGGATGCATTACCTCATGGGAAAACGTTGTGAAATGTTCACTGATCACAAGAGTCTGAAATACATTTATACACAGAAAGAACTCAACATGAGACAAAGAAGATGTCTAGAACTTATCAAAGATTACGACTTAAGTTTACAATACCACCCTGGAAAGGCAAACGTCGTAGCCGATGCATTAAGCCGCAAGGTTTATGTAAGTGGCCTCAATAAAGGAGAATTGGCGGAGGAGTTATGTGCCCAATTTAGAGAGCTGAGACTTGAGATAGTGCCTGAAGGGTACCTTGCATCCTTGGAAGTGCAACCCACACTAATGGACAGAATCCAAGAAGCCCAAAAGTTGGACAAAGAAATAGAAGAAATCAAAAGTAAGGTTAGTGATGGCAAGGCAAAAGGATTTCATGTAGATGAACAAGGAATCTTATGGTACAAAAAACGTATCTGTGTTCCGCAGGATCTTGAACTTAGGAAGTTGATCTTACAAGAAGCGCACAACTCACCATATTCAATTCATCCTGGCAACACCAAGATGTATATGGATGTTAAGGAGAGGTTTTGGTGGAATAATTTAAAGAAGGACATAGCAGAGCACATTGCCCTGTGCGACGTGTGCAGTCGTGTAAAGGCATAACATCAGAAACCGGCAGGATTATTACAACCACTTCCAATACCTGATTGGAAATGGATAAAATTGGTATGGACTTTATTACCGGATTGCCCGCTTGATTCTATATGGGTTATAGTTGACCGCTTGACAAAAGTGGCCCATTTCATACCAGTAAGGACCACTTACACAAGTGCAAAGTTAGCCAAGATATACATGAATAGAATTGTATGTTTGCATGGGGTACCTAAAAGTATCTTGTCTGACAGAGGGACTCAATTCACTTCGCACTTTTGGTGACAACTTCACGAGTCACTAGGAACTCGGTTAGAATTCAGCACTGCATTTCATCCGCAAACTGATGGGCAGACAGAAAGGACCAATCAAATATTAGAAGATATGCTGAGAGCATGTGCGTTAGATTATGGATCCAGTTGGGATGAAAGTCTACCATACGCAGAGTTTTCCTACAATAACAGCTATCAATCAAGCATAGAAATGGCTCCGTTTGAATTTCTTTATGGAAGGAAGTGTACTACACCATTGCTGTGGAATGGAGTAGGAGAAAGAAATTTGTTCAGGCCAGACCTAATCAAGGAGGCTGAAGAGACAGTCAAGATGGTAAAACATAGGCTAAAGGTAGCCCAATCTCGGCAAAAGAGCTATGCCGATCCAAAACGTAGAGAGGTTACCTATGAGGTTGGTGATAGAGCTCATCTCAGGGTATCACTGCTTCGTGGTGTGAAGAGATTTGGAATCAAAGGAAAATTAGCACCACGCTATGTAGGACCTTTCAAGATTTTAAGCCGCAAAGGAGAAGTGGCATATGAGATAGAATTACCAGAATCTCTGTCGGCAGTTCATAATGTATTCCATGTCAGTCAGCTAAAAAAATGTCACCCAGAGATGGAAGAAACTTCGCTGAGAGACACTATACCATTAGAGGAAGTTCAGCTAGAGAATGATCTCACTTATGAAGAGAAACCTATTAAGATTCTGGAGACAGCGGAAAGATTTACCCGTACCAAGACAATCAAATTCTACAAAGTGCAGTGGAACCATCACATTGAATCAGAAGCAACATGGGAGCGAGAGCATGAACTTCGGAGAGATAACCCTCACCTATTTGCTAGCTAACCCAAATCTCGAGGGCGAGATTCATCTTAAGGGGGTTAGATTTGTAACATCCCATATTTTTCTTTAAAAATCTTAATCATGGCATTCAAATCATCATGGCATGTACTACTTTGCATTAGATTTGTCCTCCAAAATTTTGGTGAAATTTAGAGGCTTTTTGGAGCACCTATGCTAAATTCAAAGAAAACTAGAAAAGAAATTCAAAAAAGAAAAAGAAAAGGAGGGAAAGGATTTTCAAACCGCAGCAGCAGTTCTGGCCTTTTTGGCCCAAACCGGCCCAGCTAGCCCACCCGGCCTCCCTCTCCCCCTCTGTTTTTCCGCACCCCCCTCAACTCACCCCCACTCACTTACCACTAGGCCCCGCACCACGTCAACGCCACCTCAGCGTCTCCCACGCATATGGCCGGCGCCCCCTCCACCTCCTCTGCCGTTTCCATTGCCGAGTGATTGTGAGCGTTTCCGTGAGTAATTCGCCACTGCTTCGGCCCCTTCTTTATCCCCAATTTCTCCCCGGCCGATTCCCCTAGACACAGCCCCTGGAGAGCCCCCAGGCTCCCCAATTTCCACCTCACACCACCGCCGACCGAAGCAACTCCGGCGATAATTCCGGTGAGCCCCGGCCATGCCGTGCCCTCCTCTCTGCTCAGTAATGCTTGCGGTGACCTAGCGCACGTTTTAACCTCGGCCACGTGCCTTTTTTTGCACTAGGTCAACGACACGGTCCAACTCCGGCGAACCCCTCTGCCGCCGCCGTCAATCGTCTTTTCCCGTGAAGGTAGGGTTCCCGCCGCCCCCTTTTGCTCTTTGCTAGGTCGTACAGATCCTTGCGTATCTTGCTGACCCCTTTGGTGTCTGGTCCGAGCCCCAGGTCGCCGTCTCCGACACCGAGCCGTGAGCGCCGCCGTCTGTGCAACTCCGGAGAGGGATCCAGGCCAAGCCAGAGCACCCCCCGCACCGCAGTGACCTCCATCGAGACTGCCACGACCTCCTCGACCTCTGGTACGTGTCCACGGTCTCCCAGCCCTTGTAGAATCGCCGGAACCTCATTGGCCGACGCTCCGCCGCCGCGCTCAGCCGGTCAGCGCCGCCCATCTCCGGCCAGGTCGCTAGGGACCGTTAGATCTTGTGTCTACGGCTAGGATTAGATCGTGGACGAACCGGGACAGGCTAATATGATCCGTCTGTCATCACTTAAGATCCAACGGCCCACAGCGGTTGATCTGACCAAGCCGGTACGGGCCAATTAGATTGTGCCACGTCGCCCAGGATTATCTGTTTAAATAGAAATTAGACAGATTTTGTATTAAACTTAGAAAATGCATAACTTTTGTTCCACAATTCAGAAAAATGCAAATTTGGTGTCTATGGATTCAGAAAAATAAGACCTTTATTATAGAAGCCTTGTTTCACACTTTTGCCTCTGAAGAATTGGATTTATAGGCAGAACCTTTTTAGGAGTATTTTGCTCATAAAAATTGTTCTATAAATTGTTTTGGGGTATTTCTTATGCATTTAGATGAGGTATTTTACCCTCTGTACTGTAGACTCTGTAAATTATAGAGTTGTGATCATATCATTGCATTTTGCATGCATTCATATATTTTTGTAATGTTTTATTGATTGAATTATTGTTGTTGTATTGATCTTGTGTAGATTGTGTGGATTGTGAAGTTTGTTACTGTGAGGATTGTACCTATTCCCCTAGCTACCAAGGAAAGTGATATTTCATCTCATGTCCTATTATTTTTCACTATTGCACTAGTGTTATTTTGGTAGATCTTAGCATGATAGGATTATTTACATGTTACTATGCTATGCTACCCTATAGACTATATCTTGGTAGTATCTCCTAGTTGAAAGACTTCATATGATAGAGTGCTTAGCCATGCTATTAGAATTCGTGGGTGGAATATACATATAAGATAGGGTGGAAAGATATTATTTTGTTTGACTAAGAAAACAACTAATATTAATGAAACACCTAGGTGGAATGGGACTTGCTTGGATTATGTTGAGTGGTTACTCAGGGGCCATGTCTATGGTCAGCTGGTGTATCACACTTGTGGATGGCCACCCAGGAACAAAGAGATTGGAGACATTCTTGTCATGAAGCTTCCAGTGCAGCCACATGGCATATGGGCTCTGCCTTGACGA
This sequence comes from Avena eriantha, assembly GCA_910589775.1. Lineage (NCBI taxonomy): Eukaryota > Viridiplantae > Streptophyta > Magnoliopsida > Poales > Poaceae > Avena > Avena eriantha. Next base: position 431,250,259 of record OU342742.1, on the reverse strand, counting down.
ACTAAGTTGCAAGAACTCGGCCGATAGGATGGAACGCGTCTATGGTGGTCTGAGGGATTGCTTCTGAAAAGTCTTGTCTCGATGCATGTCAAGTCTTGTGGGGAAAGTGCACCACCTCTTAAGAGGGTAAAACTAAGTACTTAGCCGTGTCCTCGGTTACGGCCAACTTCTGAGCCTCAAGACAGTGAAGCAGTTCAATAATCTCCTCATCCAAATTTCTCTAAGTTAAAACATGTGGGTGAACATGGGTAGAGGTTCAGTGATGTTTATCATTGGTACCTTAGTGTTTGAATGAGAAAACTTACTCTTCAAAAACTATAAGTAAAACTAGCTTTTTAGCAAAGCCAGCCACAACCCCACTTAACCATATATTCATGTAGTTGTTGGATTATACTAAGTATCTATGGTATCACTTGCCAATATAATTCCAAATGTATTGACCCTTGTGGCTGTAACTTATTATGTTGCAGGATACTCTGATGATGAGTAGGGTTGCGGGTCTACACTCGACATGCTTGCATGTGGCACATGAAGACTAAAGACTCTATTATTATTTTGCTATGTAATGTGAACTTTAAGTGTCTTAGCCTTGGTCTAAGTGAGTTGTAAGAACCATTATATTCCTGGATATGCGATGTAATAATGACCTTTGTTTCTGTGTACTTCATCTTAAACTGTGGGTGCTAGCATTTTCGATCCAGGGACTAGCACTACAATCACAGGGATCTTACCTTATGGTGAGATCTTACAATAGGGGTTTCCCCACCATACGTATGTCGTCGTGCTACTATACTCTTGGTCCAGATCAATCTTCTTGTGTTGCTTTACGAGACTGTCGCCCGGGAGACGTCGCTACACCAGATGCGTATAAACCCACGAGGCTCCACCACTTGTGGTGCTAGTAGCTTGGAGCTTGGAACTTGGACGTCTACACGACCTTGAGGTCGGCTATGCCGTTTGACTACATCATCCACATTTCTCGTAAAATATTAACCACTTTTGGTATTTAAGTGTATGACCACTGAATCACTCTCGTTACTTTGTATCTGCATAGATAGATCTTAGATATGGTGTTCTTGTCGTTAGGAAAAATTTTGTTTTCTGCTACGGATCCCATTCAGTGGTATCATAGCCGATCTATGCGTAGATGTGCTAGTACGATTAGAACACATAGAAATATGTGGGAATTAATTTTCTAGTTGTTACCCTCCCACGTGTATCATGGAAATTTAGGATAAACCGTCCTGAACCGACCTTACACGTAAGCTTACGCGAGACTAGTTCCACACTCAACATATGGCTTATACCATACAAGTGGCTAGCTGGTGTTTGTTTCTCCTAAATTAGTTGATATGGCATTTACAAATGACGGCCTTCAAAGGAAATTTAAAGCAACAACTAGTCAATACATGTTGTTCTTGATGTTAGTAAGTAAGAAATGATTCTTGTGGGAATGCCAAAACAACCACATAAAACTTGCAAAGATAAAGTAGAGGCGTCTAACTTTATTTTGCAGGGGGCATATGATATGTATGGTCTAGGTAAGTGTTTATGAATTGTAGTACCGACGGCATGAAGGCGCCAGGAACCTGGTGCAATGCTGGCGCACTCGATGGAGATCAAGGCGTGATGACCATGACATATTGCATTAATTATTTACATTTTATGTTAATATCTTATGTATCTTATTTTCATAGCATTAGACTTACGATGGTAGCATTATAAGATGATCCCTCAAACATAATTCCAATGTTCGTGTTCTCCCACTAGTGTGTACCACCAAAAAAGTCCATCGTTATGAAACAGGCCATGACGGTCGGGTGCTAGACATATTGACGTTCACATACGGTGGGTGTAAGCCATGTATGCACTACAATACACAATGGTTAAAGTTAGCGAGCCTAACATGTACAAACATGGCCTCGGAACACAGGTGACTGAAAGGTTAAGCATGAGTCACATGCTGATGTTATTGATATGATATCCACCTTTGAAGCTATAGCATCGGACGTGATGATCGGGGTGTTATAGTGAATTAGGATTGTGGAATCACTAAAAAAATCTTGAGGGATGTTCGTTTAAGTGGGAGTTCTTGTATTAAACTCATATTATGAACTAAATAATTTAAGTGAATTTTCATAGTTGTTGTAGTTGACATCCGTGAAATGACCTTGCACTTAGTTGTAATTGAGATAATAGAACTATAGAATTCTATATACTTACTTTAAGTATTAGTATCGTATTGTTTGAGTGTTGAATTGAAAGATAAAAGTCCTAAACAAAAATTTCATTTAAACCTCACTTACTCCATCAAGGTTTAATAAGTGTATTAATCCTAGAGTAATTGATTCTGAAGTTAGTGTCTAAAATATCTTGTTTGCCTCCATGTACTTGATATCAGAAAGAAAGTTTTTAGTATCAAGATTATCTGGGATCTAGAGAGATTTGTTAAAAAATCATCTTGTGTAAAAGATACTCCCTCCGTTCCAAAATGTAAGGCGCATAAGATTTAACCAAAAGTCAACATCTTCTATGTTTATCCAAGTTAATACAAAAAATATGAATATCTATAATATCAAATGGACATTTTGAGAAACAGTACTTTATAGTGAATCTATTTTAATTGATTTGGTATTGTGAATGTTTATATTTTTATGTATAAATTTGGTCAAATTTAAAATATGTTGACTTTTGACTGAAGCTTACGTGCCTTACATTTTGGGATGGAGGGAGTACTCTGATATCCTAAAACACTATTTGATTATAATATGACGAAGTATAATTTAGTCAGAAATAGATTCTCATATTGGATGAGTATTTACGAATGATGGTGACGCTAGGTGTACCTAAACCTAATGATTTTGGGAACTAAAGTTATACAAACATTCGTACTTATAAACTATAGTAGTTTCATCATGAAAGTTTCCATGATAGTATGAATAAGAGGTATAGGTAAGATGTTGACTATGCTAAAAGATCACAAAAAGAAGAATCTGCAAGAACATGAATCATGTGATGATTGTGATCCACATCAAAAATGTATGTTGGAGAGTATTAGTGTTTGACTAATACACTTGGACCATGTACCATGTCGATGGTGCCACTATTGATGTTCATTGGTTCTTCTAAATGAGAGGAAAATGTTGGAAGAGAATCTATAAAAATATAATTGGCAGAAATTAAAATACTAGATTGTCCAGCTTAGGTATATACAAGATATACATGTCATGAATGTATATTATTTTCTTGTTAAATCATTGTAATTATTTGGCATTGAATGCTAGATTGGTTGGCATGAAGTATCATACAAAACAACTCTATGTAATAAACACAGTGGTCCAAGGAACTAGTAAGAGAATGTGGTAATGATGTTCACCGATAACAAATAAAATATTATTATGTTTGTCATCTACATCAAAGACCAAGCCGTCGAGATTCATTTCGATAATTTTTATCTAGTTATAGCATTAGGAGAACAAACTTTTGTTCAAATAATTACTTTATTCCATAGATGATGGATGAACTATTATAAATCTTGTTGGTGAAATAACATCCATAATAACAAATGCTAAAATGTCGCAAGACAAAATGATTGGCATTTCACTTAAGTGTGACACCGCCATTTAAGCTTTATTGGAAAGAAAGATATAAAGAAACTCCATGCTAATGAAATTTTGAAGTCAAATTGTTTTCGAGCGAATTGATAATTGTAAGACTTTCCTATAAATAACTAAAACTCTATTCATGGGAAAAATTTGAATGGATGGCTAACTTATTTGAAGCAATACATATTGATGTATGTGGTACGTTATGTAAAACCATGGTGTGGTGGATTATTCTACTTCATATACTTTCACCAAGGACTTGAATAGATGTATGAGTATATATGTTTAATAAGGAAGAAGTATAAGACATTTGAAACATGTTAAAATGTTTTAGAATGAAGTAGAAATCATCATAATAAGAAAATCAAGAGTTTATGATTGGATCATAAAAGAATATTTTTAAGTTACAAAGTTAAGAAAACATATGAAAATTGTTTCATAAACTTGAGTTTCCCGAAACACCATAGAAGTATGGAATGTTTTGAGAATATAATTAAACCTAGTTTAAATTGGTGAGATCAAATATAAAAACTACCATTATGATTTAAAATATTATTCTATAGTGACATACAGCTTTTACACTGAACATAGTAACATCATGTTCTGTTTAAATGACAAGGGGTAAAACCTATTGCCTTTTCTTAAATTTTGGTATGCATGTCATATGTAAAATTTTTACAAAATGAAAGTCGGATATGCATGTCTTTATAGGTTATCCCAAATTAATCGTTGGTAATCCATCCACCATAAGAGTAAAGACAAAAGTGTTTGTCGCTAAAACGATGAGTTCTTTGAAAAGGATTTTTTTGTTAGTAGGAGGACAATGGAATTTTTGATGAGGTTATATTGAACCTAAGTAACTTGATCAGAGTAGCACAATGCCAAAAAGTGTTCTAGAGGATGCTACAATGCTCATGGCTACCGTTTCTATAAATCGTGTATGGTCCGGTAATCTAATGTTTCTATTGAACTATGTGGCTCTAGTAAAAATTAAATAGCGAGATTTGAGGACAATGTGTCATTGTTGGACAATGATATACCGACTACATGTAAAGAAGCGATGATGAGCCCTGACTACATTAGATGGATAGAGGACATATCCATATACGAAAATCAAGTTATGAACTTGGTAGAACCTCAAGAAGGTGTGAAGCTTTTCAAAGCATAATTGGATTTATAAAGAAACGGACATAGATGTTAACATCTATGAAATAGTCAACATGTCAGAAACAAGTTTACGACAAAGTTCAAAGAGGTTATTGTGAGAAGATTTGATCTTCCGCAATGATATTTAGTCTGTATGGATTATTGAAGAAACCACTACATATTGAGATATGGTAGTTGAATAATCAAAACAATATTCTTCTAAAATAGTGGTTACCTAGGATGTGTACATGACACTATCCAAAGGTTTTTGTTAATTCAAAGGATGCTAGAATATATGCAAATTTCAATGGTTGAAATAAGCATTGTGGAGTTAGAATCTTCACCATGATGAAACTATTAAAGAGTTTAATTTCCAATGCTTTATGTGAAAGACATTATGTTGATTGAAACTGATCTATCTTTTGAGAGACACGAATTTCGTTATTGGATTTGGATGGAAGATTTAGGCAAAAACTAGAACATTATACATCATATTATATACAGATAGATTTAAATGCTAATATGGTTATGCTAAGGTACATATATGTAAACTTGAATTAGTTAAATATGGTGGCATATTTGAGTGGGAGCTGTGTGAGTTTCCTAGTCAATATTTGACAAGAAACGTTCGTGTCACATGGTAGCAAGATAAATTGTATTGACAATTGGTATGTAAAACCTCGTGAATGATTTGATTAATCATTAATGACATGATATGTACATATCTAGATGAGTCCTATGCTCTAAGTGTTAGGATCATATACCAAAGTGATTCCTAAGATGATCATTGGACAATAGTAATGATATTCTTGTGTACTTTGGAGAAACAAGAATATGCGATGTATGAATAAGTGACAACATAGTTCAGTGTGATATGTTACATTGATGCGATATTTGTCACATATACAAATGAAGTTTATCTCAATTAGGCTATGTGTTAAAAAATAAGGTGGTACAGGAAATGGAAGTAACTTCCATGATCAAATTGGACTAGTTGCAAAGGTGTAACACTGCTACGAGTACTACAACAAATGATTGAGTGTATGATTGCTCTAGAAGCAATATATAGAGGGCTTTTCTGTCAAATGTTTATTATCTAACTAAGTACAGTTCCATGTGGGATATACTATGAATTGTACGACAATAGTGTCAACATGGTTTTGGATTAAGGAATTAAAGTCTCACCAGAAGACTTAATACAATGCCATATCATTAGAGAATGAGTAATGTGTAGTGATGCATAGACATGCTAATACACACATTGGAGATTGGGTTTACCACAAGCAACATGTGTGGATAATACTGCAATGCCATAGGTGTTAAATGCGCGAAGCAATAACTAGATTATTGACTCTAGTGCAAGTGCGACACTGAAAGAGATATGTCCAAGAGGCCAATAATAAAAATGTATTTATTGACATATCTCATTAGTTCATAATTGTTTTATATCATGCTAAAACTCTATTAAGTGGAAACATTAATGCACATGTGGTATAAACAAACCAAGTCCCTAGTAACCTCTAGACTAGTTCATTGGGAAACCGAGGATCGAGGTTTCCCGATCATGGACTTTTCCATGTCAACTGACAATGAGGTCACTTCAGTAGATGAACAAAGTGATGGACACACACCCAACCGTAGTATTGCAATGTGATCTAGTCACAAAGTTCAACATTGTGATATCTAGTAAAGTGAAGTAACTTATTCCTTTGACCGTGAGATCATGTTTAACCACTACCACCCGAAGCTACTTTGACTACATCAACTACCACACCGTAATAGGGTGATCATAAATGTGTATGTTGGGTATTACAGAGGGGTATGTTGGGGCGTATGCATCAAGATAGGGATTTGCACATCCTAGTGATAGATAGATACCCTGGTCCAACTCGGTTAGATTACATCAGCAAGTTTGCAAACATGTGACTAGGTCATGGGGATGTAATATCATGGGAACTAGTAAATATGTTTGTTGGTAACAAGATCGAACTAGGTATGTGTAACATCCCAAAACTTTAATCAAGGTTATTAATATCCAAATCACCCAATTTAGGGTTAACAAAACCTTTTTATCATTAAAAATAAATATGAATGCATGTGTGTTTGCATTAAGATAGAATTGATTGGAATGGCCATGTTTGTTTGATCTAATGGTTGTAAAATGATTCAAAGGTGAAGGCCACATCATCTAGATCATTCCAAAACCAAATCCAAAGAAAAAGAAATCAAATAGAATTAATAAATGCAAATGGTCACTTTTGCCACTTTAATCCACTAGGCCACTTTAGGTGTTCCTAGAAGTCAAATCAAACAGAAACAATTCTAACTCTTTGCACCCCTTACTAGTACAAGTAAAGATCTACCAAGACCCACTTTGAATTCTTACAAAAACATTTAGACACTATTTTAAAATGGCATTTGAAAATGGAATTAAGTGTATGTGCATAGCTCCACTTTTTCAAAAACCACTCAAATGACTTCACCTTGACAATCCCAAGCAACCACAGATGCTCAAGCATAGGACTAACACAACCACCAAAAATCTTCGCAAAATTCAAATAAAATGTTCTTGCAACCATTGTGTTGAACAGTTGGCAGGCAGAGATCATTTGGCCTAACCATTACTATTGTTAATCAAGTTCTTGTCCCCATTCGACCCTCTCATCTCTCCTCTGTCCCCCTAGCATCTACCCTAGCCCAGACAACCTCCTCCTTCACTGCTAGCAGCAGTAGCATGCCGCCCAAATATGGTCGTCGCTGGCCAAACGTGGACAACGCTCCAGAGACAACGCCGCGCCTAACCAGCACCGTCCCTAGCTCCGCCGCACCCTGTCATGACCCCCTGTCCACCCCACGGAAGCAACCGAGCCCTAGACCACCGAGGAGCAGTCGTGCACCGAGCCTCTGCGCCATGCACGGAGCACGCCAGAGCACCGTCCCCGACAGGCCAGCACACGTCGTGCCTCGACCTCAGCTTGCACGCGCAGCTCCGCCTTGACCCTAGCACACTCCCGGACACGCCCATTTCCCGCCGTGAGACCAGCAGCCATCGCATGCCGTGTCGAACACCGCATCTTCCGCGCAGAGCGTCGAGCCTTCCCGACCAAACGCCACCGCCCCTAGCAGCGCCATTACCCCGTAGCTGACCGCCAGGAGGCAGCGCACCATCCGTCTACCTCGCCCATTCCTTTAGCCCCCTGTACCACCGTCAACGACGAGCTCACCGTCGCACCCCACGATCCCCTCGTTGGCCTATATAAGGAGCCCTCCCCAGCACCATTTCTCCACACTCCAACACCCCCCACCTCCCACTGAGTCCATCACACCATCCCCGGAGCCACTTGAGCCACCGTTCGCCGGAATTTCCACCGGAGTCGCCGCAGCAGAGAAGAAAGGGGCCCATTGATTTCGACCACCCCAGGAGCCACCGCGACCATGCCTGAGTTTGTCGTCGTCCACACGTTCGATCGCCCCCATCGCCACGTTAGCTAGAGCCCTGGTAAGCCCCCAATCGACCCCCACCGAGCCGCTAGAGTTCATTCTTGTCGGCGACAAGTTTGTCGTCGACGATGAGCCACGACCGTTGACCTAGGTTCTAATCGCACGGTCCACATCGCCATGTACTGCTTCGCGTTTAGTTGTGCCGCTAACATGCTGGCCCCCATGTCAACTGCCCTTTGTGCCGCGGACTGTCACTGGGCCAGCCCATTTAGTTTCCCGCGCTGGCCCTAGAATTCAAATAAGTGTTTTCTATTTAGATTTAAACTAGATTGTGTCCACTAGTTTAAAAATAAATTCAGAGAATTCTACTTCACCAGAATGATAGATTTAAATTTTGTTAGAAGGATAATTAAAATCTCAATCCAAGCCCGTTGGATTTAAATCAATTGGACTTAGAGATCTCACCTAGCAAAAATAACAAGACAAAGACTTTTCCACATTCAAACATTTTTCAAAAATCAACCACAATAGCTCACCATTTTCCACCGCCCCTAGTAGCGCCATTACGTCGTAGATGACCACCAGAAGGCAGAGCACTGTCCGCCCACCTCGCACATGCCATTAGCCCCCTGTACCACTGTCACCGACGAGCTCACCGTCGCACCTCACGGTCCCCTTGTCGAGCTATAAAAGGAGACCTCCCCAATCCCATTAATCCTCACTCCAACACTCACCACCTTCCACTGATCCCCTCACACCATCCCCGGAGCCCCTTGAGCCTGCAGTCGCCAGAATTGTGCCGGAACTCGACCAAAGGAGAAAGGGGCCCGTCGATTGCGACCACCCCAGGAGCTGCCGCGACCACGCCTGACTCCGCCATTGTCCACCAGTCGATCGCCCCCATCGCCACGTTAGCTGGAGCCCTGGTAAGCCCCAATCGACCCCCACCAAGCTGCTAGGGTTCATTCTCGCCGGTGACATGTTCGTTGTCGATGATGAACCACAACCGTCGATCGTAGTTCTAATCGGACGTCCCATATCGCCCCATACCGCTTCGCGTTAGAGTCACCGCCGACATGCGGGACCCTCTTGTCAGTTGCCCTCTGCGCTGCGGAGCGCCACTGGGCCAGCCCATTTAGTTTCCCACCTTAGCCCGCAAATTCAAATAAAGATTTTTCTAATTAAGCTTAAATTCAATTCTGCCCACTAGTTTAAAAATCAATTCAGAGAGTTCTACTAAACCAAAATGAATGATTCAGATTTTGTTAGAAAGATATTTAAAATCTCTATCCAAGCCCGTTAGATTTAAATTAATGGGAGTTAGAGATCACATATAGCTAAAATAGCAAAACAGAGACTTTCCTACATTCCAACAGTTTTCAAAAATCAACCATAATAGCTTTTGAGTTGATTCCAACTCTCAAAAATCACATTTGATAACATCTATATGAATATGTAATAATATTTAGGTTTGCATGCAGTGACTTTGGACTAGTACCAAAATAATGCTATATAGGCATTTCTAGTCACTTTAAATCATTTAAATAATAAACCTAAACTTATTGAAATGTGAGCAAACATTTAAATAACATTCCCATGCATTAGAATATGTGGTGATGACATGTGTCCACATGATCCCATATTTTAATTGGAGAATATTAAATCTTAGTTATTTTCAATGAGTAGAAATTACTTTTCTCAAATAAACTAAATGAAACTAGTTCATTAAGTCTTGTGATGAATGTGATGATGCTAAATCATCAAGTGTGTATATTAGTGTACTAAATAGACTAGTTAAGTATTGTTTGGTGATTGTGTAATACGTATGTATTTACAGACAATAGTACCGAACAAGTCTACGAACAGGAGGAATTGTACCCTGAGGAAGAAGACGAGAATTTCAGCCACTCCACCAACCAAGGCAACCTAACACTTGCAAGTTTCCTAACTATGCAATCCATCATTAACAATGCAAGATAACACTTGCAAGCTTGATAACCTAAGGAAATTCCTTAATAATGCTTTGGTTATACCCTTTGGAGTTATAACCATCCCAAGTTTTACTTACAAGTCTTACCTTTTACTTTACTAAAGTTATTTTGATTTGTTTATAGATAGAATAAAGAGTATAAAAATTGGCCTATCTAGTTAGACTTAGATGTCATTATATGGCATGAGATTGAGATTAGCATCCCACCTTAGTGAACACTCTTAACTTAGTAGTTAGAGCTGAACCTAAAACTTGATCACTTTAGATGGGAATACTTGGTCAAAATGCTTATGAAAACCTTGGAATGATGAGTCATTCTATTAAGACGTTTTGACATGTGTTGAGAAACACAAATGGTTTATGATGATGAAAATGTTGAGGCATGAGCCTTAGCCCTTTTATAAAAACTGATGGTTGGGTTCGGATGCGATACCATTCCAAGTTTATCATACAACCACAATACCTGAATTGGGTAAGGCTTAGCCAGAAGTTTATATGCATTAGTATGAGTTCCCTCGTGGAGAGGTTTGAGCTGAGGCTACCTCTCAATGTTGTCCACCTATGCAATGCCCAGGATGGAAGATGGCCATGGCTGGGAGGCCAAGCTCATAGGAGAGGTGCTTGTACTAGGGTGTGTAATTGAAAGGTTATGATTGATTATCCGCATACTAAGTATGACGATTTAGGGTTATCCCTGACGAATGTATCGAATGTTGTGGAGAAAGTGTACCACCTCTGCAGAGTGTCAAACTATTCGAATAGCCGCGTCCACGGATATGGTCAGTTGGAGTGGCCATACTGTTCCGTTGTCAGATGTTTTCAAAATGACTTATGAAATGAATTGTGACATGACTTGACCACAACAGGGATGTGACTATGACAACTAAGTGCCCACTTAGGTGATTTAGAACTTTATTTTTATATTTCTTTGTTTCTGAACTCAGCTTAGGTTTCACACTTAACTTTGCAAATAAACTTAGAGTTTAGCATTTCCTACTAGAATTACCTTACTTGTTAGTGATAGTTTGCGAGTACTTAAAGAGTACTCATGGATTTGTCCATGGCTATTCCCTTGGCCAGACTATGAACAGGACTATCCGGAGGAAGGACAACAGGACGGCTATGACAACTAGGAATCATCTCCCATCATCAGCATTGCCTGTGACACTGAAGATGGAGCCCACCACTACTATTATTATTTCCGCTGCTTGTTTGTACTAAGACTGGATCATGAGATCCTTTATTTGTGTAAGACCTTATTATCATTTGTAATAGATGATGTACTGTGATATCCAATCTGTTATGTCTCGAAAAAATGGTAATCCTGGGATTGCGATGTATGGCATAACAGGCATCTAGGATTAAAAATCCGGGTGTTGACAAGTTGGTATCAGATCCATCCTGACCATAGGAGACCCTAGTTAGAATGGACCTCCGAACAAAACCTTAGTTTCAAGAAAAAAGAAGTGAGTATTTATGAAAACCTATTCCCACACTTATCCTTGAGATTCTTTCAAAAAAAATCATGTTCCTCAAAAATTCTTACATCACTACATAAAATTGAACACACTTGATCACTTCACTAACTTACTCATCCTAAATGCTTATAGATGGAGGTTCAGTACTACAAGTTCTACCAGTTGGGCAACGGAGGCCAACTGATCTTCGAGAGGGATCTTGATGCACTGTCTGAGTACCTAGAGCGCCCGTATCCGGAATTATTCAGAGCTCAACTCAATGACCATCCAAGAGGAGATTTACAATGGCTGATAGTTGCTGATCTTTGAGGCAAGATGGAAGCACCACTTTCGGAGAAAATTCAATTCACCGTGAGAGAGAACAACTGGCTAGATGGATTAGCCAGGGCAATGCGTGAAGCTATCGCCCGTCTTTGCGGACAAAATGTCAACTTGATCCAAGGAACTCGCTTTGCTCACTCCACAAGGCGTGATTCCATGGGAATGCCATTGGAGATGCCAAGTCACCAGGAGAACCTTTACTTCCTACTGTATGATAGGTAGAAGGAATTGGACAATGCTCAAGAGTACGCCAACCACAACCTTGCCATTGCCGCCCAGAAGGCCCAGAATTTCGCCCTGCTCGTCAAGGATTGTCAATCACTTTGCCGGCAACGCGAGAAGAAGGATCGCACCATCGCTCATCTTTGCAACAAAGTGGCCGACCTCGAGAACACCATCCAGGAGCAAGAAGCTTAGCTTGCAGGAAAAGAAGAAGAGAAGAAGGTGAAGACATATAGGGGATATTCACTCGTACCTCAGCAATGATGATGATTACCTGGAGGATGATGCCATGGACTTCTACACCGAAGATGATGACTCCGACTTCATCGATGATGAGTAGATGCATGCACTAGAGCACTATCGTAGGAGTGAGATGTATCGGTCCCCTTGTATCATAGCTCACAGAATGGTTCTTAAAATCACATGTTTTTCCTTTCATGTTGTGGTGTGTGTTTGTATCGTGTGCTTTGATTGAATGAATGAATGAGAAGTTGTTAGTTTGCCAAACTTGAGTCAAACTCAAAGTTTTAGCTTTTGAAAACAAAACCATGAACCTTAGAACTTTCCCTCTTACCCCTTTATCTATCTCAATCTTCAGATGACTCGTGGAAACCCTGGAGGAAGCAGCTCATCGCAGGACCCAATGTTCCAGATTCTGCAGATGCTAGTTTTAGACCGCGAAGCTGGTAGAACAGAGCGCTAAGCAAATCTAGCCACCCTGCAACAGATCGCCCAGATGGCCCACAATAATCAAGGCCATGGAAATCAGGATCATCATGGATCCAAACTCAAAAACTTCCAGAATACCAATCCCCCTATCTTTAACAAGTCGGAAGACCCGCTGGATGCTAATGATTGGTTTCAGACCATGGAGAATAACTTAGAAGTAGCAGGAGTTGACACAAATGAGCAAGTTCTGTTTGCCACCCACTATCTGGCAGGAGATGCAAGAGCATGGTGGAACAGCACCCGCAATATGAACCACGGTCAAGTGATGACGTGGAAAGCTTTCAAGACCAAGTTTAGCCGCACCCATGTGCCGCAAGGTTTAGTCACCAGAATGAGAGATGAATTCAGAGAACTGAAGCAGGGCAAGATGACTGTAGTATAGTACCATGACAGATTTCTGTCTCTTGCTAGGTATGCACCGGATGTGATCAATACTGAAGCCAAGAAGAAGGAGAGATTCCTAAATGGACTGCATGATGAGATGCAAACGGTGTTAATCAACTTCCGTTTTGACGATCTCGAGGAGCTAGTCAACTCTGCAAATCTAGATGGAAGAAAGATCAACCAAGCCAACGACAATCGCAAGCATAGAATGATGCACCAGAGTGGATCCAACAGTCACCCGAAGTATCGCCCCAACCCATCTGCAGGATATGCCCCGCGGAACAATAGACCCCCAGTGTCTCGCCCAAGCTACCCCAACCGTAGCGGAGGAAATGTGAAGTCCGGAGGGAACCACAACAACAACCCTGGCAACTCCAACAATTTCAACAGTGCACCGCCCAAGTCCAACAACAACAACAACAACAACAACAACAATACTGCCCCAAGGACTAGAAGCAATGTCGTGCATGTTGCAGCCAAAGACAATTCTTAGATAACTTGTTTTGAGTGGTGTGAAGGGTCACTACTCCATGAGTGTCCCAAGAATATTGCCGCCACTGCCAATGTGAATGCCCTAGCTCAGCAGCAGCGCCATGTTCAGCCCGGAAGGAGATTCGCCCTAGGGAACCCTCACAACCGCAATGGCCGTCTTTTCCACATGAACGGCGAAGAAGCCCAAGAAGCGTCTGATGTCGTGCTGAGTATGTTTTCTGCTAACTCAGTATTAGCAAGAGTGTTGTTTGATTCTAGAGTATCACACTCGTTTGTTACATAAGAATTTGCATGCACTAGTAAGATTCACCCAACCAACTTGAAGCATGTTATGATAGTTCAAATACTTGGTTCAACCAGCAAAGCTAGAAAAAATTGCAAGGTTGTGCCTATCAGAATACATGGGATAGATTTGTATGCCAATCTAATAATACTTGGACACAAAGGTTTGGAAGTAGTACTAGGAATGGATTGGATGTCGAAACATAAAGGATTGGTCGTCTGTGCCAAGAAACCCATCACCATGACCAGTAGCTCTGGAGTATCAGTAGAGCATATATTCAAAACCTTACCTCGTCAATTAAAATGCAACAAGAGTCTAGCCTTACCCACCATAGACCAAGTCAGAGTAGTCTATGAATACCCAACGTATTCCCAGATGAATTTCCTGGTATGCTCCTAGATCGGGATATTGAGTTCATTATTGAACTAATTCCTGGAACCGGACCCATAGCTCAGAGACCCTATAGCAGAACCCACCAAGTTAGTGGAACTGAAGAAGCAACTTGATGCTATGCTGGCAAAAGGTTTGATTCAACCAAGCGCATCGCCATGGAGATCGCCGGTTCTATTTGTCGACAAGAAGGATTTAGGTAACCGTTTATGCACAGATTACCGGAAGTTGAATGATGTCACCATCAAGAACAAGTACCCATTGCCAAAGATAGAGGATCTATTTGATCAGTTGACTGGTGCTAGAGTGTTCTCTAAGATTGATCTTAGGACTGGTTATCACCAACTCAAGATTCGTGCAACGGATAGTCCAAAGACCGCCTTTACTACCAGATATGGATTGTATCAGTATACGGTCATGTCTTTTGGATTAACCAATGCCCCCGCTTATTTCATGAATCTCATGAATAAGATCTTTATGAACTTTCTGGATAAGTTTGTCATGGTGTTTATCGACGATATTCTTATCTATTCAAAGTCAAAGAAGACCATGAGCAACATCTGAGAATCATCCTTGAAACCCTTAGAAAACATCAGTTGTATGCCAAGTTCAGCAAATGTGAGTTCTGGCTAAAAGAAGTAAGATTCCTCGGACATATTGTGTCGGTAGGAGGAGTCGTCGTTGATCCCGCGAAGATCAAAGTTGTTGAAGAATGGGAAGCCCCAAGCACTCAAACCCAAGTCCGTGCATTTCTCGGATTAGCGGGATATTACCGCAAGTTCGTAGAAGGATTTTCTAGCATCGCAAGACACATGACCCAATTGTTGAAGAAGGACAAGAAGTTCAAATGGACCGACAAATGTGAAGCCAGTTTCCAAGAGCTCAAGAAGATATTGATTTCAGGCCCAATATTGATTATGCCAGATATCAAGAAGCCGTTTGACGTGTATTGTGATGCATCCAAGATTGGTCTCGGATGTGTGTTAATGCAAGAAGGCAAAGTCAGTCATCGCATATATGTCTAGACAACTGAAGCAGCATGAGCAAAACTATCCTACCCATGATCTTGAACTAGCAGTTGTAGTTTTAGCCTTGAAGACATGGCGTCATTACCTTATGGGTAACCGCTGTGAGATTTACTCAGATCACAAGAGCTTGAAGTATACTTTCACTCAAAAGGAGTTGAATATGAGGCAAAGGGGATAGATAGAGTTAATCAAGGATTATGACCTTGACATTCACTATCACCCCGGCAAAGCCAATGTGGTAGCAGATGCTCTTAGCAGATTGCCATGTAGGTTCAACACCATGATCAAGCAGAAGCAACCAAGTTTGCAAGAAGAATTGGAGCAGTTTAGAACTGAGCTAGTTAGCAAAGGATTTTTTGCTAGCATTGAACTTGAACCCACTTTGATCAGTCAAATCAAGGAAGCCCAGAAATGAAATGCAAGTATCGAGAGAATCAAACGTCGTATTGGAACAGGAAGGGTACCTGGATTCACCGAAGATGAAGAAGGGGTTCTGTGGTACAAAGGACGTATCTGCATTCCAATAGATTCGGAGTTGAAGCAAGTTATCATGCAAGAAGCTCATGATACTCTTTATTCTATTCACCCCGGAGGAACGAAGATGTATCAGGATTTGAAGGAGCAATTTTGGTTGCACAAGATGAAGAGAGAAATCGGAAGCTACATCACCAAGTGTGATATCTATCGAAGAATCAAAGCAGAACATCAGAGACCTGCAGGACTGTTGCAACTATTGCAGATTCTAGAATGGAAATGGGATTCCGTCGGAATGGACTTTATCACCGGTTTGCCTCCTTCTAGTAGGAGAAATGACTCAACCTGGGTCATCGTTGATAGACTATCCAAGGTAGCCCATTTTATACCTATCAGGACAACCTACCAGAGTTCTAAGCTAGCAGAGTTGTACATTGCTAGAATTGTCAGTTTGCATGGAACCCCCAAGACCATAGTGTCGGATTGAGGAACCCAATTTACCTCGAGATTTTGGCAGAAAGTCCAAGAAGGATTGGGAACCAAGTTAAATTTTAGCACAGCTTATCACCGCAGACCGATGGACAGACCGAAAGAGTCAACCAAATCTTGGAAGATATGTTGAGAGCCTGTGTGTTAGAGTATGGATCAAAATGGGAAGATTGTCTGCCTTTCGCAGAATTCTCATACAACAACAGTTATCAAGCCAGTTTGCAAATGGCCCCATTTGAGTTCTTATATGGAAGAAAGTGCCGTACCCCTTTGAATTGATCGCAAGTAGGAGAGAGTTAGATTTTTGGATCCGACATCCTACGAGAAGCTGAAGAGACGGTTCACAAAGTCCATGAGCACCTCAAGACTGCCCAATCCAGACAGAAGAATTATGCTGACAAGAGATATAGAGACCTGACTTTCAATGTCGGAGATTTTGTGTATCTCAAGGTTTCGCCATTGAAGGGAACGCAATGCTTTAGTCTAAAAGGAAAGTGAGCCCCCAGATATATTGGACCCTTCAAGATTCTGAATCGTCGAGGAGAAGTATCATATCAACTGGAACTGCCTGAAGAGATGTCAGCAATCCATGGTGTGTTCCATATCTCGTTACTTCGCAAATGCTTAGAAGTGCCAGAGAAGACCGAAGTTTTCAAGAACATCGATCACCTAGCCGTTGATATCAACAAAGATCTGACGTATCGTGAAATACCCATTTGTATCTTGGAGGAAGCTTACAGAACCACCCGGACCCGGAGTATCAAATTTCTCAAGATCCAATGGAGCAACCATACCGAAGAAGAAGCCACCTAGGAGCGAGAAGATTACATTAGGACTGAGTTTCCAGATCTCTTTAGTTCCTAGTTTTCTTTCTTAAATCTCAGGACGAGATTTTGTTTAAGGGGGAAGGTTTGTAACATCCCAAATCTTTAATCAAGGTTATTAAGATCCAAATCACCCCATTTAGGGTTAACAAAAACTTTTTATCATTAAAAATAAATATGAATGCATGTGTGCTTGCATTAAGATAGAATTGATTGGAATGGCCATGTTTGTGTAATCTAATGGTTGTAAAATGATTCAAAGGTGAAGGTCACATCATCTAGATCATTCCAAAACCAAATCCAAAGAAAAAGAAATCAAATAGAATTAATAAATGCAAATGGTCACTTTTGCCATTTTAATCCACTAGGCCACTTTAGGTGTTCCTAAAAGTCAAATTTAAACAGAAACAATTCTAACTCTTTGCACTCCTTGCTAGTATAAGTAGAGATCTACCTAGGCCCACTTTGAATTCTTACAAAAAAATTAAACACTATTTTTAAATGGCATTTGAAAATGGAATCAAGTGTATGCCCATAGATCCCACTTTTTCAAAAACCAATCAAATGAGTTCACCTTGACAATCCAAAGCAGCCACAAATGCTCAGGCATATGACTAACACACCCACCAAAAATCTTTCCAAAATTCAAATAAAATGTCCTTGCGGCCATTGTGTCGAACAGTTGGTAGGCAGAGATCATTTGGCCTAACTATTACTGTTGCTAATCAAGTTCTTGTCCCCCATTCGACCCTCTCATCTCTCCTTTGTCCCCCTAGCATCTACCCCAGCCCAGACAACCTCCTCCTTCGCTGCTAGATGCAGTAGCGCGCCGCCCAAATATGGTCATCGCTGGCCAAACGTGGACAACGGTCCAGAGACAACGCCGCGCCTAACCAGCACCGTCCATGCTCCGCCGCACCCTACCGCAACCCCATGTCCACCCCACGGAAGCAACCGAGCCCTGCAGCACCGAGGAGCAGCTGCGCACCAAGCCTCTGCGCCATGCACGGAGCACGCCAGAGCACCGTCCCCGACAGGCCAGCACATGCCACGCCTGGACCTCAGCTTGCACGCGCAGCTCTTCCTTGACCCCAGCACACTCCCGGACACGCCCATTTCCCGCCGTGAGACCAGCAGCCATCGCATGCCGTGTCGAACACCGCATCTTCCGCGCAGAGCGTCGAGCCTTCCCGACCAAACGCCACCGCCCCTAGCAGCGCCATTACCCCGTAGCTGACCGCCAGGAGGCAGCACACCATCCGTCTACCTCGCCCATTCCTTTAGCCCCCTGTACCACCATCAACGACGAGCTCACCGTCGCACCCCACGATCCCCTCGTTGGCCTATATAAGGAGCCCTCCCCAGCACCATTTCTCCACACTCCAACACTCCCCACCACCCACTGAGTCCATCACACCATCCCTGGAGGCACTCGAGCCACCGTTCGCCGGAATTTCCACGGAGTCGCCGCAGCAGAGAAGAAAGGGGCCCATCGATTTCGACCACCCCAGGAGCCGCCGCGACCATGCTTGAGTCCGCTGTTGTCCACACATTCGATTGCCCCCATCGCCACATTAGTTGGAGCCCTGGTAAGCCCCCAATTGAACCCCACCGAGCCGCTAGGGTTCAATCTCGTCGGCGACCAGTTCGTCGTCAACGATGAGCCACGACCGTTGATCTAGGTTCTAATCGCACGGTCCACATCGCCCCGTACCACTTCATGTTTAGTTGTGCCGCTGACATGCGGGACCCCCTGTCAGCTGCCCTCTGCGCCGCAGAGTGTCACTGGGCCAGCCCATTTAGTTTCTCGCGCTGGCCCTAGAATTCAAATAAGTGTTTTTCTATTTAGATTTAAATTAGATTCTGTCCACTAGTTTAAAAATCAATTCAGAGAGTTTTACCTCACCAAAATGAATGATTCAAATTTTGTTAGAAATATAATTTAAATCTATATCCAAGCCCGTTGGATTTAAATCAATTGGAGTTAGAGATCTCACCTAGCAAAAATAACAAGACAGAGACTTTTCCACATTCAAACATTTTTCAAAAATCAACCATATTAGCTTTTGAGTTGATTCCAACTCTCAAAAATCACATTTGATAACATCTATCTGAATATGTAATAAAATTTAGGTTTGCATGCAGTGAATTTGGACTAGTACCAAAATAATGCAATATAGGCATTTCTAGTCACTTTAAATCATTTAAATAATAATCCTAAACTTATTGAAATGTGAGCAAACATTTAAATAACATTCCCATGCATTAGAATATGTGGTGATGACATGTGCCCACATGATCCCATATTTTAATTGGAGAATATTGAATCTTAGTTATTTTCAATGAGTAGAAATTACTTTTCTCAAATAATCTAAATAAAACTAGTCCATTAAGTCTTGTGATGAATGTGATGATGCTAAATCATCAAGTGTGTGCATTAGTGTACTAAATAGACTAGTTAAGAATTGTTTGGTCATTGTGTAATCCGTATGTATTTATAGACGATAGTACCGAACAAGTCTGCGAAGAGGAGGAATTCTACCCTAAGAAAGAAGAGGAGAATTTCAACCACTTCACCAACCAAGGCAAGCTAACACTTGCAAGTTTCCTAACTATGCAAGCCATCATTAACAATGTAAGCTAACACTTGCAAGCTTGATAACCTAAGCAAATGCCTTAAGCATGCTTTGGTTATACCCTTTGGAGTTATACCCATCCCAAGTTTTACTTACAAGTCTTACCTTTTACTTTACTAAAGCTCTTTACATTTGTTTATAGATAGCATAAAGAGTATAAAAATTGGCCTATCTAGTTAGACTTAGATGTCATTCTATGGCATGAGATTGAGATTAGCATCCCACCTTAGTGAACACTCTTAACTTAGTAGTTAGAGATGAACCTAAAACTTGATCACTTTAGATGGGAATACTTGGTGAAAATGATTATGAAAACCTTGGAATGATGAGTCATTCTATTGAGATGTTTTGACATGTGTTGAGAAACACAAATGGTTTATGATGATGAAAATGTTGAGGCATGAGCCTTAGCCCTTCTATAAAAACTGATAGTTGGGTTCGGATGCGATACCATTCCAATTTTACCGTACAACCACAATACCTGAATTGGGTAAGGCTTAGCCAGAAGTTTATATGCATTAGTATGAGTTCCCTCGTGGGAGAGGTTTGAGCTGAGGCTACCTCTCAATGTTGTCGACCTATGTAGTGCCCAGGATGGCATATGGCCATGGCTGGGAGGCCAAGCTCATAGGAGAGGTGCTTGTACTAGGGTGTGTAATTGAAAGGTTATGATTGATTATCTGCATACTAAGTATGATGATTCAGGGTTATCCCTGTCGGATGTATCAACTATTGTGGTGAAAGTGTACCACCTCTGTAGAGTGTCAAACTATTCGAATAGCCGCGTCCGCAGTTATGGACAGTTTGAGTGGCCATACTATTCCGTTTTCAGATGTTTTCAAAATGACTTATGAAATGAATTGTGGCATGACTTGACCACAATAGGGTTGTGACTATGACAACTAAGTGCCTACTTAGGTGATTTAGAACTTTATTTTTATCTTTCTTTGTTTCTGAACTCAGCTTAGGTTTCACACTTAACTTTGCAAATAAACTTAGAGTTTAGCATTTCCTACTAGAACTACCTTACTTGTTAGTGATAGTTTGCGAGTACTTAAAGAGTACTCATGGCTTTGTCCTTGGCTATTCCTGTGGCCAGACTATGAAGAGGACTATCCGGAGGAAGGACAACAAGACGGCTACAACAACTAGGAATCATCTCCCATCGTCAGCATTGCCTGTGACACAGAAGATGGAGCCCACCTCTATGCTTATTATTTCCACTGCTTGTTTGTACTAAGACTGGATCATGAGATCCTTTTTTTTATGTAAGACCTTATTATGGTTTGTAATGGATGATGTACTGTGATATCCAATCTGTTATGTCTTGCAAAAATGGTAATCCTGGGATTGTGATGTATGTCATAATAGGCATCTGGATTAAAATCCGGGTGTTGACAGTATGGCAATACCGAATACCAGGTCTTGGACATACTAGGTATCGTAGAGCAAAGGGAATGAGACTCAACTTTCAAGGTTCAAGCGATCAAGTTATTCGTGGAATGCATTAGGGTCATCATGTGTTTCCATACACCACTGTTGGTCATTGGTATGAGAGGTGTATCGATCATGTTTGTGTATTCCTGAACCGTAGGGTATCACGCGTAAGGGTATATGACGCTTAGGGATTGATTCGAGATCAAGAAGAAAAGATCGAGAACACCGGAATTGTTCCGAGGTGATACCAGAATGGGTTCCAGAGATATTCGATGATGATCAGAGGGATGTAAAAGGTGTTTCGAAGTATGATGTATTATTAAATATTAATTAATATTAAAATGTATTTCCTAATTGATTTAATAGGGCAGCCCACCTAAATGGCCCTCTAGAGAAGCCCAAGAGGGGTTGTGCGCCCTAGGGAAGGCCAGGGAGTCCAACGACCACCAATGGGCCACTCCCCATGTGGGGACAATGTGGGGGAGGATGGCCGGCGATGGGATTAGTCCCACCTGCCTCCTCCCATGTGGTGGCACCCCTGCTCCACCTATATAAAGAGGGGAGCCCCTCGCGTCAATCCGACTTCATCAATTAGCTTTGTCTGTTCTCTCCCCCTCTCTCCTTCTTCCTCGCGTGTGGTTCCCATGAAGGAACGTGCATAAGGGGATATGAGTTTCTCCACCATACGCATGTCGTCATGCTATAATACTCTCGGTCCAGATTAATCTTCTTCCGCGACTTTGCTTGACCGGAGCCCAGGAGACGTTGCTACACTAGATGCATGTAAAACCACGAGGCACCACCACGTATGGTGCTAGTCACATGGAGTTTGGATGTCTACACGACCATGAGGTCGGCTATGTCGTTAGACTACATCATCCATGTTTCTCGTGAAATGTTAACCGCTTTTGGTATTCCGAGATATGAACAGCAAATCCATCTCGTCACTTTATATCTTCATAGAAAGATATTGGCTATAATGTTCTTGTTGTTTGGATTTTTTGTTTTATTCTACGGAACCCTTGCAGCTACTATATTGCACATGCACTCTCTTGAACAGAAAATGTAGTACATACCATGCTACTATATTGCTCTATAAACCATTTTTTAATTTATTGAAATTAATATTCACATTAAGGTGAGGGATGTCGTATCCCAACCGGCGATAACCATGATTATAGTAATTGCTCAACAAACTAATGCCTAATGCATGTTGATATTGTTGACATTCTAGATTATGTCATATATGCAAACCTAAAGGAAGTAAAGCAACATGGAGATAGAAAGCGGTATTCAAAAAATAGGGATGAGATCAAAAGAGACAAAGTGAAGCCTACAAAATGGAAAAACTGCTCCTGCATCAATGGCCTATGCAATGGAACATAAACACATGCAGCTTTATCCCTTGGTAATGATGATCAACTTCTGCATATATATATGGACCCGGATTTTATAACATGGTGGCTACCTAAGCACACAGCTAGTGCTGTTGAATATAAAGATCATAGCTACAAACGTGATCATGATGAAACAGGGTGGATTGTTCGTGTCCTAACAACCCGGATTGTTCGTGTCCTAACGTCCATCCTATTTTCCGTCAAATGTTGCGCGTGTTTCATGGCGTGAGTTTGTGAAATTCATTGATCCATAACCTTCAATCCTGATTGGGAACAATGGTTGATGCTCTTGGTGTTTCTCTTCTAAACTCATGGTGGAAAATCCACCACACTAGCTAAAGCATCCATCCACGCCGCTCCTCCATGGCTCCTCCATGTGATACCTCTGGTGTGGTAAAAAAGCAAATCACCATGGAGCTTTGTTGTGGATAAAAAATTGTGGTGTGTCATGTGGATATTTGCTTTATGATATGGTTTGTGGCTGTAAAAATATGTGGTGTTTGCATATGGCAAGTTGTGTGTGTGTCCACATGATACTTCTATGGTGTGGTAGAAAAGAAAATCATCATGGAGCTTTGTTGTGGATAAAAAATTGTGGCGTGTAATGTGGATGTTTGCTTTATGAGTACCACATGGTTTGTGGCTGTAAAAAAATTGTGGTGTTTGTAAATGGTAAGCTAGTTTTGTGGCCAGAGAAGTGGTGGTTTTGAATTAGGAAATCTACACCGGATACGCCGTTAGTAGAAGTTGTGCTCCTAGGTTCATATCTAGTGATATATGTAGTTGATCCAATGGCTATATGCCTCTAGCGTATCTAGTCGGCTAAGTATCTCACTATTTTCGATATATATATATATATATAGGGTTGCACTATTCTGAAACTAGTGCTCAGAATATTATTCTAAGCACCATCTAGCCTATATAGGAGAGTTTCGGTATTTCCAAAGCTGTTCAAAATTGGTGCAGAATTTGAAAAAACTTAAAACATGAAAAGGTTGCAAAATTTCATTATCTTTTCAACGCCGTATCATTTGTCTAATTTTGATAAAAATTTGAAAAAATATCGTGCAAATATCGTCCACACTTTTATGTATACGTACAAATTTCGGTATATTACAAATTATTCAAAATTGGTGCAGAATTTGAAAAACGTTTAAACATGAAAAAGATGCGAAATTTCATTATCTATCCATCGGTATATCATTTGTCTAATTTGGACAAACGGTTCAACAATAATGTTGTGCAAATATCGTCAGCCCGTTTTTGAATAGGTCTGAATTTCTGTATTTTCAAAATTATTCAAAATCGATGTGTGGAATTTGAAAAACTTTAAACACACAAAAATACAAAATGTCATTATCTATCTAAGGGTATATCATATGCATCATTTGAATAAGAAGTTAGAAAACTAGAGAGAAAATTTATTGTATCCCTATTTAGAAAAAAATATTTTAAAAATTAAATTTAGACCGTGTAAAATTTGTGAAAAATGTGAACATGAAGTTCAACCTTCATAGGGCAGACAGTTCAACCTTCTAGGTAAGCAGTGCAGGCTCATGTCCCGGACAAATCAATACTTCGTTTTTTGAAGATAACTCCACGCAGAATTTAGAAAACATCAAAAATGAAAAAGTTGCGAAATTTCATTATCTTTTCAGCGACGTATCATTTGCATCCTGATGTATAATCTATACATTAGAACAAACGGATAGTTCATTTAGTTAAGATGATAAGTTTAACCCTCAGTTTAACCTTGACAAAGATGCAGGTCAAACCTTTCAAGTCAGCTAGTTCAACCATAATAGTGTATGCATTTCAATCTTTACAGGACAGGCAGTTCAACCTTTATAAAAGATAATTTAACTTTCACATAGTAGGCAGTTCAATCTTAACAGGGCAAACAGTTCAACTTTGTAGGTAGATAGTGTAGTCTTTTGTTCTGGTTAGTTTAATATATTTTTTACTTAAATTAGTGCATAATTTAAAAAAAACTTAAAACATGAAAACGTTGTGAAATTTCATTATATTTTCAATGCCATATCATTTGTCTAATTTAGACGTTGAAAAAGTATCATGCAAATACCGTCCTCCTTTTTATGTATATGTCTGAATTTAGGTATATTAAAAATTGTTCAAAATCAGTGCTGAATTTGAAAATACTTTAAACATAAAAAGATGCAGAATTCCATCAGTATATCACTTGCCTCATTTGGACATACGGTTGAATAGATATCGTGCAAATCCCGTCTGCCCATGTTTGAATACGTACGAATTTCGGTATTTTCAAAATTATTCAAAATCAGTGTGGAATTTGAAAAAACTTTAAACGTAAAAAAGATGTGAATCTCTATCTAACAGTATATCATTTGCATCATTTGGATAAGCGGTTCTAAATCTGGATTGAAAGTTCGTTTTATACCTATTTAGGAAAAAAGTATTTTAGAAATCAAATTTAGACCATTTAAAATTTGCGAAAAGTGTGAAATGAAAAGTTGCGGTTTTTTATTATCTTTTCAGCAGTATATTATTTGCTTAATTCCGACAAACCTTTAACAAACTCAATGTATAATTTATACATTATAAAAAAAGTGCAGTTTAGATAGTTGAAATAGTAAGTTCAACCCTTTTTGAAAAGTTCAACCTTCGTCTGGAAAAGTTCAAGTCAGTGCTCATAATGTTATTCTATAACCAGTTGCAGAATAGTGTTGGTATATATATAAGTTGTGTTGTGATACTAATATAATTTTTTCATTTGTACAAACTCTAATGAGACAAATAGGTGGAGGCAAAATGACCAGTATGCACAAAGAGAGAGACGATATAATACAGAGACAACGCCAAACATGCGAGCAGAATAAAAACTACTACTCCTCTCCTTGATGGCAATAACTATCGGAAAATCGGCGGTAACCTAACTGTAAAACATAACATGCACAGATCGTGTAGTACCAATTCATTGTATTTACATGGAGTCATCCTTGATGACAACGAGAATATTTAGGACGATGATGAGTCAAATTGGTTATGCCGGAATTGAAGGTTTTCGTAGCAGAAAACAAAAAATTCCTATCTACTCGAACACTAATACCAGGATCTATACTATGTAGACATAAGTAACGGAGAAGGAATACGGTATTCATACCTTTGCAGACAGAGGCACGCCTTACGCAGTAAGGCGTATATTGATGAAGACGAGCAACACCCCAAGTGTGGTGCCTCCAAAGTTCGTCACACGTCCGGTGTAGGAGAAGTCAACCGGACTCCGATCCAGCCGAGCAGCGGAAGATGTAGATGCCGGATCGCAGATCACACGTCGGTAGTGTGAAGGAGGAGAACTCACCCACGAGGTCCTCCCTAATATTACGGAGAAGTCCTCAGTGGATGAGAGAGAGAGAATGAGAGGGAATGGGTGATGTCAAAGGGGGAGGGGGCCCCTATATATAGTGGGAGGGGGCGCACCACCCAGGGGCTAGGCGGTGTGGGACTAATCCTCACACCGCCAGCCACCTAGGGGCAGCCGCCGGCCCTAGGTGGGCCCCATTGGGGCGGCCCACCAAGCCTAGGCCGGCTGGCCCCTACTCCCTAGGCGCCTTGCCCTATTGGGCCTCCCTTCGGGTGAGGCACATTAGCAATATGGAGCCTTTAAAAAATAAAATAAAATATATATTTAATATTTATTCTCCAATTAACATTCAAATACACATATTATATTATTCCTTCACTCCGGAACAACTTCCGGACACCTTCCGATCTCCATCGGATGTTACCGAAACTATTCCGGTTTCTCTCTATATATTTCTCATACGATACCTCATCTACCCTAAGCGTCCCTACCCTTAAGTGTGACATCCTTCAGTTCGGAAACACTCCGGACTTGATAGAGACTTCTCTCACATCAATGATCAACAGAGGGATCTGGATGGCCATGTGACCCCCGTGCGTTTCACGAATACAATGGCTCGAACCGTGAGATAGTCGTTCCCCGTTCCCTTTGTCGTTCTATACCTAATTCATCTAAGACTTGATCTTTAGTATCTCCATACCTTAGTTCGATCTTGTTACCGATGAACATGATTTCTCGTTCTCATGTCGTTGCATTCCGTGACCTAGTCACATGCTTGCAAGCTTCATTAATGCAAAGCCACCGAGATGGCCACATGTATCTGTCTGTTACATGGACTTGACAAATCCTGGTCTTGATATGTACTTATCAACACATCCCTTTAGAAAACCTGAGTGGCATCTTTTTGATCACCCTTTTACAAGATGATTCTTGATAACCATCAAAGCTTCTTCCGGAAATGGTGATTTGCATTACCTCACAGTCAAAGGATCGGGTTGCGAGGTTCTCTATGTTTTATCATCAATGGTGAACTTTGTAACTAGATCTCATTATGATATAACGTTCGGATGTTTGTCTATCATGTTATTCGACTAATAACATGACCTCATTGTCAGTTGGCATAAATGCCCTTGATCTTGAAACATAGACCATCCTCATGACCAATGAACTAGTTCACTAGAGGTAACTAGAGACACGGTTTGTTTACATACCACACGTGTATTAACGTTTCGTATTAACACAGTTATAGCATAGTATGAAACGTATTATGAACATATAGGAGATATATCAAATAATACGCTTTATTATTTTCCTCTAGGGTATAACTCCTTCAGTCTCCCACTTGCACTAGAGTATAAACAAAACTAGTTTACAATAGGCAGGAACCTAACACCAATAGAATCTCGGTGTTGTTCGTGCTTTTCCTGATGGAGAGCTTTAGTCAAAGTATCTGCCACATTCAGTTCTGTATCTACTTTGCAAATCTTGACTTCACCTTCGTCAACATTCTGCCGGATGATGTGAAACCTTAGCTTGATGTGTTTGGTTGTGGAATGAGTTCTTGGTTCCCTTGCGTTTGCAATAGCACCCGTGTTATCACAATAGACCGTCACGGGGTCTTGCGCATTGGGAAAAACTCCCAGTTTGATGATGAAATTCCTCAGCCAAACAACTTCATTTGCTGCATCAGCCGCAGCAATATATTTAGACTCCATTGAAGATTGCGCCACCACCGGCTACTTCTTGCTCTTCCATCTTACCGCCCTACCATTCACCGGGAACACAAATCCTGTTTGAGACTTTGAGTCATCATGATCTGAGTTCCATCTCGCATCCACGTAACCCGTTAAGTTTAGAGCTTCATCACTTCCTCCATAGATCAGGAACATATCCTTTGTTCTTTTCAGATACTTCAGGATATTCTTGAGAGTTGTCCAGTGATCCGGTCCTGGATTACTTTGGTATCGGCTCATCAAACTAAGAGCCAATGCCACATCAGGTCGCGTACTTAACATTGCATACATGATATACCCTATGGCTGAGGCATAGGGTGTGAAAGCCATATTCTTTCTATCATTGTCTGTTACAGGACATTGAGTCATACTCAATTTTCAATTCTTCATCATGGGTGTGAAACCCTTTTTGGTGTTCTCCATTTTGAACCTCTTCAAAATCTTTTCTATGTAAGTACACTGACTCAATGCTATTAGGTGCTTTGATCTATCTCTATAGATCTTGATTCCTAATATATATGCATCTTCACCTAGATCCTTCATGGAAAATTGGTTACTCAAATATGCTTTCACGCTTTTCATAAGATCCACATCGTTTCCTATGAGTAATATGTCATCCACATATACTACTAAGAAAACAACTGAGCTCCCACTCGCTTTCTTGTAAACACAGAACTCTTGTTGGTTTTGGACAAATCCAAAACTCTTAATCACTTGATCAAAATGTTGGTTCCAGCTCCAAGATGCTTGCTTCAATCCATAAATGGATCGTTGAAGCTTGCATACCTTTCCAGCATCCTTAGGATTAACAAAACCTTCCGGTTTCATCATATACAACTCTTCATCAATGTGACCATTGAGGAATGTGGTCTTGACATCCATCTGCCAAATTTTATAGTCGAAATGTGCAGGAATTGCTATTAAAATCCTGACAGCCTTAAGCATCACTACGGGAGAGTAACTCTCGTCGTAGTCAACTCCTTGAATTTGTCGAAACCCCTTTGCGACAAGTCGAGCTTTGTGAATGGTCACGTTACCATTCACATATATCTTCTTCTTAAAGATCCATTTATTTTCCACGGCCTTCTGGAAGATCCACCAAGGTCCAAACTTGGTTTTCATGCATGGATCCTTTGTCGGATTTCATGGCTTCTAGCCATTTCTCGGAGTCAACACTATCCATAGCTTCTTTGTAGTTTGCAGGTTCTTCCTGTTCATCTAGGATGACAGACATCACAAGGCTACTGTACCAATCAGGAGTGGCATGAACCCTTGTAGACCTGCAAACCTCGGGAGTTTCGATGTCATTGTTTTGATCATCATCAATGGGCTCTTCCTCCATGTTGGAGAGTGGTTTCAAAACAGCTTCCGTTGCGCTACTCGGAAATTGGAGAGAAGGGTCAACAATTTCATCTAACTCAATTTTCCTTCCACTCACTCCTTTTGCAAGAAACTCTTTCTCGAGAAAGGTGTCGGTTTTCGTGACAAACGTTTTGCCTTTGGCTTGGTTGTAGAAAGTATACCCAACGGTTTCCCTTGGGTATCCCACAAAGATACATTTTTCTAATTTGGGTTCGAGTTTGTCAGGCTACAGTTTCTTAACGTAAGCCTCACAACCCCAAACTTTTAGAAATGACAACAATGGCTTCTTGCCATGCCATATCTCATATGGGGTTGTCTCCACAGATTTGGATAGTGCTCGGTTTAAAATAAAAGCGGCGGTTTCTAACGCGTATCCCCAAAAAGACATAGACAAATCAGTTAAAGACATCATGGACCGCACACTATCCAATAGGGTTCGGTTACGATGTTCCGACACACCATTATGCTGTGGTGTTCCGGCTTGCGTAAGCTGTGGGATAATCCCGCAGTCCTTCAAGTGTATGTTAAACTCATAACTCAAATACTTGCCTCCTCGATCCGATCGAAGGTGCTTGATTTTCTTGTTAAGTTGATTCTCTACCTATTTTTAAAATTCCTTGAACTTTTCAAAAGTTTCAGACTTGTGCTTCATTAAGTAGATATATCAATATTTTCTTAAGTCGTCAGTAAGGTAACAAAGTAACGACAACCATTGTGTGTTGAGACACTCATTGGTCCACATACATCCGTATGTATGATCCCAAGTAGGTCTACACCTCTCTCCACTATCCCAGAGAATGGTGTCCTAGTCATCTTGCCCATGAGGCATGGCTCACATGTATCAAGGGATTCAAAATACGATGATCCAAGAAGCCCTTCTGAATGGAGCTTCTTCATGCGTTTTACGCCAATATGACCAAGACGGCAATGCCACATAAACATGGAATTATCGCCACTGTGCTTACAATGTTTAGCATCAACACTATGGATGTGTGTATCACAATCAAGATCAAGTAAGAATAAACCATCACACACAAGAGCATGAACATAGAAAACATCATTCATATAAATTGAACAACCATTTGTTCCTGATTTAAACGAATAACGGTCTTGCAACAAGCAAGACCCACTCACAATATTCATACTCAATGCGGGTACATAATAGCATTTATTCAAAACCAACAATAATGACGGTAGACAGAGATGTAGGGTGCCGACGGCCATCACTTCGACTCTCAAACAATTGCCGACGCGCATCGTCACCTCGTCCTTCCTCAGGCGCCTCCTACTCTACAGATCCTTCTGAGAGTTACAAATCTCAGCAACAGATCCGGTATCAAATACCCAGGTGTTACTCCTGGCCCTCGTAAGGAATACATCAATAACATGTATATCATATATACCTTTCTCCGGAGCGGCTATCTTGCTAGCTCGCTTGTCTTCAAGGTACTTGGGGCAGTGGCGTTTCCAGTGCCCATCCCCTTTGTAGTAGAAGCACGAAGTGTCGGGCTTAGGGCCAGGCTTCGTAGTTTTGAGGTGCTGGGAACAAACCTGCCATCCCTCTTAGACTTCTTACCCTTGCCTTTTCCCTTTTGCCCCAGTTTCTTAAAGTTGGTGGTCTTCTTGATTTCAACCTCAGCAGTTTTGAGCATGGAGAACACCTCAGCAAGGGTCTTAGTCATCCCTTGCATGTTGTAGTTCATCACAAAGCTCTAATCGCTAGGGGGCAGCGAGTGCAGCACCCTATCAATTGCGAGGTCCTCCGGGATTTTGCAATCCAGGGCGTTTAAGCGCTTAACGTAGCCAGACATTTGACCACGTGCTAACTAATACTGTTGTGCTCTTCCATTTTAGCGGAGAAGAAGAGCTCCGAAGCGTCATACCTCTCTGCCCGAGCCTGTGGAGCAAATACGGCCTTGAGATCCTCAATGATCTCAAAGGCATTCATCTTCTCAAAATGCTTTTGCAGCTCCGGCTCCATGGCATAGTGCATTCCACTCTGGATGAAGGAGAAATCGTCCGCCTTGGACTACTAGACATTCATTTCGTCCTGGGAGGCAGAATCTACAGGCTTAGCTGGCAGCTCAGCCTCGATGGCATAAGTCAACTTGTAGGGGACTAGGAGGATCCTAAGATTGCGGAACCATGCAGTGAAGTTGATTCCATCAGTTTTCAGCTTGTCCTTCTCAAGGAAAGTGCTAAGGTTGAAGGTGGGTGGGCGAGACATCTACAAAGGATTTGCAAAGTGTTTAGACTATGTTCATAATAATGAGTTCAAGTTTTAATTAAAAGAACTCCCACTTAAACGAACATCCCTCTACTCGTTTAGTGATCACATGATCCTAATCCCCTGCACCTCCCCCGACCGTCACGGCCATCGGTGCAGTATGAAAGGTGGACATTCCCTAATGTCGATCACATCAACCATGTGATTCATGCTTGACCTTTCGGTCTCTTGTATTCCGAGGCCACGTTTCTCTAACGTGCTAGGCTCGCCAGTCCTAACACGTGTGTATGCGCAATGCAAGATGGCTTGCACCCACTGTATGCGAACGTAGATATGTCTGACCCCTACTCACCGCAGGGCGCCTCATACCAAAGAACTTTCTTGGTGGTGCACACACGAGGGGAATACGATAACTGGAATACTACGAGGGATTATCTTATTACGCTACCGTCTAGTAAGCATACTAGCATAATAAGTAATACTTCAAAAGTAAAGTGTTATGACATGGTTATAGCTTTATGATCATCATAAACAGCCTTAAAGTTTCACAAACTTGTCATTTCCATGTTATAACACTTGGCCCTATGCAATTATGAAGATAGACGCTTCTATATTAACTATTGCAAGTTTTATGCGGCTTTAGGGCTTTCGCAGTAGAACCCCTTCCCGCCTACGAACATCGAGCCACAACATGGATTCAATGATTGTCGTTCTTCTTCCATTTTCAAGGCCCTCTAGTGTCAATGCCATATCAACTACTGTAGAGAGATAGACACCCCCCTAAGCCACTTTAATTTGTGGACCAGTCTCGTGAATCACCACGTGAGGTCGGTTGGGGGCCGCTTCATCAAACAGTGCCGCAATATGAACAATAACATCAAAGAGGGTAGCAACTAGAGAATCAATGCCCACAAATTGCCATGTGTTCTATCCGTATGACATGTCAACCCATAGACCCGCTCTAATACCACTGAAGGTTTCCGTAGCAGAAAACAAAAAAAATCTATCTACTCGAACAATAATACCAGGATCTATACTATGTAGACATAAGTAACGGAGAAGGAATATAGTATTCATAGCTTTGCAGACAGAGGCACCCCTTACGCAGGAAGGCGTATATTGATGAAGACGAGCAGCACCCCAAGTGTGGTGCCTCCGAAGTTCGTCACACGTCTAGTGTAGGACACGTCAACCGGACTGCGATCCAGCCGAGCAGCGGAAGAAGTAGATGCCGGATCACAGATCACACGACGGTAGTATGAAGGTGGAGAACTCACCCACGAGGTCCTCCCCAATATTACGGAGAAGTCCTTAGTGGATGAGATAGAAAGAATGAGAGGGAATGGGTGATGCCAAAGGGGGAGGGGGACCCCTATATATAGTGGGAGGGGGCGCACCACCCAGGGGCAACGCGGTGTGGGACTAATCCCCACACCCGCCGGCCACCTAGGGGCCGCCGCCAGCCCTAGGTGGGCCCCATTGGGGTGGCCCACCAAGCCTAGGCCGGCTGGCTCCCACTCCCTAGGCGCCTTGCCCTATTGGGCCTCCCTTCGGGTGAGGCCCATTAGCAATATGGAGCCTTTAAAAAATAAAATAAAATATATATTTAATATTAATTCACCAATTAACATTCAAATACACATATTATATTATTCCTTCACTCCGGAACAACTTCCGGACCCCTTCCGATCTCCATCGGATGTTACCGAAACTATTCCGGTTTCTCTCTCTCTATTTCTCATACGATACCTCGTCTACCCTAAGCGTCCCTACCCTTAAGCGTGACATCCTTCGGTTCGTAAACACTCCGGACATGATAGAGACCTCTCTCATATCAATGATCAACAGAGGGACCTGAATGGCCATGTGACCCCCGTGCGTTTCATGAATACAATCGCTCGAACCGTGAGATAGTTGTTCCATGTTCCCTTTGTCATTCTATACCTAATTCATCCAAGACTTGATCTTCGGTATCTCCATAACTTAGTTCGATCTCGTTACCAATGAACTTGTTTCCTCGTTCTCATGTCGTTGCATTCCGTGACCTAGTCACATGCTTGCAAGCTTCATTAATGCAACGCCACCGAGATGGCCACACTGTCCGTTACATGGACTAGACAAATCCTGGTCTTGATATGTACTTCTCAACACATCCCTTCGGAAAACCTGAGTGGCATCTTTGATCACCCTTTTACGAGATGATCCTTGATAACCATCAAAGCTTCTTCTGGAAATGGTGATTTGCATTACCTCACAGTCAAAGGATCAGGTTGCGAGGTTCTCTGTGTTTTATCATCAATGGTGAACTTTGTAACTAGATCTCATTAAGATATAACGGTCGGATGTTTGTCTATCATGTTATTCGACTAATAATATGACCTCATTGTCAGGTGTCATAAATGCCCATGATCTTGAAACACAGACCATCCTCATGACCAATGAACTAGTTCACTAGAGGTAACTAGAGACACGGTTTGTTTACATACCACACGTGTATTAACGTTTCGTATTAACACAGTTATAGCACAGTATGAAACGTATTATGAACATATAGGAGATATATCAAATAATACACTTTATTATTTGCCTCTAGGGCATAACTCCTTCAGGAATGATGCGATGATGCGTGCAAGATGCAACAAATTTCAGGACAACAAATTGGTTGTGATGGAGTAAGAGATAGTACATAAGGTAATTCGGATCTAGTATGCGGTTCCTAAGAGAAACTCTATGTAATAATAAAATTTGCATGAACTTTCTTATGTGCACTACACTTTTCTCACATTAAAAAATTAGAAACACACGATTAGGCCCAATAATCTCAATCTAATAACCATCATTTATCTAACTGTTCCATGGCGTGCACTTAGCAAATTACTATGACATACGGTACTCCATCAACAGAGCAATATTCGAACTCCCAGTCTCACATCCCCTACAATCACGTGATTCTGATCGGAAATAAGGAAATCAAACAAATTTTCTTTGCTTGCCTTGAACCTCGGCGCCTTCCTGCTTTCCTTGCATCACCACTGCGCACACTAGATGCCAACCAACAACATTGTCTCCTATCGACACGGCAACCTCGCGACACTACAACGCTCTATCGCCTCATTGTACGATCACCATCGTGGATTCTTGCCACTCACATCAAGGCTCACGTTGGCTAGATCGCCAGTGCCGAAGAACCTGCCCTAGCAACATGGTATCCGCATGCAAGATCACCAACTCTAGGAGCCTGCCCTCCAATGGTGCGCTGACAGCCACCGCCACCTCCAAACTCACCAGCGATCACGTGACTTTCAGCAAGGAATCCGTCAGCAAGTTCACTAGTACCTAGATGCCGTAAGGAGCTTGCCCTCCCATGATGAGTTTCCGCTCAACCAAAAAAAATCAATTAACTCACTATTAGTAGGTAATGTAGACCAAACTTGCATGAAATATTCATTTAGGAAGCAAATGTGGTGTGACAATCTAAACCGTCCTCACTGAAAAACAGACTGAAAGCAAAAGATTTAGATTTTTCCAATGTTAGATAATAAATTTATGGTTCCCTAACTTCTGCATATTAATGCTAATATTTTTATTGGCAAAATCTGCACGAATACAGAAGAAAAAATTTCAACTATTCACCTAATGGATGATGCAACATAACTCGTGGAATAAATAGCGTCTTGCTCGTGAGCACGATGTTTTTCATCGATCTGCCTTTTCTTGCCCAGATTAATGGCTTGCCAAATCTTCACAGGAAGGAGCTCACAGTTTAAAGCATTACCCATATTAATCTTTCTATGGGTGCAAGGAAAATTATTTGAGGATGAATCATTGATGACGCGAACTCATGCTAAGGAGGATGCACTCATGGTGAAATCTGCCCCATAGAGCCCGGATTTACGCTCAGACTCTACAGCTAGGTTACTCCAACTTGCTCTGCTCTATCCAAAAATGCGTGGAGTAGCAATATTTCGATAAAATGTTATCAGATTATGGAACTATCCATATAAAATGCAAATATACCAACCTATCCCTGTAATGTAGTACAAACCATCCTACTACCTTGAAAATGCACTTTCTTGAACAAAACAATATAGTACAAACCATGCTACTATCTTGCTCTATAAACCATTGTTTATGTCATGTATGTTGGAGATATGCCCAAGAGGCAATAATAAAGTGGTTATTATTATATCTTTATGTTTATGATAAATGTTTACATCCCATGCTATAATTGATGATCATGGTTTCCTGATCATGGACATTGGATGTGATTAATAACAAGGTTATATCATTAGGAGAATGATGTAATGGACCGACACCCATAGTAAGCGTAGCATAAAGATCAAGTCATTAAGTTCGTATTGCTATAAGCTTTCAAATGCATAGTAACCTAATCCTTCGGTCATGAGGTTATGTTAATCACCATCACCGGATGGATACTTTGATGACATCAAACACCGCTTCGTAACTGGGTGGTCATAAAGGTGTCATTGGGTATTCTGAAAGTATGTGTTGAAGCGCATGAACCAAGATTGGGATTTGTCCATCCATATGACGGATAGATATGCTCTGGGCCCTCTCGGTGGAATGTCATCTAGTTAGCTTGCAAGCATGTGACTAGGTCACAAGGGATGACATATCACGGAACGAGTAAAGAGTACTTATCAGTAACGAGGTAGAAGTAGGTATGGAGATACCAACGATCAAACCTCGGATAAGTATAGTATCGCATGACAAAGGGAATTGGTTTCGTATGTTAATGGTTCTATCGATCACGAAGTCATCGTTGAGTATGTGGGAGCCGTTATGGATCTCCAGATCCCGCTGATGGTTACTGATAGGAGATGTGTCTCTGTCATGTATGCATATTCACGAACCGTAGGGTGACACACTTAAGGTTCGAAGTTGTTTTAAGTAGATATGGAATGTGCGTTGGAGACCGAATGTTGTTCAGAGTCTCGGATTGGATCAGGGACATCACGAGGAGATCCGGAATTGTCCGGAGAATAAGATTCATATATTGGGGATCATTTTCTGAGTTAGGAAATGTTCCGGAGTATTTGTATGAGGTTTCTAGAAGGTTTCAGAATGTTCCGGAAGGTTATGGAAGATTTCTTGGAGTTTGCTTGAAAACCAAGAAAGGATCAAGGAGTCCTTGTGGGGTAAGACAAGGATTCGTGGGGGGGGAGGCCTCCTTCCCCCACCTCCCAATCCGCCGGCCATAGGAGGAAGGGGAGTCCTACAAGGACTCCCCCTCCCATGGCACCTCCCCCCTTTAAATAGAGGGGTGGGGGCGCCCCCTCAATGCCCTCCTCTACAACACAAAATCTCCGCCGCCTCTCTCCTCCTCCTTTCTTCTGCACAGGCATAGGCGAAGCCCTGCACAATTCTCTACTCCACCACCACCACCACGCCGTCGTGCTGCTAGGATTTCGTGGAGAAGATCTACTACCTCCACTGCTCGCTGGAACGAGGAGAGGAAGGTCTGCTTCGACTCCGCACGTGTGACCGACTGCGGAAGCGCTGCCGGAACGCGGCGCCAGAAGGATCATCCACACGATCTTGAGATCGGCAAGTGATCGACTACATCAACCACGAGATCTAATCTCGTTAACGCTTTCGGATCTACGAGGGTTAGTTCCTATCTATCTCGTTGCACATGTCTAGTAGATTAGATCTTGGCTTTTATCTAGATTAGATCTGGGTTTTGTTCGTTCTTGCGGTAGAAAATTTTTGTTTTCCATGCTACGAACCCATCAATGTATTGACATTAATATTCATTGGATGGTGAGGGATGTCGTATCCCAATCAGCGGTAACCACGGTTCCAGTAATTGCTCAACAAACTAATGCCTAATGCATGCCGATATTGTTGACATGCTAGATTATGTCATATATATATACCCAAAGGAAGTAAAAACATAGAGATTGAGAGCAGTATTCAAAAATAGGGATGAGATCAAGAAGAGACAAACTGAAGCCTACAAAAAGAAAAAACGGCTAC
Organism: Avena eriantha; assembly: GCA_910589775.1. Classification (NCBI taxonomy): domain Eukaryota; kingdom Viridiplantae; phylum Streptophyta; class Magnoliopsida; order Poales; family Poaceae; genus Avena; species Avena eriantha. The sequence goes on along the minus strand of OU342742.1, from coordinate 431,212,828 downwards.
TGCCCAGATCAATGGCCTATGCAATGGAACACAAACACATGCGGCTATATCCGTGGTAATGACGATCAACTACTGCATATATATATCAATTGTATTGTGATACTGATGTAATTTTTTTCATTTGTGCAGACGCTAATGAGACAAAGAGGCAGATGGAAAGGGACCATTATGCACAAAATAGAGAGGATATAGTACAGAGACAACGCTAAAACCTGCGAGCAGAATAAAAACTACTACGCTCCTCCTTGATGGTAATAACACTATCGCATACACCGGCTACCAGAGATTCAGCGGTAACCCAATTGCAAAACATAACATGTACAGATGGTGTAATACCAATTCGTTGTATCTATATGGAGTCATCCTCGAAGACAAGGAGAATATTTATGATGGCAATTAGTCAAATTGGTTGAGCCGGAATGATGTGTGCAAGATGCAATAAATTTCAGGACAACAAAATAGTTGTGACAGAGTAACAGATAGTATAGAAGGTAATATATTTTGGATCTGGTATGCGGTTCCTAAGAAAATTCTATCTAATAATAAATACACTAAAATCCTTAAATTAATAATATTTTGCATTAATATGTTTATTTGGGCATAATTTTGGTAGTCCTTTTGTTCATTCTGATTTTGAGCCTTTTGTCTGGTTTAAAAATCTTGAACTATGTAGAGGTTATGAGAAACCCTAGCGATGAAGGGCACAATAATCAACAATGCAAGAGGTTGAAAAGGATATTCTATTGAGTAAGAAACATGAGTACTGTAAAAGGATTAAGGTTGTCAAGGAATGCTCAACCAGTATTGAAGTTGTCAGCCCGAGTGGGACCAATCAAGTTCAAGCCAACACATCATCAACCTTACATCTTCATGTCAGGCGCAGGGTTCTAGTGTTATGTATAAGCACCTTGTGTCATGAGTATTGGTACTTATCCGATAAGTGAAAGGACCTAAAACTTTACAACATGGCAGAGTAAAGTATGTATGGGGAGCATACTGTAGATTGATGAGTACACCTCCTCACTTGGCAATCAAAATTTGGGTAACTTTAAATATTTTTCATTTTATTATTCAGTTTATAAATGAGGTCTACTACATTAAATTATACTTTAGACGGCTGCAAGGATAAGTATTGCATGATAATGCAAGCTTTAGTTCTATGGATTAGCAAAATTATGGACCGTTGTTTTTACATAAAATGCTTGTAAGTAGTTTAGTTAAATAAGTTCTGGTGTGCAGAATTTAGTTATACTTGAATATACATCAGATTCAAGTTATAAGACTCATGTATAAGATAATTTCAGTTACCTTGAAGTTATCATTACAAAAGTAGTCAAGGCCTACCTTGAACATTATAGAGGTTGTTGCCTGTCTATTTTTTGTAAATAAACTTAATCAAATGATGCACGTTTTCGTTTTGCTGCAACCCTTGTGAGTACTAATCCATCTGGGTTCATGTATTTTCAGATTTATTAAGTTTTGATGAAGTTGGCCAATATTCACTCTATGAAAACTTGGCCATAAAAATTAGCATGCATTTGCATCACGATGCCAAAATTAGAAATCAACTGAGAAAAAAGGAACACCACAAATTTGGTACAAGGAAATATAGATGGATTACTTTTGAGTTCTCGGAACGTAAAAAAACTTTCCACATTCATATACCCCTGTCAAGATTTAAAGTTTTAATTTTGGTAATTTGTACACCATTGACACTTTACAAAGAGGTTTCACCTACAGGAAGGTGGGGGCTTCTATGTACGTACTCTAAACTCAAAGTTTACCTTTCTTGTCCTATCATCAATTAAGAAGTGCATGCTATCTCTCATATCCAAGATACAAATTTTATCATACTACATAGTTTATCAATGATTTCTAACCAGGAAGCTGAACACGAAATCATCTTATCACCAATAGAGAGAGATGTAGTAGCAAGTTAAAGTATTATGTAATCGAGCTCGATCTGGGCAGCGGTTGGTGTATTACCTGCATCTAGAGGACCCTATGTGCCTAGAGGTCGGAGTTGTGGAAGTGGAAGCACTTATCGCCTCCGCGGAACAGGACGTCGTGTCTTTGCCTCCTCCAAGCAGCCGCTTCATCATTCTTGATCGTTATAAAATATATTAGTGTTATCGTGTTCTCCTCAGGGAAAAAATCTATCATATCTAAGCGCTGCAGAAAGCCTTGCCACTCAAATACTAAGGAAGATGAAAAGAAGGGCAACTGAAGCACAAACTATCATACAAGACAGGTAACTGTAACAGATAAAAGGGTTCGAACTTATTTCATATAGCAGATCATTACAAGGAGTCTAGAATCACCGCATCTCTAAGGTAGAGGAGGTTGTGCGATAGAAAGGACTAGGGGGAACAGAGGAAGGTTCAGAAGTAACCTAGGATTTCTGCTTTGGATCCTACTTTTTCGAGGAAAGGCTGGTAGTTCTTCGACGTGGACGAACATCAGGTGAGGTTGCAGCAGGGCAGCATAAGAGGTTGAAGGAGATCATCCCTCGAAGTCTTTGTGGGTCTCAGATCTCATCACCATGGCCCTCCTTCCTTCTCTTGCGGTGGAGCGGTTGGGTCTGTCTCTGGCTGGCGAGCCCGTCTATGTGTTCTCGCCTCTCGTGGTGTCCTGTCCCTACCATCTTAACTCTGGTTGGCATGCTTCTTTTCCACTTTGTCCATTGACTTCTTTGGGTGCTTGTGCATGGTAGTCCTCGAACTTGATGTGTTATGCACAAGTTTGTGAATTTGTTTGACTTGGCGTGTTTATCTGCACCGAATAGCTTTTGGCCAGTAAAATAGTTCCAACATGCAAAACTATAGGTAAAATGTGCAAGGTATCACTAGTGAACTTCAAAAGTCCTAACAAACTAGCTATTTAATCTCCAAAATTTGTATGAGAATGACAGTGATCAAAAGCCCCACACTTACATCTTTGCTTGTCCTCAAGTAAAGGAACAAAATTTCCTTTTGGTAATCACTAGAGATCAATATTAGCACAAATAAATATTTGCCTACTAAGCATACCATGGTGTGTGCTAATAAGAGAGATTCAGTGGATGTTGTAATTTGAAGAAACTGAATTTACTGTTGAGAGAGAACTGGAACTTTCTACCTTTCTAAAGAACCTAACAACCAAGATGCCAAAAATGGGTCAACAAAACAAGTAAGCTTTTAAGTTAACAAAAGTCACACAACTGGTTAGCAACTGAACTTTTGCTACAACTTTCATATTTGTTGGGAGCAGGGCTTAACAACAATAGCAACCCTTATGGTAAATGATAACAGACTGGCCTCCATCCCATAGTAAGGTATCACCGATCCTGAGATCACAATACCCATCTATGATAAGGAGTGAAAAAATTTGGAATTGGTTGGTTATGTTATTCTTCATCCCCATAGTCAAATCTCCAATCCCGAGATCGCCAAATCCGACTAGGCTAGAAGTGGAATTAAGTTAAGTCAGACTGGATTTAACATCTTTTACCCATAGTCAAGTATCCAATCCTGAGATCAACATAATCGACTAGGTTCGAAGATGAGGATTAAAAAAAGGCAATGTCCCTTTTTTGGGGTCAAGTATCCAATCCCAAGATCACCATACTCAGCCCAAGTCAGGAAAAAAATAAACGAAGAAGAAACATTTTGATTGCAACCAGTACTTCCCAAAAAAGATGAAACATCTGATCCCGATATCACCATGTCCCACTTTTGTTCAGTGCTGATTGGTGCAAAAGAAAGGTGGGGAATTTCAAATATTCTCTCAACAGTTTCATTAAACTTCATTCAAACCACCCAAGCAGTAATAGTGGGAATCTTGCTATTAGTAGGCACAAATACATGCTCAACAGGCAGGTAAAAATGCGTGGTACTAAATTGAGCAGAGTTGATCAAAAAAATTCGATTTACTGCTTTACATAGAAAAACTGGCAGGTTTTTTTGATGTCCCCTCTATGCAAACTAAAAAATTGAATAATAAGCGTTGAATATGTATGTGCCAAGACTGATGGTGAAAGGGAAAATTAAATCTCACCTTTATGTTTCTCAGAGTGAATTTGCTTTGGGTGAAAAGGTAACTTCTTATTCTTCCTCTATTGTTCCTTTATTCAATCTACAAAAATTAAAACAAAATAAAATAAGCAAACATAAAGGTAAAAAATAACATAAAAATAAATATCTATCAGGTTGCCTCCTAATCAGCGCTCTTTTATGGTCATTAGCTTGACCTCTGATTTCAGAATCACCCTTCTTCATTGGTGGAAAGGAATTCATCCACCACCATTTCCATGTTTGGTAGCTGCTCACCATTGGTATAGTGCTTTAATCTCTGACAATTGACTGAAAATGTCCCTCCAAACTGAGTTTGCACCACTATAGCTCCACTAGGGAAAACCTTTTTAACTATGCATGGGCCAAACCATCTTGATTTGAGTTTTCCTGGGAAGAGATCAAATATTGAATCATAAACAAGGACTTGTTGTCCTGGGGTAAATTCTCTTCTCATTATCTTGTTGTCATGCAATTTCTTGGTTCTTTCCTTGTAAATCTTGGAGCTCTCGTAAGAGTCATTTCTGATTTCTTCCAATTCTGTCAACTACAGTTTTCTGTGTTCCCCCGCTTTTCCAATGTCCATGTTGAGTTTTCTTAGTGCCCATTCATATTTGTACTCAAGCTCAATAGGAAAGTGACAAGCATTTCCATACACCAACCTGAAGGGAGATATCCCAATGGGTTTTTTGAAAGCTATTATATAAGCCCAGAGAGAATCTGGCAACTTGCTAGACCAGTCAGATCATGATTTTGAAACTACTGTTTCAAGGATTTTCTTGATTTTCTCTGTTGGACAGCTCAACTTGACCATTTTTTTGAGGGTGATATGGAGTAGTTACCCTGTGGTTGTGGACACCATACTTCCTGAATAAATTTTCAAGCTTGTAATTGTTGAAGTGGGCACCTCCATTAGTGATAACTGTTGGGGATATACTTTCCGGGTATCCACACAGTTCCTCACTGACCAGGGTGGCCCACTTCGGCTTAGAGCTTTGCTTCACGGACGGCCCAGTCAGGGAGAAAGACGGAGTCCAATCCGGCTACGGGAAGGCCCAGAAGACTTCCCGACTTAGGCCCATAATGTTACTTGTAGTTCAAGATGTACTCTGTAACCGACTCTTAGTCGTAGCCGGATAGATCTCTCATGTAAACCCTAGGTCAGATATCTATATAAGCCGTCCTAGGGAGAGCCTTTAGGAAAATACTCTAAACACCTCAATAGTCTACAATCTCAACTCGCACAGGCGAAACCCTTGTAACCCATATTCCGGCTCTGCCATATTACTGGATTGCTAGCAGGAGTAGGATCCGACCAAAGCCGGCGGATTCGAACCTGGGTAAACTTGTGTGCTCACCGTCCCGGAACACCGTACGTCTCACACCCCTCTCTTCCACATGCCTCGAGGACCCCCTCATGGTGTACTTGTCCTCAATCTGACGACAGTTGGCGCCCACCGTGGGGAAAGTGACCTTCGGATCTACGTTCCGAGCGGAATCTGCAAGAATCAGAATCGGCGAGACTATCGCCGTCGGTCGCATCCTCTACGCCAGCGACGTCCCTCTTATCGTTCTCGACGAGACTTGGATTCCGGCTAGGGAGGCCGTGACTGCCTACACAATCATGTCTTTTGGCGAGATCGATGTTTACATCAGTTTCGCTGAACCTGCCCAACCCACCCCAGCGGTGATGATAGAGGCAGAAGAATCTTCTGGGTCCCCTTTGTCCGCAGAGGCGGCAGAGTTCCAGATGTCAGAAAACCCTAATCCCACCTAGCCTGCACCAGTTGTGGAGATAGTGGAGAAATCCGAACCTGAAGAATACCTAGCGGTCCAAGACGGATCTGGAGTGGATCTCCCTAGAGAAGTCGGATCCCAGATCGACCAACCCGTGGAAGTCGAAATTCAGGAGGAACATATCAATGACACTGATTCCGGCTCTGACGACGCCAGGACAGACATGCCTTTCCTGAGGTACACACTAAGACGTATGATACTGCAAGGTGAAAACGCAGATGCAATCCTCGAGACCATCAAAAGTTTCGACATGGCTGATCACGAAAGTCACAGGTACCTTAGGAAGCATGTGTCGCACTTCGTCGGATACGTGGGATCCGGATCCGGCTCTACCGATGCTGGAGAAAACACCGACTCTGTGCTAGAGGCAATTGGAACAAACGCCGATGTTCCCGCATCCTCGGATGAATCTATGACGTCAACAGATTTCCGAAAGTTCTTCGCGGAATATGAAGAGGAGTATAACTCCAAAGCTGCAGAAGAAGGAGAAGCCATGGATGAAGGATCTGGGGAACACGCTCCCAAAGCGCAGGATGGCATGGACGTCAGAGATAATCCCGAAGTCCAGATGTCCGAAAGTACTGATCAGAGCTTGACTCCGCCAAACGGACCCAAAGCCGTCTTTGCTACCGGCACTGCCAAGAAGGCAAAGAAGAGGAACAAGAAGAACAAGACCCCGGCAAAAGACCCTCTGACAGAGGAGGTGATTGCCGAGGAATACGAAGAAGACTCGGATGGAGCACTTATCCCAGAAGAGTCGAAAAAAGAAGAATCGGTGGATGGACACGTGATCACCGAAGGTGTGCGTAAACTCATCGATGTTGAATTAACCACACCTATCCCTATAGCCGTAGAACTTACTGCTGAAGAGCTGGATGAAAGGGCCCAAGCCCGAGAAGCGCGTCGTCAACAACTCCTCGATGAAGCCAAAAACATCGAGGTGGAGAAGAAACGTATGGCAACGAAGGACTACATGTCTTGGTTGCATCAGAAGACACGGAAGCGTCACACCGATGACGCCCAATTCCCACATGTCCGTGCCGTCCTTTTTGGAGCTGAGATGGGGAAGCCACGGAAAGATAACAAAGGAGATTGGGTATACCCAACCCCAGTACAGAATACCGTGGCGGCCCGAGAAATTCTATCGGCTAATCCAGGACCAGAGGAGATCCGTTTGGGTATCAACCTACTCAACAAGGGACTGGAGCAGCAAAAGGTCGCCCTGTCCAGAAGTCAAAAACTGGTCTCGGATTCTGACCAATGTCGCACAGATCCGGCATGGGCTGACGTAAGATCCCATTACGTGGAGCAGTATCATCGCCCAGAACGCCGGGAAGACAATTATTCAAGAACCGGATCGTCAGGACAGCATCATAGAACTACGCATAACTAGAGCAACGTCGCTCCAGCGGCCGAGAAAGATGCCATTGCTGCACTGAATCCGAGGAACCCTCCTCGACGAGAGTCTAACGATCGAAGGGTAGAAGATAAAGAGAAACGTCGGGAGGAGGATCGTCAAAAAATGCCACCTCCTAAACATGCAAGCCGTCTGGCTGAGCCTCACCGTGGTGGGAACGACGGACGAAGAAACGACGGAAACCATACTGGAACAAGCCGGCAGGGGGCTCGTCGTAGTCAAGATCCTCCCCGGAACCAGAATAATGACGCTCCGGACGGAGGCCGGTGATCAGCTAGAAACAATTTAGCTGCCCTACCCTCCCCACCAAGCAGTCATCACAATGGCTCCAAGGAGGGCAAGGAGGACGACGTGGCGGAGGAGGTGGTGCAGAAGCCGAAGTCCGGCTCCAAGGCACCACAGTCACAGCCGGCATTCGGGACGATCTCTATCCCCAAATGACGCAAGCCACAGGATCAATTCCAACATAGAGGTGCGGCGCTACGAAAACGATGACATCTACGTGGCCCCAAAGTGCTTCCGACCACGCATCAGAGCTACAAAATTCCCGGAAGGATTTGCTATCTCAAGGCATATCCAAGCCTACGATGGCATTGCTTGGCCAGATACCTGGCTTCAGGATTTTTTCCAAGCTTGTTGCATCGCCAAAGGCGGAAACAGCCTGGTTGCAACCCGATATCTCCCACTTATGTTGCGGAAGACGGCACGATCATGGCTCAATGAACTTCCGGAGAACACCATCCATAACTGGTATGACATGCAAAGTGCGTTCTTTCGGAATTTCGAAGGCACATATCGGAGGCCCTGTACAGTTGGAGACCTACAGCGTTGCACCCAGAAAGCCGAAGAAACTTGCCGAGATTACCTCGAACGATGGATTGACACCAAGAACTCCTGTGAAGGAGTAAACGATCAAACCGCGATTGAAGCTTTCATTGCAGGACTCCCAATTGGTCTACTACGTCACCGCTTGAAGTGTGACAAGGTCACTGATTTGGGAGAGATGATAGAAACAGCGAGCAAGTATGCAGATGCTGACGATGATGCAGAGGGATTACTCAACGTCCTAGCTGTGCCTCAGTCGGCAAGACAACCAAAGCAACAAGCTCAGAAGCGCAAAAATACCTCGGAAGAAAAACCTAGCGCGGAAACAGCGGTGGGTACTACTGTTTCTGGGTCTGGAGGATGAGGAGGACGGGGCGGAGGCCGCGGGCGTTTCCGTGGGACTTCCAAGGTCCAAGGTAGAGGAGAACAGCAACCAGGCAAAACCTATTCATGGGCTGACATTGCCAATAACCCATGTGTGCATCACCTAGACGCCAATGGGGGCTCATCCCACACCAACGCTGAATGTCGTTTCAATGACGACATCAAAAGAGATGACACCGCGGGCTACAAAGCTAAGCGGAAGTAGGGAAAGAAAAATCCTGAAAAGGACAAGGAGACCAAGGAAGATTCCGACATGGAGGAAGATGATGCTTCAAATCCCAAGCCAAAAGGGAAGAAGACTTTTCCCACCAAGAAGGACACTTACGTCACTTTCCTCGGATCTCAACCAGCGAAGGTCAAGAAAGCAGTTCTCCACGAGCTCAATGCAACAGTTGCGGCTATCCCTCAATATCTGGACTGGTCGGAAGTCACAATCACATTTGACCGCGCTGATCATCCGCCTAAGTTGCACAGGCGAGGAAAATACGCCTTAATCGTCAACCCACTTATTGACAGTTATGGTTTCTCCAAGACCCTCATGGACGGTGGTAGCATCATCAATATTCTCTATGTCGAAACGCTACGCCGGATGAAGATCTTGGAGACCCAGCTGAACCATAGCTCTGTGATCTTTCACGGAGTTGTCCCAGGAAGACAAGCTAATTCCCTGGGAGAGATTACTTTGGATGTTACCTTTGGAACTCCAAAGAACTATCGGATGAAGGCACTTTCCTTCGAAGTGGTCCCGTTCAAGAGCGCATACCACGCTATATTCGGACGTCCAGCTTACTGGGCTTTTATGGCTCGTCCGTGTTAGATTTACAATATGATGAAAATTCCAGGTCCCAACGGTGTGATCACCATCAGGGGAGACCCGAAGAAAGCGCGAGAGTGCGAGGATGGAAATGCCGCCTTTGCCGAAGCCGTGCTGCACGCCTAGGAGTATGAGGAGATCAAGAAGAGCATAGATCCGTCTGAGATGCCCACAATAAAGAAGGAGGTGACAATGCCAAATCCAGAGTTCAAGGCATCGGAAGAGACGAAGAAAGCACCGTTGAAGGATGATGACCCCTCCAAGGTGACCCTGATAGGCGTAGGCCTAGGTAGCACATAGGAAAGCGCGCTCGTCAAGTTCCTCCAAGAAAATCAAGATATCTTCGCATGGCGGCCATCTGACATGACCGGAGTACCTAGGGAACCTGCTGAGCACTCTCTAAATGTAAACCCGAATGCTAAACCCGTCAAACAGTCCTTACGACGGTTTGGCGACGATAAGCGTAAGGCAATAGCTAAGGAACTAGCGCGGATCGAGTTAGCCGGATTCATAGAAGAGGTCATCCACACTGAGTGGTCGGCCAATCCTATAATGGTCCCTAAAAAGGACACCACTGATTTAAGGATGTGTGTTGATTATACTGCCTTGAACAAGGCTTGTCCAAAAGATCCGTTCGCTCTGCCTAGAATTGATCAAGTCATCAATTCTACAGCAGGCTCGGAACTCCTCTGTTTTCTCCACGCATATTCCGGTTATCACCAAATCCGGATGAAGGAATCTGACAAAGTCAAAACTTCATTCATAACCCCTTTTGGAACCTTCTGTTTTGTTACGATGCCCTTTGGGCTGAAGAACGTAGGAGCTACGTACCAGCGCACGATCCAGCGTTGCCTCCACGACCAACCCGGACGCAATGTACATGCATACATGGATGATATCGCGGTGATGTCCAGAAAGAAGGAAACACTGATTTCCGACTTGGAGGAAACATTTGCTAGTCTATGAAAATACAACATCATGCTTAACCCAAAGAAATGCTTCTTTAGAATACCAGCCAGAAAATTGTTAGGTTTCATCGTGTCTCAAAGAGGCATAGAGGTGAACCGAAACAAAATCAAGGCTATACTCAATATTTTCAGGCCAACTCGCCTGAAGGACGTACAAAGATTAACTGGTTGCATCGTTGCGGTCAGTCGATTTGTAAGCCGGCTTGGTGAAAGAGCCACACCATTATACAAACTCCTGAAAAAGACCAAGGATTTTGTTTGGACTGATGAAGCTGAAGATGCACTACAAGATCTGAAGAGAGTACTCTCGTCTGCTCCTATCCTTGTAGTGCCAGAACCTAAGGAACCGATGCTGCTCTACCTTTCTGTGACAAATGAGGTCGTTAGTATCGTCATGGTGGTGGAGAGACCAGAGGAAAATCAGGAACACCTGGTGCAGCGTCCGACTTACTTTGTCAGCGAGGTCCTGACAGAAGCAAAACTGTGGTATCCGCACTATCAAAAGTTGGCTTACGGTGTTTTTCTAGCATCTCGTAAGTTACGACACTACTTTTAGGAGCATGAAATTACCGTGGTGAGCATAGCTCCCATGAGAGATATAATCAACAACAGTGACGCCATAGGACGCGTCGCCAAATGGGGCATAGAGCTTTCAGCTTTCGACATTGAGTATAAACCTCGGACAGCAATCCAATCCCAGATCCTTGCTGTCTTTGTCGCTGATTGGACAGAGACGAAGGAGAACATGATCCTCCCTGAGTCGGAATATTGGACCCTCTTTTTTGATGGGTCTAAGGCTCGAGGGGGCTCGGGGCTGGCGTGGTCACTACAAGAAATGTGTTGAATAGTGACCTTTTCTTAACGACCCTGAGTTTTTTGGTCACAGATCTATGACCATTTCGAACCTACTAGTCGTAGGCCATTTGGGAGGGTCCAAACCCTAAAAAACTACGACCTTTTTTGTCAGGAAGGTCATATCTTGCTTAAACCAGTTGGTCATAATATAAATATCGCTAGTCCATGACCTTAACTTTGGAAGACTATGACCAATTTAAATGGTCGTTATGCTGATACATGACAACTAGGCTGCCAACTAAGCAGTTTGGCCTACGTGTCATGTCCACGTGTTAAACTATGGTCAAAATGGCGGTCATGAAGATAGGGGATGAGCCTCGCTAAAACTTGCATTAGATCTCTAAAGAAACATCATATTGTGAGTCTAAAAATGATTTTTACAAAAAATCATGAGCATTAGATCATGTACCTGTAGTTCAAATCGGACCCACTTCCTACCGATTCAGCACAAATTTTTCTTTTTCACCATGGATGAACGGAAGGGTTTGAGATATCCTACTTGTGACATTGTCTATGTAAGGCGACGAAATGGAAAACTTCCTCCTACAATATTGTTTTCCATCCCAAGATGCACATGTGTGTACAATATGGGAACATTATCACAAACTATGTTGCGATTCTGGCCATAACATTGGTCGTTTGACCCGGAATCCATGACACCTCGAACATGATAGGTCATTTATGTGAAGGTTTTTTCGAGATGTTCGCACTATAGCAAGTTTGGTATTTTTCCTTGCAAATATGTCACATATTATGACACCACGCGAAGGTTTTACATTGTTTTGACCGTCTTTGAATTTTTCATGCCCGTTTCAAACTATGGTCAAAACGGCGGGCACGGAGGTTCATAGTTAGGGGATGATCCTAGCTAAATTTGCATCGGATCCCTGAAGAAACATCATATTGTGAGTCTAAAAATGATTTTTGCAGAAAATCATGAGCATTAGATCATGTACCTGTAGTTCAAATCGGACCCACTTCCTACCGATTTGGCAGACATTTGTCTTTTTCGCCAAGGGTGGACGGAAAGGTTTGAGATATCTTACTTGGGACATTGTCTATGTAAGGTGGTCTAGTATTGTTTTTTAAATATGGTGGTAGCATTTTGACTTAACCATTTGGTGGTTGCTTCACAAAAAGCCCTATTTTTGGCACTCGGAAAATGGAAAATGCTTTTTCTGTGCGACGAAAAGGAAAACTTCCTCCTACAACATTGTTCGTCATCCCAAGATGCACATGCATGCGCAATATGGGCACATTATCACAAACTATGCCACGATTCTAGCCATAACATTGGTTGTTTGACCTAAAAGCCATGAAACCTCGAACAACATAGGTCATTTTTGTGAACGTTTTTTCGAGATGTTCGCAATATACCAAGTTTGGTATTTTTCCTTGCAAATATGTCACATAATATGACACCATGAGAAGGTTTTACATTGTTTTGACCGTTTTTGAATTTTTCATGCCCGTTTCAAACTATGGTCAAAACGGCGGGCACGAAGGTTCATAGATAGGGGATGATCCTCGCTAAATTTGCATCGGATCCCTGAAGAAACATCATATTGTGAGTCTAAAAATGATTTTTGCAAAAAATCATGAGCATTAGATCATGTACCTGTAGTTCAAATCGGACCCACTTCCTACCGATTTGGCAGACATTTGTCTTTTTCGCCAAGGGTGGACGGAAAGGTTTGAGATATCTTACTTGGGACATTGTCTATGTAAGGAGGTCTAGTATTTTTTTGAAAATATGGTGGTAGCATTTTGACTTAACCATTTGGTGGTTGCTTCACAAAACGCCATGTTTTTGGCACTCAGAAAATGGAAAATGCTTTTTCTATGCGACGAAAAGGAAAACTTCCTCCTGCAACATTGTTCTTCATCCCAAGATGCACATGCATGCGCAATATGGGCACATTATCACAAACTATGTCACGATTCTAGCCATAACATTGGTTGTTTGACCTAAAAGCCATGAAAACTCGAACAAGATAGGTCATTTTTGTGAAGGTTTTTTCGAGATGTTCGCAATATACCAAGTTTGGTATTTTTCCTTGAAAATATGTCACATAATATGACACCATGCGAAGATTTTACATTGTTTGGACCGTTTTTGAATTTTTCATGCCCTTTTCAAACTATGGTCGAAACGGCGGGCACAAAGGTTCATAGATAGGGGATGATCCTCGCTAAAATTGCATCAGATCTCTGAAGAAACATCATATTGTGAGTCTAAAAATGATTTTTGCAAAAACTCATGAGCATTAGATCATGTACCTGTAGTTCAAACTGGACCCACTTCCTACCGATTCGGCAGGAATTTGTCTTTTTCGCCATGGGTAGATGGAAAGGTTTTAGATACCCCGGTTGGTACATTGTTCATTTAAGGTGGTCTAGTATTTTTGCAAAATGGGGTGGTACCATTTTGAAACTATTATTGGGTGGTTGCTTCACAAAACGCCCTGTTTTTGGCACTCGGAAAATGGAAAATGCATTTTTTGTGCAACGAAAAGGAAAACTTCCTCCTGCAACATTGTTGGCCATCCCAAGATACACATGTGTGTATAATATGGGCACATTATCACAAACTATCCCGCGATTCTGGTCATAACATTGGTCGTTTGACCCAAAAGCCATGAAACCTCGAACATGATAGGTCATTTCTGTGAAGGTTTTTTCGAGATGTTTGCAATATACCGAGTTTGGTATTTTTCCTAGCAAATATGTCACATTATATGACACCATGCAAAGGTTTTACATTGTTGGACCATTTTTGAATTTTTCATGCCCTTTTCAAACTATGGTCAAAACGACGGGCATGAAGGTTCATAGATAGGGGATGATCCTCGCTAAAATTGCATCGGGTCTCTGAAGAAACATCATATTGTGAGTCTCAAAATGATTTTTGCAAAAAATCATGAGCATTAGATCATGTATCTGTAGTTCAAACTGGACCCACTTCCTGCTGATTCGGTAGGAATTTGTCTTTTTCGCCATGGGTAGACGAAAAGGTTTTAGATACCCCGGTTAGGACATTGTTTATGTAAGGTGGTCTAGTATTTTTGAAAAATAGGGTGGTAGCATTTTTAAATTAAACATTTGGTGTTGCTTCACAAAACGCCCCCCTTTTAGCACTCAAAAAATAGAAAATGATTTTCTTGTCTACAACCAATGAGATTGCAGGAATGTCCTCCCACAGATCGTCCATCTTGGCCTGATCAGGACCGTTAAAAATCTATCCAGTGCTTTGTATTCACTTGAAGAAACACACCCGAGCCACTCACTCGCGCTGCCCACTATCTCCTTCGATCCATATCCACTCCCCCACCCCAGAGTCCCCATCAAACCCTAATCCCATCGCCGCCCCCTCCTAGTCGTGCGGCGCCGCGGCTCACCGCAGCCCCTCCGTCTCCCCACCTCCGGCCACCACTCTCTACCTCGCGTGCGCGACACCCCTCTATCCCCCTCTGTCTCATTTCTCCGTAGCTAGGTCACCATCTCGAGCCGCACCTGCCTCATCGATCCGCCTAGATCTATGTCTGCCGCCAACCCCCTCACTTCTCCGGCCTTACCACGATGGAGCCCTCCTCCTCCTTGTTGTTCGAGGTGGCGAGGCAGATGTGGGAGATAGAGAATAACATCCAAGCAAACACTGTCGACCCGGATGCGCTGGACGAGATCTACCACTACGAGGAGAAGGCCCACCTCTTTGATCCCTTTCCTCGTGACATGCGGCGGCCCTTCGATCCCTTCGTCTCGCCTCACCCCGAGATGGACGGCATCGTTGGCAGCGGCTGTGAGATCCTCGGTGGATTAATCCACGGAGCCGCTAGATTGGTCATCAGGGTCGCCGGATGTAGCAGGATGGCCGGATCTATGTCACTTCTCCCCCACTCTCTATCTCGGTTTCTCTCTAAGTCCATTTGTATTCTCTCTGCAGGCACTCTCACCGATGTTAGCACAATAGCCTCATACCCGCGTGAGCTCGCTAGATCTCAGGTTCCCTCCTTTTACGATTCAATTTGACTCTGGTTTTGGTGTTATTTTATTCCTGCAGCGATGGTTTCAATTAATTCTTTAGTTACCTGAGCTCTAGGTCATCGGATTGTTTGCCCTAGTGCTATGTTAGTATTGCTTGTGGCAAGGTCTGACTGTTACAGGGTTTAATTTGGCAGCAGCATGTTTAACTCAGTGATATGCTAATAGGACCATAGGAAATTGAATTTAGTTGCAGATATATGCACAAGGTTATAATGTTGATAGCTCTGGTTTTATAATGTCGCTAGAAATTATAATGTTGATAGCTCTGGTTTTATTCTAGACTATGCTCCTGATTATATTCTGGATGATATGTTTATTGATAGGAAGTAATCAAATATTGTTTATGTATGCTAGATCCAAATTTTGTGTGTGTGCTCAACTTATTTTGGGTTCAACCTGAAAGTGTGTTCTGCTTCGAGTAAGTAGTGTAATGGTGTGCTACTAAAGTGTGAAACCTTTTGTTACTGTGTTTGGATATATTTGGGTCTGAGTTGCTACTATGGTATCTGTTAAAATATATCTGTGAAATAATAGTGGAGAAGGGGTGTAGCCCATGATGCTACCATTTGTTACTGCTACTCATGCTGGCTCAGTCCATTCCTTTGTTGCAACTCTGTATAAGTTACTCTCTACTTCCCTAAGTTGTGCATGTAGGTAAATAACATATACTATTGGAATATTAATATTTTGTTCTGGATGTTCATCTTTTGTATGTTTTCTACATCGCGGAGAATAGTAGTTTGCATGTTCCTGTAATTACTATCATGAATGGGAATACAAGGAATCTGGTTACTGTTATTACTATCTTGAATATTGAATTTTATGTGGCTCTTGATGTATCCATCAATGGCACAGAGGCGTGGAGAAGGAGCTGGTCGGAGTCACGAAGGAGAGCGAGTTCCTAGAGGTGTTCCTGGAAGTCCTGGAGGTACCGTTGGATATTAATATTTTGTTCTGGATGTTCATCTTCTGTATGTTTTCTACATCGCGGAGAATAGTAGTTTGCATGTTCCTGTAATTACTATCATGAATGGGAATACAAGGAATCTGGTTACTGTTATTACTATCTTGAATATTGAATTTTATGTGGCTCTTGATGTATCCATCAATGGCACAGAGGTGTGGAGAAGGAGCTCGTCGGAGTCACGGAGGAGAGCGAGTTCCTAGAGGTGTTCTTGGAAGTCCTGGAGGTACCGCTGGATATTAATATTTTGTTCTGGATGTTCATCTTCTGTATGTTTTCTACATCGCGGAGAATAGTAGTTTGCATGTTCCTGTAATTACTATCATGAATGGGAACACAAGGAATCTGGTTACTGTTATTACTATCTTGAATATTGAATTTTATGTGGCTCTTGATGTATCCATCAATGGCACAGAGGCGTGGAGAAGGATCTGGTCAGAGTCACGGAGGAGATCGAGTTCCTGGAGGTGTTCCTGGAAGTCCTGGAGGTACCGCTGGATATTAATATTTTGTTCTGGATGTTCATCTTCTGTATGTTTTCTACATCGTGGAGAATAGTAATTTGCATGTTCCTGTAATTACTATCATGAATGGGAATACAAGGAATCTGGTTACTGTTATTACTATCTTGAATATTGAATTTTATGTAGCTCTTGATGTATCCATCAATGGCATAGAGGCATGGAGAAGGAGCTGGTCGGAGTCACGGAGGAGAGCGAGTTCCTAGAGGTGTTCCTGGAAGTCCTGGAGGTACCGCTGGCCGGAGGAGGAGCAAGTTCGTGGAGGTGTTCCTGGAGGTGCTGCTCTTCGTGGAGGTATTCCTGGAGGTGCTGACCTTCGTGTAGTTGAAGCAGCAAGTTCGTGGAGGTGTTCCTAGAGGTCCTGCTCTTTGAGCGACCTCGAGGTACGGCCAGTAGCGTGGCAATCTATAGTGTATGGCGAGACAATCTGTAGGTAGAGGACAAGGGCGAGCTGAACCTGGCGATCTGGACTTGTTTAGTTCATTGTTGTAATTGCAAGTGTTTATTTGTGAAATGACAGTGCTTAACGAGTGGGGCACTGTAATTGGAAGTGTTATCTATTGTACATAACTGTTGTTTACTATCATATCATGGAAAGCTTTTGTTTAGTATCAATTCGCAGAAAGCTAAAACCGGGCAGTATTATCTCTTTGAACACTATCTATGTGGAATTGAAATTTGACGAGTGGGGCTTGTATAGAACTGACATGTGGGACCAGCAGTAGGAAACTAACACTGTCACGGACCTACAATAAATTTAAATGGGAATAATGAAAATATTGGGCTAAACAAAATGCCACGGACCAAAAATATATGGGCTAAAGTTTTGGGCTTGGCCCATGAAATAACTTGGCAGTAAAAGCTAGGCTTATAGAAACCAAAAGGCTATAGTTGTTGGGCTTGGCCCATGTAAACTACTAAACTGGATTGGGCTGAATTTGCTGCCACGTCACACTCCACGTCAGATTGGCTTACGTGGACATGCCAGAATGCCATGACCAAAATTTTGGCCATGGATACTATGACCATCTATTTTGGTCATAGTAGTCCATGGCCAATTCAAAAAAAGGTCGTTAGCTATCTATAGTGACCCTCGCTATGTGACCTACTGTTTTTGGTCATAGAAAGGTCATAGATGAATTACTATGACCTTTCTATGACCAATATTTTGGGGTCACTAGTTAGCACATTCCTTGTAGTGGTGCTCAAATCACCCCAAGGAGATAAACTTTTATACGTGTTGCAGATCCACTTCACAGCGACAAACAATATTGCCGAGTATGAAGCACTGCTGCATGGAATCCGGATTGCTAAGGATATTGGCATCCGACGTTTGATGTGTTACGGAGATTCGGATCTTTTTGCTCAGCAAGGGTCGGATATCTGTAATGCAAATAAACACATGGCAGCATATAAAGCTGTCGTGGATGATCTATCTAAATCGTTCGAAGGGTTCGAAGTTCAACACATCCCTCGAGCAGAAAATGAGGAAGCAGACGCACTATCTCGGATAGGTTCTGCAAGGAAAGAGGTCCTGGATGGCGCTTTTTTAGAGCACCTCAATGTTCCCTCAATAAAGGGAGAAGATGAGGAATATCCGACCAAATCCGACTCACCTTTGATAGCAGTTCTGGCTATAATTCCCAGCTGGACTCAACCCTACCTCGATTATTTGGTAGATAGCAAATTACCCGAAGACGAGGTGCTGAGCCGGCAGATTATCCGACGAGCAAATCCTATACTATTGTTAAAGGTGAGCTCCATAAACTGAGTGTTTCTGGGGTCTTTCAGCGCTGTGTATCTTCGGAAGAAGGAGTGGAAATCTTAAGAGAAATCCACGAAGGCGAGTGTGGTCACCATGCTGCAGCCAAATCTTTAGTGGCAAAAGCTTTTAGACACGGATTTTTCTGCCTTACAGCTCAGGCAGATACCGAACGATTAGTCAAGACGTGCAAAGGCTGCCAAAAGTATGCCAAGCAAGCTCATGTTCCGGCTGATCAGCTGCGAACAATACCTATAACATGGCCCTTTGCGGTCTGGGGGCTTGATATGGTAGGACCATTTAAACGAGCTCCAAGTGGATTTACTCACCTCCTAGTGATGGTGGATAAATTCACCAAATGGATTGAGGCTAAACCTGTCACTAGTTGTGATGGAGCAGCAGCCAAAAGATTTGTCAAGGACGTTATAATCCGGTATGGTTATCCGCATAGCATTATCATGGACAATGGGAGTAATTTCTCTATGGGAGAATTGGCTGAATTCTGCAATGAGAAAAATATCTGGCTTGACATTGCGTCTGTCGCACATCCACAAGCTAATAGACAAGTCGAAAGAGCAAATGGTTTAATCCTACAAGGCCTAAAACCAAGACTCGAAGCACCACTACGACGTGCTGTGGGGGCTTGGGCAGAGGAATTACCCTCTGTAATTTGGAGTTTACGAACAACTCCAAACAGGTCAACAGGATACACACCTTTCTTCTTGGTCTATGGCATAGAAGCAGTTCTTCCTAGTGATTTGATTCATACTTCTCCTAGAGTGGCCACGTATATCGAAGAGGATGCCGAGATTTCTTGACAAAATGATCTCAACTTAGTCGAAGAAGTTCGCGTCGTTGCTGAAATGAGATCTACAGCCTATCAGCAGAAGTTACGCAAGTACCATAGCCAGAGAGTCCGAAATAGATCTTTCAATAAAGGTGATTTGGTTCTCTGGCTTGTGCAACAAAGAAAGCACAAACTTTCTCCAGTATGGGAAGGGCCCTTTTTAGTTAGTCGAGTATGTCCACATCCGAGGTGGTGCGTTCATCATCGGAAATTTCTGCTGTTTCTTCTGGAGGCGGAGTGTCCACGCAGTTGAAGAATGGAGTATCGTAGCTGGTCAAGTCAGCTACATGACACCCATATCCGGCACAGGAGTCCATAATGGCTTTGATGTCCTGCTCCTGCCCATCTTCATCCATTGTAGAGTACCCTCTGGTCACTTGCCATATCTCCATGTTTCCATGGTGGCTCATGACCATGGTTAGAGCGTTCTGCGCTGCTGATCGCGCGTAGGACATGTTCCAATCCTGGACGAGATGCGGCATATCCTTTGCCTTGTCCCGCACCTGAAAATCCGACATGTTGTGCATGTCCTGAAAAGCAGGACACCGACTTTGGTAAGCCGGTGGGTGCGGGGCTCGGTGCAGGAAGAGTCCGTCAAGTTCAGAGGACCTATATACAAAACAAGATAAGAAATATCCGACATTGAAGACAGTCGAAGAAAAAGATAAGTCAGACAGATGGAACGGGGGAGTACCGAAAATGACGTCGTCAATTTTGGTCTTCTCCTCCCGGAGACTCTGGAGTTCAGCCCGGAGTGCCTGGGAAAGGTCCCTCTCTCTGCTAAGCTCACTCTTGACGTGCCAGATTGTTTTATCTTGAGCAGCGATCTTGTGATCACGCTCTTTAGTAGCCATGGAGGAGGATTCAAGGACTTGACCTATGCTCTTTTCATGATCCACCTTGAGCTTATCCAGCTCTTGGCGAAGCTCCTTGTTCTCCACCACCAAGGTCTTGAGGTTCTCGGCCTCTTCCATCATGGCGCATGATTGTTTCACCAGCGCTGTAAGTCAAAAAAGAACAACAGTTCCGAAAACTCGACATTGAAAATAACAAATACAAGGTTTGAGTCTCGGAATGTTTACCTTCGGCCTCATCCTTGGCAACTTTAAGTTCAGCATTTTTAAGCCGGAGAGCTTTGATCTCTCTCTGCTTATCACGGACATTCTCCAGTAAATCCTGGTTATAGGAACATACTTTCTGTAAGTCAGAATACCCAAAGTCAGAAAGCTACTTAAGACTCGGGCTAATATTTTTGCTAATATCAGCACGAGCCTTGGGGGCTACACTAGTTTGTTCTTTGGCATCCTAATGAAGCATAAACCCGGATTATATATCCTACTTCATGCTTAGGGGCTAGAGGATATGATATAAAATAATGGAAAAAATAGGAGTTGGAATTCCGACTTACATATTGTTCGCGGGTGAGTTTATCCAAACCCGCGTTCACTTCAGCGGCCCCCTTTTCGGCGAGAGTCAGAGGAATCACTGGGGCTGTTGGGAGCTCACCAGTCCTAATCCTCTCGTCGCGAAGGCGCACCTGGGCGAGAAGGTCGGAGAACTTGACGTCCTCTGCTTCTTGCGCTTCTTCTTCGGCAGACAAATTTCTTTTCTCCAGGCATTGCCTGGCTAGCCGCTGGATCTCTTCTGCAGATTTCCGAGATAGGCCAAACTTGGCAAGTCCCGGATTGCTGAGAAGGTTTTCGGCGAAGGTTTCTGCCGAGGGATCATTACCCAAAGAGGGTTCACACTTATCTAAATCTGACTCACCCATGGTGACGTTAGTTTGCGATTCAAGGATCGCAGGCTCCGTGGAAGGAGCCGGATCTTCTGCGACGACCGGAGAAGGGAGGATCACCGGCGTTGCGGAAGGTTGAGGGGCAGGAGTCGAACGAGCCATGGCAGGAGAAACTATGGTAAGCTTCGTCTATCACAGGAGCTTCAAAGAAATACCCTTCCCCTTGCCCTTGATGAGCGGTTTTGCTCTAAGAATGTAGTAAAGTCAGAAACGTTACATCTCGGAAAGAAATTTGAGTAAAGTACAAAGGCGGAAGTTGTGACTGAAAGATACCTCTTCACGACAGGCACCTCCTTTGTGCCAACAGCCACTGTCGGAGCTTTGCGCTTCTTGAGCGCAAGGTCCGGCAATGGGACTACTCTGTCTCCTGAGAAAACTCAGGAGGATATCCTTCGAGCTGAAAAGAAGAAAACATATCAGTATTGCAGTATAACTCGAAGATTGAAACACATAAAAAGGTGTACTGTTAGAAACTTACCGGCACCACGGGGTTTTCCGCCGTGTGCATATCCAGAGAAACCTCCGGGATTCTCCTCTCGATCCGCTCCCTAATCAGACACTTGATCTGGCTTAAATAGCCCTGTGTGGTGTAGGCTTTGGGGCTGATGCGGAGGGAATCTTTCTTGGATGACGTGATGGAGCGCATCAGTCGATCTCTGTGGTACTGAAGGGGCTGGATCCGACGCGAGACCCAGCATTGGACCAAGTCGGATCCCCTCAGTCCCTTGTGTTTGATCAAGTATTCGATCCGCCTCTTAGAAATGATCAGATCGTCGGAGAGAGCCGGAGCAGCGTCATCCCAAGAAGGTTGGGCCTTGGCCGCTCCATCAACAAAAGCCGGCAAAGAAGTGGCTTTGCCGGGAGACGGAATATCCCTATGATAGAAAAACGTGGTTGGCCATTGTTTGACTGAGTCACTAGCTAGAATTTTGGGATACGCGCGCTCGCGTCTAAGCGAAAAACTAATAGTGTCGGTGATGTAAGGAACACCGGCGGTAATGGAGTTTCTCCGGACATGAAAATAGTACCGGAAAAGAGTCAAACTCGGCCTAATGCCGACAAAGCCCTCACACAACGAAGCGTACGTGCTCATCTCTAAAAGAGAGTGGGGAGGAAGATGATGGAGTTGAACTCCGTAATGATCAATCACCTCGGAGAAGAACTCCGAGGGAGGAAACGACAAAGGGTGCCGAAGTGGACCCGCTCACCGTCGCATGGGTTGGGGACGGTTTCCTCGAAGCCGCTCCGCCAGTCGCCGGCAGCAAGAAGCCCCTCCTTCTCCACGTTCTTGAGACCTTCGTCGTTGAGCGCGCAGGGGATCTAGGTCCCGCGAAAGCTCTCTTTCTCTGCCACCGCTTCCACCGTTGCCACCGCCACTACTGCCACCAAGCCGGAGGAAAAAGATGAAGCCATTTCTCCGGCGAGCAGTTGACCTAAAAGGGGTGGCGCTGGGAGTTCTGTGGGGGAGGAACAGGGGAGCTCTGTGCGTGCAGGGAGATTGGGAGGAGAGGAAAAGGCAAAGGACTGGTGGAAGGAGAAGGAGAAAATCCTAACCCCTTATATCCACCTAACTGCGCCATGATTCCTGCAAGTGCTACAGTGTAACCGCCACGCGTCGTGGAAGGAACTGGGAAGGACCCACGCAATGATTGCGTTGCCTCGATCTCCACGCACGTATTGAAACGACGCCTCGGTTCCGCGAACCGCGGACCCACCAACGGTCCTGCTGACGGAATGCCTGTCAGATGACGTGACTTGACCATGACTTGTGTCAGGTGGCGTTAGGAACCAAGTTCCGGCTTAGTTTGAAATCAAGCAGGAAAATCCGAGTAACCTGTTGATAGGTCCGACTTATTTTTTAAGACCCGGATCGTATTTTTTGTTGTGAAGTTTCAGGAACCCTTCAAGATTCTGCAAGCCGAAGGTCAAGCTAGACAATGATGAATCCGACTTTGGATCTTGGAGGCCTCCGGGGGCTGCTGTTGGGGATATACTTTCCGGGTATCCTCATAGTTCCTCACTGACCAGGGTGGCCCACTTCGGGTTAGAGCTTCGCTTCACGGGCGGCCCAATCAGGGAGAAAGACGGAGTCCAATCCAGCTACGGGAAGGCCCAGAAGATTTACCGACTTAGGCCCATAATGTTACTTGTAGTTCAAGATGTACTCTGTAAACGACTCTTAGTCGTAGCCGGATAGATCTCTCCTGTAAACCCTAGGCCGGATATCTATATAAGCCGTCCTAGGGAGAGCCTTTAGGAAAACACTCTAAACACCTCAATAGTCTACAATCTCAACTCGCACAGGCGAAACCCTTGTAACCCATATTCCGACTCTGCCGTATTACTGGATTACTAGCAGGAGTAGGATCCGTCCAAAGCCGGCGGATTCGAACCTGGGTAAACTTGTGTGCTCACCATCTCGGAACACCGTACGTCTCACACCCCTCTCTTCCGCACGCCTCGAGGACCCCCTCATGGCGTACTTGTCCTCAATCCGACGACAATAATAACTCTGGGTACACCAAATCTAGGGAAAATGATGTTTTTAATAGGCTGCAAATTGTTTTGGAATTAGCATTTGCTGTTGGAATTGCTTCTACCCATTTGGATATATAATCCACAGCCACTAAAATGTGCTTGTATCCCTTACAGGGAGGAAATGGGCCCATAAAATCAATGCCCCACACATCAAAAAGTTCTACTTCTAGAATGGGCTATTGAGGCATTTCCTATCTTCTTGAAATTTTACCTGCTCTCTGATAAGGATCGCATGCTTGAATGAATTAATGACAATCCTTGAATAAGGTTAGGCAATAAAATCTTGATTGCAATATTTTTTCTTGTGTTTTTTAGGTACTAGCATGACCACCATATGGAGTAGTGTGATAATGCTGAATTATACTTAAAGTCTCATCCTTTGCAACACATCTTCTAACAATTCCATCAACACAATGTTTAAACAGATAAGGTTCATCCCAGTAAAACTATTTGTTATCATGGATGAACTTCTTCCTTTGTTGGTATGAGAAATCAGATGGAATAATTCCACAGACTATGTAATTAACCAAATCAGCATACAAGGTGAGGAGTGCTTTCTTGTGCTTTGTAACATGAGATTTTCTCCTAGAAGATCATCTCTGATTGTGACTAAATCTCCTTCAGTACTAACAATCCTTGACAAATGATCTGCAACAACATTTTCAGCTCATTTTGTGTCTCTTATCTTAATATCAAATTCTTGTAGCAGAAGAATCCACCTAATCAGTCTTGGTTTAGCATCCTTTTTACTTATTAAATATTTCATTGTTGCATGACAGTATAGATAATGCAGTAATTAGCCACTGAGTATGTTGTGAATTTGTCAAAAGCATACACAATTGCCAGAAGTTTCTTTTCTGTTGTGGTCTAATTAGCTTGGGTATCATCTAGAGTTCTGCTGCCATAAGATATGACATTCTGGATCTTGTTTTTGCGATGTCCAAGGACTGCTCCAATAACAAAACCACTGGAATCACATATAAGTTCAAAAGGCTCCTCCCAATTTGGTTGCTGCATAGTTGGGGCTTCAATCAAGGTGTGCTTGAGCTGCTCGAAAGCCATCTGGCACTCATCATCAAATAGAAAAGTAACATCATTGTTCAAAAGATGTGTCAGAGGTTAGGTAATCTTGGCAAAGTCTTTGATGAATCGTCTATAGAAGCCAGCATGTCCCAAGAAGCTCCTTACTCCCTTAACATTGATAGGAGGTGGTAACTTGACAATTACTTCAACCTTGGACTTGTCAACTCCTATTCCTCTAGTTGAAATAAGATGTCCTAGCACTACTCTTTCTTTAACTAGGAAATGACACTTCTCCCAATTTAGAACTAAATTGTGCTCCAAGCATCTTTTCAGAACTGTTTCTAGGTCGTCCATGCAACTATCAAAATCATCTCCATAAACAGTGAAATCATCCATGAAGACTTCCATGATTTTCTCAATGTGATCTGAGAATATAGACATCACCAATCTCTAAAATATGCCTGGAGCATTACACTGACCAAATGGTAGCCTCTTGTAAGCAAAAGTTCCATATGGACATGTGAATGTTTTATTCTCTTGATCATCGGGATGTATAGGGATTTGTAGGAACCATGAATATCCATCCAAGTAACAAAAGAACTAATGTCCTACAAGTCTCTCAAACATTTGATCAATAAATGGCTGAGGGAAGTGATCTTTTCTTGTGCACTTGTTTAATTTCCTGAAATCAGTTACTAACCTCCACCCAGTAACTGTTCTAGTGAGAATTAGTTGCCCATTATCATTTTCTACAACTGTCGTACCTCCTTTTTAGCAACAACATGAATTGGGCTCACCCACTCACTACTGATATAGGAAATATCATGTTTCCTGCCAATAGTTTCAATATTTCCTTCTTAACTACTTCTTGCATTTTGGGGTTTATTCTTCTCTGATATTCTCTAAAAGGTTTGATCCCTTCTTCAAGGTATATTCTGTGACTACAGAATGAGGAATTATAATATCATCCAGGTAGTATCCAATCACTTCCCTATATTTCCTTAGTAGGTCAAGTAAAGTGCTTGACTGCATTTCTGAAAGATCTGAATTGACAATAACTGGTAGTGTCTTTTCTTCATCAAGGAACTCATACTTAAGATGCACTGGGAGAGGCTTGAGTTCCACAGGTAATTTTGGTGCAACATCTGGATTTTTACTAATGCTCTTGCCTTGCTCCTCAGCAATTTTGTATACTGCATATAAGGGTGCACATTCATTCACTGTTTGGCTGTCATGATAGTAATACAGATTATCTTCGGAGCTATTCACCATCTGATCAATAACATCAATGGAGAAACATTGTCCTTGGGCTACAAGGAAGATGGGTAGCATGTTTCATATCAAACATTGCTTCTTCATTTCCAAATTTTAGTGCTAGTTTAGCTCCTTTGACATCTATCATTGCTCTTGTGGTTGCTAAGAATGGCCTTCCGAGAATCATAGCTTCACTATTATCTTCCATTTCAAGGACAACAAAGTCAATAGGATATGCAAATTTGCCAATTAGAACAGGAATTTCGGGTAATATCCCATTGGTTTCTTGATGGTTCTATCAGCTAGCTGTAATGTCATATTTGTAGGTCGTAATTCACCTAATTTGAGTACTGACTGAACTATCATGGGCAAACACATAGTGCAGTAAGGTCCTTTGGTCCAACTGTACAAGGGGTGCAAAAGCTTCTTGGATCTCCAAGTTTCTCAGGTAGATTGTTCTGAATAACAACACTATAGCTTTTTGTTAAGGTTACTAATTCAGGTTCTTCAATGGTTGTTTTCTTGGATAACAATTCTTTGAAGAACTTTGCATATAGAGGGATGTGCATTACAGCATCCAGAATAGGAATGGTGGTCTCAACAGACTTAATTGTCTCCAAGAATTTAGAGAACTACTTGTCTTCCTTTGATTTTTCCATTCTGTCAGGGAAAGGAATTCTGCAAGAAACAACAGGTTCTGAATTTTTATTCACTAAAACAACTTGTGGTTCTCCCTTTTTAGCATCACTCCCATGATGATCTCCCTTCTTTGCATTCACTGTATTATTTTCTATATCATTTATGTATTGTTCTTCAGGGATTACTGCCATTTTTTCTCTAAGAGCAGATGGAACATAAGTCCTACTGGGAGTAGGTAGTGGTTCAAAACTTCTTCCTAACCTAGTCATAACTGCTTCAGAAGTGTTAATTGCTCCACAATGTGCCTTAGGATTAGCTATAGGCTGTGCAGGTAACTTTTGTTAAACTTTCTCTATCTGGTTTTGTACAAAGCAATCAAACTTCCTTCCCAAATCTTTAATCGAATCTTTCAGTGTCATCATCATCTCTACTTGCATTTTTTAAATTTCTTCAACACTTGATGCATTGGATTGTTGAGACACTTCAGATATATTGCTACCAAAGTTCTGAAACTAATTGTTTTTGAAATTCTGCCCTTGACTTGGTACAAGTGTTTTGCTAGGCTAGTTATTCTTGTAAGAGAGACTGAGGTGATTTTTCCAAGAAGGGTTATATCCTTGTGAATATGAACCCTCACTCTGAGTGTAGCTAACTTCTGAAACAGAGGAACCAACATTTGCATAAAGAGTGCACTCCACAACTATATGTCCTAGTTTACCACAAACATCACAAGCTACTGTCATAGAGTAAGCTAAAGATGTGGAGCAAGATGATTGTTGTGTCTGAAGGACACTGGCCATTTTCTTCTATGGAACTTCAAGTTGAGCAGCAATAGAATCGCTAGATAAAATGTTGTGCATACCAGGAGCATGAGGAACAACTTGCCTCTCATTGGACCACTAGAAATGATGAGTAGCCATACTTTCAATCAGTTCAAAAGCTTCCTCTAGTGTCTTGTTCATGATTCCTCCCCCTACAGCAAAATCAACTGAGGCTATCGTCTGATGAGTTAATACCTTATGAAAGGTCTGTAATATTAACCACTGTTCAAGACCATGATGGGGACACATTCTAAGCAAGGTATTATATCTCTGCCAAGCTTCATACAAACTCTCATTACTGAAGTGAACAAATCTGGTGATCCTATCTCTATACTCAGCTGCTCTAGTAGGAGGAAAATACCTTTCCAAGAAAGCTTGTAACAGATGTTCCTAGCTATCTGTCATGCTGTTAGGAAAAGAATGTAACCAAACCTTGGCACCATCCTTGAGTGAGAATGGGAATAAACATAGCTTTATAGCATCAGCAGGAACCCCATTTTGTTTAGAGTATTACAGTACTCAAGGAATGTTCCGATATGCTCATGTGGGTCTTCTACATCTGCTCTTCCAAACTGAGAATGTTGCGCCATGTTAATCAGAGCTGGCTTCAGTTCAAAATTATTGGCATGAATAACTGGCTGAATCAATCCTGAAGAAACTCTCTGATCCTTAGGAATCCATAAATCCATCAAGAGCACTCTTTCTCCCATGCTTGCAGCTGACTCAAATTTCTTGTCTCTTGCTTCTTTTCTTCTCCTCAAATGGGTTCGCTCAATCTCTGGATCAAAGAGAAAGGGATCATGTTCAAGGGATACCAGACTCATGCGCAACTGTCTTGCATCTAGTAAAACCTGCAGATCTCAACAACTCGGCTCATAGTTAATATGTTAGTGCACCAAATCTATCACAACAAGGTATATCACATGACTAGATTACTGAAATTTGTTTCCCCAGCAACAGCGCAATTTGATCTTTATCAAATATACTAGTGTTATCATGTTCTCCTCAGGGAAACAATCTATCAGATCTAAGCGTTATAGAAAGCCTTGCCACTCAAATACTAAGGAAGATCAAAAGTAGTTAAACTCAAGCACAAACTATCATACGAGACAGGTAATTAAAATAGATAAAGGGGTTCGAACTTATTTCAGATAGCAGATCATTATAAGGAGTCTAGAATCACCGCATCTCTAAGGTAGAAGAGGTTGTGGGATCAAGAGGACCAAGGGGAACAGACGAAGGTTCAGAAGTAACCTAGGACTTATGCTTTGGATCCTACTTTCCGAGGAAAGGCTGACGGTGCTTCAACGTGGACTAACAGCAGGTGAGGCTGCGGCAGGGAAGCATAAGAGGTTGAAGGATATCATCCCTCGAAGTCTCTGTGGAACTCAGATCTCGTCGCCATGGCCCTCCTTCCGTCTCTTGCGGTGAAGTGGTTCCGTCTATCTCTGGCTGGCGAGCCCGTCTGTGTGTTATCGCCTCTCACGGTGTCTTGTCCCTCCCATCTTATCTCTTGTTGACATGCCTCTTTTACACTTTGCCCCTTAACTTCTTTGGGTCCTTGTGCACGGTAGTCCTCAGACTTGATGTATTATGCACAAGTTTGTGAATTTGTTTGACTTGGCATGTTTATCTACAGTGAATAGATTTTGGCCAGTAAAATAGTTCCAACATGCAAAACTATAGGTAAAATGTGCAAGGTATCACTAGTGAACTTTAAAAGTCATAACAAACTAACTATTTAATGTCCAAAACTTGTATGAGAATGTAAGTGATCAATGTGTCTGCTTCCATGGGAATCAACGAGGGGCCACCGAGGAGACTACTATTTAGGGTCATCAGGGTCAGCGAGGCGGTGGGTGGCACGAGCGGCCATGTCTCCACGTGGTCCAGTACGGAGGTGATGAGCAGGACATCCATGGCGCCACGTGCTTTTTCTGGCTTAGGAATTTTCAATGGTGGGGGATGTGGGTAGCATGGGCGCCGCCGGCGGGAGAAGATGACGACAGTGGCGGGGAGGCAAGGAGGGGGCGGTCCCAAGACTTGCCGAGAGATATAGGGATATAGGTCACTAGAGATGGAAGTTAGTATTGTGAGGATAGGGTTGCTCAGCATGTGTTTTTTCCAAACAGGGTCTTTGATCAAGATTTAGATTTTTGGAGCGAGTTCTTCTTTCCTAGCCTACAGACCCTTTATGTGGTTTGTGAGTAATATCGGTTGGGAGTTTTGTGCCTGTGTGTATCTATGTTTTCCCCTTAGAGGGTTGATACGTCCATTTTGCATCACTATTCTATATCATAATTTACTGTTATTCATTGATATATTTCATATTAAGAGATGATACTTATGTTATTTCATCTATTTTTGCATGATTTATGACTTTTGGAGGATGAACCACTGGAGTCAGGATTCTGATGGAAAAAAACACTATCCAGGTGGAAAATTAGTGAAGATCAAAAAATCCTAGAAAATATACGGAAATTCCTATTTTTTCAGAAGACGAAGGAGGCCAGAAGGAGGAGAGGAGATGGGCCACAGGGGGCCCACACCACCCCCTGGCCTTGCCACCAGGAGGTGTAGCCACCCTGTCCCACCTCTAGCATCGCCCTGCCACGTATATATTCCCCTCGAAACCCTAAGACTCGGGGAGCGACCACAGAAAGGTTCCGGCACCTCTGCGGGGCAGAAACTACAAAGAGAGAAAGAGCTCTCCGGTAGGCAGAAATCTACAGGGGAAATTCCTTCTCGGAAAGGGGAGATCATCGCCATCAACACCGTCATCAAGCTAGACTTCATCGGGATCATCATCATCATCTCCACCATCATCTCCATTAGCACCATCACCACCACTCTGTACCACTATAACAATTGGGTTGAATCTTGCATAGTTCTTAGGGGAAACTTTCCCGGTGTTGATTACTTGTTGTAGTTGATGATATTGAGTGGAACCATTGAATTATTGTTTATGTTCAGATTGTTACTTATCATTATTTTATCTATGATCTTGATCCATATGATGTCTCGTGAGTAGTTCATTTAGTTCTTGAGGACATGTGAGAAGTCATGTTGTTAGTAGTGGAATTGTGTTGAGAAAGATTTATTGGTTTGATATTTAAGTTGTGGTGCTATTCTTCTAGTGGTGTCATGTGAACATCGACTACATGATACTTCACCTTTATGGGCCTAGGGGAATGCATTGTGTATTTGGATACTAATCATGGGGTTGCCGGAGTGACAGAAACTTGAACCCCCGTTAGGAAACCTTTGCATAAGGGAGTGTAGGATCTCAAAGTTTAAGGTTGTGGTTAGGTTTTTATCTTAATTACTTTCTTGTAGTTGCGGATGCTTGCAAGGGATATAATCACAAGTATGTATTAGTCCTAGGAAGGTCAGTACATTAGCATAGGTTCACCCACACAACACTTATCTAATCAGAGAAGATTAATCAACTATATGAAGCAAAAGCACTTGACGATATTCCCATGTGTCTTTGAGAACGTTTGGTAATCTTAAGTAATCAACCAGCTTGTCCTTTGCTAAAGAAAGGATTGGGCCACTTGCTGAAATTATTATTATTCTATTTTATTTACTCGTACTTTATTTAAGCTGCACTATCAAACACCCCTAAAAATCCATTTGTTAAGTCTTTACAGAGAATTCCTGATCCATACCTCTTGTCAACACCTTCTACTCCTCGTTGGGTTCGACACTCTTACTTATCAAAAATACTACGATACACCCCCTATACTTGTGGGTCATCAAGACTATTTTCTAGCGCCGTTGTCGGGGAGTGAAGCGCTATTGAAGAGTGGAACTGGTAAAGGAAACTTCTACTGTGAGTATTGTTTATTTCTGTTAGTTACTTTATTTCAATATGGATAGTTTGCTTAGTTTCTTATTTTTTAATGCTACTACCACTACTAAGGTAGTAGATGAACCACCACCTGCTGAAAATGATACTTTTAAAATACCTACAAAAATTGTTGATCGTGTTATGGATAGCTACTATTTTACAGATGGAACTGTCCATCCTGGTGATCATTTGCTTTGTATACATGAATTATGCGGATTGTTCAACAGTCCAGGTATTACAACAGATCAAGTTAAGAAGAAGTTATTCTCATTATCATTGAAAGGAAGAGCTGAGGAATGGTATAAGTTGCTAAAGAATGGGCAATCTCTTGAATGGGAGGAAATAGTACCTCTCTTTTGTTCCAAATTTTATCCTCCTAGTGAGATTCATAAAGATCGGAATCAAATATATAACTTTTGTCCTCGTGATGGAGAGAGTACATCTCAAGCTTGGGGAAGATTAAAGTTACTAATGCTTAATGTCCTATTCATGAGCTCCCTAACAATATTATTATAAATAACTTTTATGCAAGGCTTTCTCTTCATGATAAGGATCTATTGGATTCTTCTTGTTGTGGATCATTTACACGTATGGAAGAAGAAGCTAAATGGGATCTTCTAGACCATATTCAAGACAATGCTGAAGCATAGGAGAATGATAAAGGAAGAAAGTCCGGTATAAATTATGATTATGAATGCATTAAATATTTTATGGGAACTGATGACTTTCATAATATTAGCAATGCATATGGTCTTGATTCTCAAAGTATTGCAAATTGTTTTAAGGCTTTTGCCTCTTATATTGAAATTCCTAAAAAGAAATGGAACAAGTATCATGAGCCATATAAAGATATTGTTAATTGTGTTCCTGCTAGAAATACTGAAGTTTATACTGCTAATCAAATTTTACCTGAACCTTACATCGAGAAAATACATTTCCCAGTTAAGGTAAAGGAACATTCTATGATAGCAAGTATGGTTAGAGAAAGGACAAAGAAAGATGTAGAACTAGATGAACAAAGAGATGTTGAACCTGCTGTAGCAAACGTGAAAGACTTTGTCATTAAAAATGTGGAAGGTGGGCACATTATCCTTTGTAAGGATACTTCTAACATTGTTTCATGTCCTAGTAGAACTAGGAAAGCTAGTGTCCCTATGTTTTCTCTCAGAATAAGTAATCATTGCTACTATGGTTCATGTGATAGTTATATCGTTAAATTTATTCATGATGCTGAAATTTATTATGAAAGAGGGAAAAGTGTTTTTATGTATTTCAATAATATTAAGTGTCCTCGCTTTATGCTGAAAGTCTTTATGATGCACTTGTTTTTTCCTTCCTATGCTGGTAGCCTCTGGTCTCAATAATTTATTTTCTTACAAAATTCCCTTGCATAGGAAGTGGGTTAGACTTAAATATGTGTATATTTGCTTCTTGATGCTCTCTTTTACTTCAATTCATATTCTTATGTGAGCATCATTGAAATTATCATGCCTATCTTAAGGCTATAAAGAAAGAGCTTTTTGGGAGACAACCCATTATATTTTCGCTTTCAGTTTATTTTTTGTTTATTTGAGTCCTAGAAGTTATTACTTCTGTAATAACCTCTTCTTATCCTTTTTGTTTGGGTTTTGTGTCAAGATCAACCTCTAATGAGAGAGAAGTAAGATTTGGGGAAGTTGTTGTCCTGAAACAGATTTTTGTGCTTCACTATATAAAATCATGAAAAATCCAAGAACGTTGTACTGATCTGTAATTCTTTTTGTGCATGCCCCAAGATATTATTTAACTTTCCTTAGTTTTGCACTTTTTGATTTGAGCAACAGAAGATTTTCGAAAAAATTGATCTTTACCTACTGGTGTGTTTTGACAAATTTTTGCCATTTTTGCATTTGCCTCTTAAATCGATTTCCTTTTTGAATTCCTTTTGGGCTTTCGAAAAGAGTTGCTTCAGTAGCTTATGTTTTGATGGATTTCAGTTGAAATTGAACCTAAAGGTTTATTATCTTGCATGCACTAATGTTGCTAATGAAGATTGTGTGAAGTTTTGTATTAAAGAACTTTTCGAGTGGTAGGAGAAAATGATGTAATGAGATGGAGAATGGTCAAAAGACTCAAGCATTATATTTTTGAAGATTCTTTCAAAGAAGATATTGATATTATTCAAGTGGTGAATCTAGAAGAATTTATTAAAGACCGAATTCAGAAACCTGCAGAGTCCATTTTCGAATAGGTAATAGTTCTAGTAAGATAAAGTCCGCGAAAAACCTTTCAATTTATATTTTTGCAGTTTTTATCTAACATGGAAGATAATGAGTCGAAAAGGGGATGGAAACGGAGCCCGGGTGGCTCACACCACCCCGTGACGCGGGCCCACCTGGCTGCGCCACCAGGGGGTGTGGCCACCCCGGAGCCCGTCTCCAACCCGTTTTCTCCCAGTACCTTCCTTTACTTGCTAAAATTTGTAATATATAATCCCCCGGATCCCCCGAGGTTTTTATATCGTGTTCTCGCCGTGTTATTGTTTTGATCTGTTTCTCACAGGCAGATTTTCAGTTTTGGAGCCACAATGTCTTCCTATGGATCACCCAAGGAGGATTCCTCCACGGACATCATCAACCCGTACATGTATGAGTTGAAGATTCACCCCAAGGAGTTGTCGCTCGAAGATGGGAAGGTATAGATAAAAGAGGTTTGGGGCCCTAAAGGAGAAGGTAGTCTGGAGGACAGGGTGGAAGCACTAGAGCAAGAAGTCTTTAGGTACAAGAAGATGGCGGAACGTGAAGTGGATATCATTGATGAGTTCGTAGCATGGAAAACAAAAAAATTCTACCGCAAGAACGAACAAAACCTAGATCTAATCTAGATAAAAGCCAAGATCTAATCTACTAGACATGTGCAACGAGATAGATAGGAACTAACCCTCGTAGATCCGAAAGCGTTAACGAGATTAGATCTCGTGATTGATGTAGTCGATCACTTGCCGATCTCAAGATCGTGTGGACGATCCTTCCAGCGCCGCGTTCCGGCAGCGCTTCCGCAGTCGGTCACACGTGCGGAGTCAAAGCAGACCTTCCTCTCTTCGTTCCAGCGAGCAGCGGAGTTAGTAGATCTTCTCCACGGAATCCCAGCAGCACGACGGCGTGGTGGTGGTGGTGGAGTAGAGAATTCTGCAGGGCTTCGCCTATGCCTGTGCAGAAGAAAGGAGGAGGAGAGAGGCGGCGGAGATTTGGTGTTGTAGAGGAGGGCCTTGAGGGGGCGCCCCCACCCCTCTATTTAAAGGGGGGAGGCGCCATGGGAGGGGGAGTCCTTGTAGGACTCCCCTTCCTCCTATGGCCGGCGGATTGGGGGGTGGGGGAAGGAGTCCTCCCCCCCCCCCCCCCCCCCCCACGAATCCTTGTCTTACCCCACAAGGACTCCTTGATCCTTTCTTGGTTTTCAAGCAAACTCCAAGAAATCTTCCAGAACCTTCTGGAACATTCTGAAACCTTCTAGAAACCTCATACAAATACTCCGGAACATTTCCTAACTCAGAAAATGATCCCCAATATATGAATCTTATTCTCCGGACAATTCCGGATCTCCTCGTGATGTCCCTGATCCAATCCGAGACTCCAAACAACATTCGGTCACCAACGCACATTCCATATCTACTTAAAACAACTTCGAACCTTAAGTGTGTCACCCTACGGTTCGTGAATATGCAGACATGACAGAGACACATCTCCTATCAATAACCATCAGCGGGATCTGGAGATCCATAACGGCTCCCACATACTCAACGATGACTTCGTGATCGATAGAACCATTAACATACGAAACCAATTCCCTTTGTCACGCGATACTATACTTATCCGAGGTTTGATCGTTGGTATCTCCATACCTAGTTCTACCTCGTTACTGATAAGTACTCTTTACTCGTTCTGTGATATGTCATCCCTTGTGACCTAGTCACATGCTTGCAAGCTAACTAGATTACATTCCACCAAGAGGGCCCAGAGCATATCTATCCGTCATATGGATGGACAAATTCCAATCTTGGTTCATGCGCTTCAACACATACTTTCAGAATACCCAATGACACCTTTATAACCACCCAGTTACGAAGCGGTGTTTGATGTCATCAAAGTATCCATCCGTGTGATGGTGATTAACATAACCTCATGGTCAAAGGATTAGGTTACTATGCATTTGAAAGCTTATAGCAATACGAACTTAATGACTTGATCTTTATGCTACGCTTACTATGGGAGTGTGTCCATTACATCATTCTCCTAATGATATAACCTTGTTATTAATCACATCCAATGTCCATGATCAGGAAACCATGATCATCAATTAATCAACAAGCTAGTTCAACAAGAGGCTTACTAGGGACTCTTTTATGTTTACAAAACACACATGTATTAGTGTTTCCTAATAATATAATTATAGCATGGGATGTAAACATTTATCATAAACATAAAGATATAATAATAACCACTTTATTATTGACTCTTGGGCATATCTCCAACAATCATCCATAAGATTAGTTCAGAACTCAAGCATAAGAAGGAGACTGCTGAGCTTAGGGATGGAATTCTCTCACTCCGTCGAACAACCAACCAACTACAAGCACAGCTCTACGACGTGCAAAATCAAAATTGTGAGAGTATGAGGCTAGGTTTAAACACATAAGTTCTGCTGCTAGTTTCAGGATGTTGGAAACCAAGATGTCCTTTTTTGATGGGGATCCCTTACCTTGGAAGTCGGATAATGACGAGAGAACACCACCACCACCGAAGGATTAATTCGTCATCAGGTTTTGGCATCCCCTTGGTTTGTTCCAAGCTTGGGGGAGTGCCGCGGTATCACATCATTATCTTTTTATCTTTTTTACCTTTTTAGTAGAGTCATATCATGAATAGAGAAGTTATCATATAGGATGGTTTGCATTGTGGAAGTATCTCCCCTCTAGTTAGTTATCTATGTATCCCTTGGTGTGAGTTGCCGTTATGAAATATTAATGAGAAGTTCTATCATTTACATTTTGCACATCTTATTTTAGTTCGCAATTTCTGTTATATGATTGATCTTGTTGTTAGTATTGGTATCACTTTGGGACCATTAAGTAAATTTAGTTGGTTTTGGCAAACTTGGCTCTGGTCAGTAGTAACACTATTTGAGAATTGAATGGAGAAGAGAAAAGTACTTTTAGAAATATAATTTCATCATCTTTCTTTCTTGTTTGGCTCATAAGCTTAGTATTCCCTAGTTAAGATCTTTTGTGCTTCCAAGGAAGATTGCATGTTTTGTTTCTATCACTTGTATGTTTGTTTGTTTCCCTCAACTCTTATGCTTGCTACCCAGCCTTGCTAGCCAAAAACCTGTACTCAGAGGGAATGCTTCTCGTGCATCCAATCCTTAAACCAAAACGTATGCAATTTGTGTCCACCATACCTACCTATTAGAATTATTGCTATTCCAAGTATATTCATGTTTTTATCTACCTTCCGAATTAAACTTCTTATGTGAAAATTAGTTATTAAAGCTCTCGCGAACTTGATGGCACACTTTACTTTCTTGCACTTAATAAACCTGAACCATTGTGTCCATCTATGTTGCGTATATGCTTGCGCTTTATAATTTGTGAATTAGCAGAACCATGTTACCATTGGGAAAGCTTTCAACATTGCACTTATTATTTAGTTGATATCATGTTCTTGTGTCTATGGATCCCGGCGGTGTGAAATAAAAGGGGAGCTTGTAAGCTCATGGAGATTGTATATGTGTTAGAGAAACGCCTGGGCGGCTAGCCTAAGCCATGCCTAATCATGGTGGAAACTTGTAGCATAACCATAGTGAGCAATCTGTGAAGCATCCTCAATAAAAACCTATGCAAATAGCAAATAAAAAGATCGCTGAGATGCTCATTGTCTGTTGCCT
The DNA here is from genome assembly GCA_910589775.1 of Avena eriantha. NCBI lineage: Eukaryota > Viridiplantae > Streptophyta > Magnoliopsida > Poales > Poaceae > Avena > Avena eriantha. Next base: position 431,175,736 of record OU342742.1, on the reverse strand, counting down.
TTTCATTTTGATATGGGATAGCTCCTGTATCATGGGGCAAGGGGTACCCCGTTGGCGGTTCTCTATGATATACATGTACTTACAATGACAAGAACTTACTCGTGACTAAAGTTGAGTAGCATGAGGTCCGGTACTCATAAGCAAGGGGCATGAGATTTTCAACTTATAACTTGTCAAGCATATCCTCATATTTGTTTCACTTTAACCTTAATAACCTCAAGATGCTTATGATAGGGGCAATGAGAGCTGAAAGCTGATAAGTACCATAATTTTTGGAAGCTCTTTATGAAACTTGAAATCCCTGCTTCCCTCCGCAAAGGGTCTATTTTTTACTTTTCAGTTGAGTTAGTAAACCTATTCCTTTCTATCTTAAGCAAGCATTTGAGTTGTTGTGATTCAATCATCCATATGATGATTTATTCAATCATGTTTCTTATGTACCTTGTTTTGCACATTGCTCTTATCTTAGTGAATATTACTTTGAAAGCTATCATTGAAAACCCCAATATGTTTGAATTCCTGCAAATTGTTAACCGTTCTTTGACCAAGAACAAAGTTTGCCATTACCAATTATGATTTACTTTGTGTATGTTTATTGTGTTTCCTTTACTCATTGCAATATAAGTTATATAATAGTGAGTTGTTTTCTATTATGATTTGTGTATTGATGAATGTGATGCTTCTTGTCCGTATTATTTTTATCGACACTTCACTCCATAAACCTGTGGTCATGTTTATTGAGCTCAGTTTTTGCTTGGGGACAAGCGAGGTCTAAGCTTGGGGCGAGTTGATACGTCCATTTTGCATCACTATTCTATATTATAATTTACTGTTATTCATTGATATATTTCATATTAAGAGAGGATACTTATGTTATTTCATCTATTTTTGCATGGTTGATGACTTTTGGAGGATGAACCACTAGAGTCAGGATTCTGATGGAAAAAAAGCACTATCCAGGTGGAGAATTGGCGAAGATCAGAAAATCCTAGAAAATATACGGAAATTCCTATTTTTCCAGAAGACGAAGGAGGCCATAAGGAGGAGTGGAGATGGGCCATAGGGGGCCACACCACCCCCTAGCGCGGGTCACCCCTAGCCGAGCCACCAGGTGGTGTGGCCACCCTGGCCCACCTCCAGCATCGCCCTTCCGTGTATATATTCCCCTCAAAACCCTAAGACTTGGGGAGCGACCACAGAAAGGTTATGCCACCTCTGTGGGGCGGAAACTAGAGAGAGAGAAAGATCTCTCTGGTAGGCAGAAATCTACTAGGGAAATTCCTTCCTGGAGAGGGGAGATCATCGCCATCAACACCGTCATCAATCTAGACTTCCTCGGGATCATCATCATCTCCACCATCATATCCATCAGCACCATCACCATCACTCCGTACCACTATAACAATTGGGTTGAATCTTGCATAGTTCTTAGGGGAAAGTTTCTCAATGTTGATTACTTGTTGTATTTGATGCTATTGAGTGGAACCATTGAATTATTGTTTATGTTCAGATTGTTACTTATCATTATTTCATCTCTGATCTTGATCCATAAGATGTCACGTGAGTAGTTCGTTTAGTTCTTGAGGACATGGGAGAAGTCATGTTGTTAGTAGTGGAATTGTGTTGAGAAAGATTTAATGGTTTGATATTTAAGTTGTGGTGTTATTCTTCTAGTGGTGTCATGTGAATGTCGACTACATGATACTTCACCTTTATGGGCCTAGGGGAATGCATTGTGTATTTGTCTACTAATTGTGGGGTTGCTGGAGCGACAGAAACCTGAACCCCCGTTAGGAAACCTTTGCATAAGGGAGTGTAGGATCTCAAAGTTTAAGGTCGTGGTTAGGTTTTTATCTTAATTACTTTCTTGTAGTTGTGGATGCTTGCAAGGGCTATAATCACAAGTATGTATTAGTCCTAGTAAGGTCAGTACATTAGCATAGGTTCACCCACACAACACTTATCTAACCAGAGAATATTAATCAAGTATATGAAGCAAAAGAACTTGACGATATTCCCATGTGTCCTTGAGAACTTTTGGTAATCTTAAGTAATACAATCGGCTTGTCCTTTGCTAAAGAAAGGATTGGGCCACTTGCTGTAATTATTATTATTGTCTTTTATTTACTCGTGCTTTATTTATCTGCACTATCAAAAACACCTAAAAATCCATTTGTTAAGTCTTTAAAGAGAATTCTTGATCCATACCTCTTGTCAACACCTTCTGCTCCCCGTTGGGTTTCACACTCTTACTTATCGAAAATACTGCGATACACCCCCTATACTTGTGGGTCATCAAGGGTGGCCACCATTGTTGTTTTATGATAACTGAGACTATTTAGATATTTTGATAGTTAGCACAATATGATAAAAATTGTTATAAATTTCCATAATTCATGGAGTTTGTGAATGTTAAATTTCATTGTACTACTCATGAGACATTTTGAGTAACATTTATGAACATGTATATTTCACCTTGGTATCACGATGCTTGTCATGCTTGTATTATATTTTAAAGACATGCATGCACATGCACACTTACTGGTAAGAAAATATCGAGTGAGGCTTCGAGTTTCGATAATTTAAACAAAAATAACCTATTTGTGTAACAAATTTAAATAGGGATTTCTATTTTCGTGCCCTCGGTTCGTTAGTTGTACTCAGTTTTCCCCAGCTGCTTAACTTTTCCTCCCTTTTGCCCATCTCCTTATAGAAATCCCATTTAAATAATAAACCTCTGCCAAAAATATCACAACATCTAACCCTTTCTTGCAGCTCCCGTTATCACGGCGCCGCACACATTGTTGTAGCTTCAGCTGCACTAGCGTTGCACATTTTCCATGCGGGCGTGGTGGGGCCCTGACCTTGGTGTGAGGTGCCAGAGATCATGGCGCCGCAAATAATGTTGTAGCTCCATATGCAACCGCGCCACTCTTTACACGCTGGCAATGTGGGGCCATGGCCCATAGTGCGGCGCCGAAGGGGATGGCACTGCACGGAAGCCTGCAGCACTGCCATGGCTGGCACCGCACATGCATAGTTACTTAGCTGCTAGCTGCTCGTCCTAACTGAACCCTCATCCATTCTTCCTCCCATTCCCATCCCGAGCAAGGAGGCGATGTCTCTTATATCTCCCCTTCTCTAATCTCCACCAAAAGGCACAAGATTTGAAGGAAACATTAGGGGATTCCTTCCCTAATCCCTTCCCCAAGTACTCTCCTCCATATCCCTCCATTTGATCTAAAAATTTCAAGTTATTTGTCCCTAGTTAGAAAATTTTGTCCAAACCCTAAATCCCATTGGATTTGTAAATTAGTATTGAGCAATGACATGTTTTGTTGATCTTTAGATTTAGTATTGGTATAGTAATACTTCATGAGTATATCTAAGATTGTTAGGGTAAGGTTTTGTTTTTGTGAGCATGATGTTAGTGTAAATTTTGGCATGAATACTTATTAAATTCATCTAATGTTGTGTTGTTATACTTTTTTAGGGATGGATAAAATTGTCTATGTTCATCATGTGGACAAGGACGTGTTCTTAAGAGGCAATATTGAGATGGACCTGGATGAGATTGACTTGGTGTTCAATCATAGTGCTACCTATGCCAAGGTGTTGAAACAAGTTCGGGTAGATTTGAATTGGATGGATCCGAGTGATGTCGTTGAGTTGGAGGGTAGGCACAATGTGGGATTAGGGTTGCACAACCGTTGGAAGACAATGCATATTACCTCTGAGCAACGTTGGGTTACATACAAGGAGGCGGTGGTCGAATCACAAGACAAGGCTCTTGAGTTATTTGCCACAAAAAAGGTTGATGCTAATTTGCAAATGAGTATCATACGGGTTACCTCTGCATCTAATGCTAAGAGTCCTCCACCCATGAACCAAGAGGAATTGATCGATCCTCCTTTGACCCAACAACATGATGTGATGACATCTCTGAGCCTCATTTCAAAGAACCAAGATGAAGCATTGGAAGAGGATAATGATGAGTACGGGGATGATGAGATCGAAGTTGAGCTCCATGCCAACACTATTGGAGATTTGGACCTATATAATACACAAGAGAACATGGATCATGACATCCTGTATTCTCGAATGTATGCATCAGACTCGGATGAGGGTCCTGATGAAGAAGTTGATGAGGAGGGGTTCACAAAGTATGATGCCAAGGTGCACGAAAAGGTATTGGGTAGGGATCCTTAGATACCCTTGTTTCGTGATCTTATTCTAGCATATGAAGCCATGGTTGACAATGGCAAGGGTGTAGTGCTTGGACCAAGGCCAACTTCATATCGGGATGATAATCATGAGAAGAATGGGATTTTGAAAGGACTAAGGTTCGCCACTTTTTTGGAATTTAAACAATGGATCAAGGACTACTCGGTTAGGTATCATCATCCGTTCATGGTGGTTTACTCGGACATGAAGAAGTGTTACATGGTTAAATGCAAGGATGATAGATGTCCTTGGATTGTGCGTGCAAGACCATTCAAGGGAGGGCTCAGTTGGTGCATATCAAGTTGTGTGTCAGCTCACCTATGCCATGGAAAAGGGTGGACGGCAAACATGTGATCACGAGCACCCACAATTGACCTCTGAGTTTCTTGCCTTTAGGCTTTCAAACCAAGTGTTGTCACTTAGAATAATGAGCATCAAGATGGTGTAGGAGATCATCAAAGCTCTCTTTAACTAAGAGATCAAAGGGAAATGAAGCAAGCACAAGCCAACAATACGTTCCAAGCCAACAAGTTCCTAGACAACCAAGAAGCAGCCAACAAGATGGTCCAAACCAACAAATATATAGCCAACAACAAGGTCTGTGGACTACAATACCGATACTAGAGGCCGATTTTTTTCATGTGTCCCAACTACTCTCACTCTCCCGAGCATATTGCAACCTGTATGAGACTCCACTGGTATGTATAAATCCATTTATGTTAAGAAATACTATTCCATATCATATAACTAACATGCACTCTTTTATTGTAGTCTCCCCCTCCACTATTCACGTACTACACTTGGATAGATCTTGAGAAAGATGAAGCAACATTGGCTATTATGAATATCGAGGGTCAAATAATTAGATGCTAGTGGAATGAGGATTTGCGTAACGAGGAGGTGGCGGAGAAGTGCAAGCACCTTGAAGATGTTCGTTGCAAGAAAGAGGAGGAAGAGAAGTGCATCCCTAAGGAGTCTCATGATGCGAGAGGCAAAAGAAGCGTGAAATGGCGAGGCTCACCATGACAAAGAACGCAACTAGAAGGGAAAATGTCCTTGTGTCCTTGGCTTATAAACGGTCATATAGCTTCTCTGGACTTCCCGTTATGTTTGTGTCAAAAATTTATTTGTGTCGTGGATTTTGGATTGAAGACTTAATGTTTTTATTTAGTTGGACTATGACGATTATTGTATTCTTTTTTTGTGCTATGATGTTGGACTATGATAATTATTGTGTTCGTATTTTATGTACTTTGTTGTTGAACTATGATGATTCTTGTTGTTTTCATTTGTGTTCTGTAGTTTTAGGTAGTTGCAGTCGTGCGGTACTAGGTACGATGGTTCTACATTGAAGGAGGAGGTGCCAGCTTAGACAGTGTTGTAGGTGCGGCGCCCGGCCAGCCTAATAGCCAGTATGATAGCAAGATAATCGAGCGGGTGGGGCGCCAGCCTACGTGGGTGCTGCACGGAAGGCTGTAGCACTAACTCCCACGATGTTGCATCTGCGGTGCTTGGCGCGACAGCCGTTTGGTCTGTATGCTTTAGAGTAAATCGAGCGGGTGCGGCACCAGCCTACGCGAGCGTTGCATGGAATGTTGTGGCGCTAACTTCCACGACGTTGTAGGTGCGGAGCTTGGCGTGGCAGCCTAATAGCCAGTATGTTGTTAAGATAATCGAGCGGGTGTGGTGCCAAGATGTACCAGCATTGCTGGGACACATGCGGCGCCAGCTGGTTCATGAATAACAAAAGAATCCCGCGAAGGCAATTGCAACTTCACGTTCCCTTCATGAAGGTTAATTAAAGCCTTTATAGTTTTTAAGAAAGGGCGGCCTAGTATTATAGGAGCTATAGTATCTTCAGGCATCTCAACAATAATGAAATCAATGAGAGCATGACGGAGTTTGATGTAAACTAAAGTGTTCTCCTTAATCCCTATAGCTTGTTTGTAGGTAGAATCTGCTAGAGGCAATTTTAATTCAGTAATTTCAAAGGAGCCAAGATTTAACTTGTTAAAAAGACTTTGGAATTGTTGAGACGCTTGCACCTAGATCACAAAGTGTAGCTATCTCATTAGTTCCAATCTTTATCTTAATAGTAGGCTCAAATATGTCATCTAGATTAACAGGTAACTTTTCAGCAATTTTCTTGTATTCCTCTTCAAGCTCGTGTACCTTAATTGCTACTTGATCAACAAAGTGTTGATACGTGGCTTCATCATTATCTTCACTTACCGGAATTTTGACGCTGATCCTTTTTACGAGATCTTCGATGGTGTAGCTTGGTGAAGGAGCATTATTATAATCAAGTTCTCCAGGCTCCTCCCTTTGGATTCTCATCATTTTCAGTTATTCAATAGGATTGGGCTCAACTTTACCTGTAAATTTAGCTAGAATGAGAGTTTGACTCTCAGTTATCTTACCTAGCTGTGCCTCAATGATCCTTGTTCTTTCTTCAAGGTCCTGCAAATCATTTCTCAAACTAACAACTTGGTTAGATAATTTACCAAGCATAGCATCATGGTTCTCCGTGATTTTTACTAGAATATTATTTTGTTTATTTTGCGATTCTATGAAAGACTTAAGCATTTCTTGGAGACTACAATTACTAGTTCCCATATTATTATTAGAGTTATTTGTAGGACTAGCATAGTGTTTCTGAAAAATAGAATTGTAACTCTTCTTTCAAGCAGGATTATAATCATTACGAGCTACGAAGTCTATTTCTTCTATATTTGTTTCGGGGGTGGATCTTACCTGAGTTTCCTTACCTTTTACGGCTAGTATGAGCTCATCCAACTTAGCATTGAAATCTTCGTCCTCTTGTGGTGAGACAGAGTTCGCCTTCTTCGTGTTTGATCTTTGAATATGCCATTGGGCATGATTGTCTTGCATATTGTGTAGCATCTACTTTGCTTCGGTAATATGTTTACCCATGAATGTTCCTCCACCTGCAGTATCAAGCATCGACTTAGACACAGGATTAAGAGCATTGTAAAATAAATGGAGGATTAACCAATCTTTCATCCCATGACTAGGATAATTTCTTAGGCATTCTTTCATCCTCTCCCATGCAAGCGCTAGTGGATCACGCTCTTCCTATCTAAAACCAGTAATATTAGATCGGAGTTGCATAGTCTTTGCAGGTGTGAAAAATTTAGTGATAAATAAATAAGTACATCCCACCCATGATTTGATAGTATTTTTATGCAAAGATAGCAACCATTCTTTAGCTCTTCATCTTAGGGAGAAAGGAAATAGATGTAATTCGACCGCATCAGGGTCAACGTCTTTTATATGCATCATATCACATATTTCAATGAAAGTATTTAAGTGCATACTTGCATCTTCAACAGCAGAGCCTCCAAATTGATTCGGTTGCACCAAACTTAAATAATGGGGATTAATTTCATAGTCATCGGCAGCAATTGTTGGCTGAGTAATAGGAGTAGCAAATAATCATTATTGGGAGTGGTAAAGTCCCCAAGCTTCTTTTTAGCCATACTTCCTATGTTTTGGGGTTTTCTAAGATTAAAAATTATAACAGTAAAAACAAGAACTTAAAGACTAACTAATTTTTTTGGTTTATCAAATAAAGACTAAAAGCAAACTAACAAAATTAAAAACAAGAATTAAAACTAGAAATGGTCCTAATAACCTCACCAGGGTAGTTATTGCATCCCCGGCAACAGCGCCAGAAAAAGGGTTAATACATTCGATCCGGATTATGGATGTAGTATAGCTCTTTTTCCCTAGTAGACCTAGGTTATCGAATCCACGTGAAGCGAATGCATAGTGAAGTTACTTTAACGGACCTTTGGGAGTTTTAGAATTCCTTTTGTGTTTTTACCGGACCAGTAGCTTGCGTATTTTTGTTGTTGTCAATGATGGAGAGAGAGGGCCTAGGGCGTTCGGTTTCACCTGTAGCTCTGCAAAAACATCTAATGGAAATAAAAGATAGAAAAAAGTATGCGTGTACTTCTTAGAGCAAGATAAATTATATATGGGCAGTGCATCCGTAATTGCTATTGCCTCCGCAACTGCTTATAGCAATAACCTACTAGTCTCATCCATAGAAGAAATAGAACTAATAATATGCATAGTGATGTCACCATTAATCCCAAGCAAATCCCTCACATACAGCCGTACTACCTCTTCTATCACTTGGGTTCCCAACCTGCAGATCAATCATCACTCATACTCCATATAGCTAGCTCAGCCCTCGGGGTCTTGGGTACCTAAGTGTTGGAGATATGCCCAAGAGGCAATAATAAAAGTGGTTATTATCATATCTTTATGTTTATGATAAATATTTACATCCCATGCTATAATTGTATTAACCGGAAACATTAATACTTGTGTGTTTTGTAAACATAAAAGAGTCCCTGGTAAGCCTCTTGTTAAACTAGCTTGTTGATTAATGGATGATCATGGTTTCCTGATCATGGACATTGGATGTCGTTAATAACAAGATCATATCATTTGGAGAATGATGTGATGGACACACACACCCATAGTAAGCGTAGCATAAGATCAAGTCATTAAGTCCGTATTGCTATAAGCTTTCAAATGCATAGTAACCTAATCCTTCGACCATGAGGTTATGTTAATCACCATCACCGGATGGATACTTTGATGACATAAAACACCGCTTCGTAACTGGGTGGTTATAAAGGTGTCATTGGGTATTCTGAAAGTATGTGTTGAAGCGCATGGACCAAGATTGGGATTTGTCCATCCCTATGACGGATAGATATGCTCTGGGCCCTCTCGGTGGAATGTCATCTAGTTAGCTTGCAAGCATGTGACTGGGTCACAAGGGATGACATATCACGGAACGAGTAAAGAGTACTTAACAGTAACGAGGTAGAACTAGGTATAGAGATACCGACGATCAAACCTCGGATAAGTATAGTATCGCGAGACAAAGGGAATTGGTTTCGTATGTAAATGGTTCAATCGATCACGAAGTCATCGTTGAGTATGTGGGAGCCATTATGGATCTCCAGGTCCCGCTGATGGTTATTGATAGGAGATGTGTCTCTATCATGTCTGCATATTCACGAACAGTAGGGTGACACACTTAAGGTTCGAAGTTATTATTAAGTAGATATGGAATATGCGTTGGAGACCGAATGTTGTTCGGAGTCTCGGATTGGATTCGGGACATCACGAGGAGATCCGGAATGGTCCGGAGAATAAGATTCATATATTGGGGATCATTTTCTAAGTTAGGAAATGTTCCGGAGTGTTTGTATGGAGATTCTAGAAGGTTTCGGAATGTTCTGGAAGGTTCTAGAGGATTTCTTGGAGTTTGCTTGAAAACCAAGAAAGGATCAAAGGAGTCCTGGTGGGGCAAGACACGGATTCATGGGGGAGGAGGACTCCTCCCCCCTTCCCACCGCCGGCCATAGGAGGGGAGTCCTACAAGGACTCCCCCTCCCCAGGCGCGCCCTCCCCCACTTAAATAGAAGGGCAGGGGCGCCCCCTCCTAGCTCTCTCCGATAACTCCCAATCTCTGCCGCCTCTCTCCTCCACCTTTCTTCTACACAGGCATAGGCGAAGCCCTGCAGAATTCTCTACTCCACCACCACCACCACGCCGTCGTGCTGCTGGGATTCCGTGGAGAAGATCTACTACCTCCGCTGCTTGCTGGAACGGGGAGAGGAAGGTCTGCTTCGACTCCGCACGTGTGACCGACTGTGGAAGCGCTGCCGGAACGCGGCGCCGGAAGGATCGTCCACTCGATCTTGAGATCGGCAAGTGATCGACTACATCAACCATGAGATCTAATCTCATTAACACTTTCGGATCTACGAGGGTTAGTTCCTATCTATCTCGTTGCACATGTCTAATAGGTTAGATCTTGGCTTTTATCTAGATTAGATCTGGGTTTTGTTCGTTCTTGCGGTAGAAAATTTTTGTTTTCCATGCTATGAACCCATCAGTGGTATCAGAGCCGTATCTATGCGTAGATCTGTTGCACGAGTAGAACACAATGTTTTTGTGGGCGTTGATGCTTTTGTTGTCGGTGTCTTAGCGTGTACTTTGCATCTTGCGGCATGGTGGGATGAAGCGGCTCGGGCTAACATTACATGTCATCGCACATGAGACTTGCTCCACGCTTGACGTGCAACTTGCTTTGCACAAGTGGCTTTGCGGGTGTCTGTCTCTCCCACCATAGTTAAGATTCAATTTACAATGAGCATCTGACAACACTTGTATCAATGTTGTGGTTCATGTTCGTAGGTAAGATCCGTTCTTATTCGAAAGCCGCAAGCCACGTAAAACATGCAAAGAAAATTAGAGGTGTCTAACTCGTTTTTGCAGGGGTTTTGTGATGTGATATGGCCATTATGTGATTGTGATTATATTTGATGTATGCAATGATCCTTATTGTAATATGGCAACCGGCAGGAGCCTAATGGTTGTCTTTAAATTTTGTTTAAGACATGCGTGTCTATTCATCATGTAATAGCTTTATTCCAAGTAGTTGTAATAGTTTTTGGTGGTGATGGACAACCATGAAGCGGCGCCACGGACCTTGACGCCACGCTGCTGATGATGGAGATCTTGTCCATGCTTTGGAGATGGAGATCAAAGGCACAAGAAGAAAGGCCATATCATATCACATATTATGAATTGCCTGTGATGTTAATCCTTTATGCATCTTGTATTGCTTAGATCGCGACGGTAGCATTATAGGATGATCCCTCTCACTAAATATCAAGTAATAAAGTGTTCATCCTTAGTTGGCACCGTTGCTAAGACTCGTCGTTTCGAAGCATCTCGTGATGATCGGGTGTGATAGACTCTACGTGTGCATACAACGGGTGCAAGCCAGATTTGCACATGCGGAAACTAAGGTTAACCTTGACGAGCCTAGCATGTACAGACATGGTCTCGGAACACGGAATACCGAAAGGTAAAGCATGAGTCATATGGATGATATGATGAACATGTTGATTGTTCTCCTTTAAAGCTACATCATCTCACGTGATGATCAGACTTGGTGTAGTGGATTTGGTTCGTGTAGTCACTAAAACAACTCGAGGGATGTTGTTTTGAGTGGGAGTTTATTTGTAATTTGGATTAGTCGAACTCAATTTATCTTAAACACAATCAAAGTGAATTTGCATAGTTTGTTGTAGTCATTGGCATCCGTTCACCACCTTACGCTTAGTCATAGTTGAGATAGTAGAACTATAGAAATTCTAGATATTTACTTTACGAACTGGTATCGTATTGTTTTGAATGTCAATTTAAAGTTTATAAGTCCTATTGCAAACTTTCAGCAAACTCTATTTACTCCATGAAGTTTAATAAATAGTATTAAATCAAGAGTAACAATTCCGGTGTTAGTATCTAATGTATCATGTTTGCCTCCATGATTCTTGATACTCAAAAGATTGTTTTTAATATCAAGTTTATCTAAGAGCTGAAAGCAATGTTTCAGAAACCATCATATGTGAAAGGTATTGCGATATCTAAAACAATGTGTTGGTTACAACATGATAGAGTACACGTCCTCATATTTGATGAGAATTTGTGAAGGTTGGAGACGCTAGTCGTCCTAATCCTCCAAAAGGTTTTGAAAAAGATACATTATACTCGCAATTCACCTTTATAAGCTATAGCAGCTTCATCATGAAAGTTGTCATGATAAGGATGAATAGAAGATGTAAGTAAAATGTTTACTACACTTAAAGATTACTAAAGAATGGAATTTTGAAGGAATGTCAAACATTTGATGATGGTGATCCACTTCAAAGTGCAAGTCCAAAGGTATTGGTATTTGACTATACACATTTTGTACTATGTGTCATGTGAATGACACCACTATTGATGTTGATAGATTTTTTTTAAAAGAAAAGGAATTTCTGAAAGAGAATCTATAAAATATTTGGCAGAAAAGAAAAGATTGGAGATGTCCAACTTAGATATATAGTAGATACATGTTATGGATCTATTCCTTGGTTGTTAAACAATGTGGTTTTGCGGTATTGGATACCGAATTGGTTGGTATGCAGTGTCATACAGGACAACACAATTCATGAACTACAATGGCCTAAGTAACTAGCAAGAGAATGAGTGATGATGTTCATCGAAAACAAATAAAGTGTTATTGTGTTTTTCGTTAACATCAAACCTAGCCTTCAAGATTCGTTTTAATAATTGTTATTTTGTTCCGGAATTACGAGAACAATGGTTGTTCAAATAATTGCCGTATTCCATAAAGGATGGATGAACTTTTACAAGTCTAGTGGGAGAAATCACATCCATAAACACTATTGCTAAAATGTCGCAAGACAAATGATTGAAAGATCACTTATGAAGTGACATCATTGTTTAAATTATATTTGAAAGAAAACATGAAGAAACTCCATGTTGATGGAATTTTGGAGTCTTTGATTTTGATCAATTGACGCATGTGAGACTTTCCTCGAGATAATTGAAACTCCATCCATAGGCCAGAGAGGAACGGATGACTAGCTTATTGGAAATTGTGCATGCTGATGCGCATAGTCCATTATGTGTAGCCATATGCGATGGATCTTTTTTGCTTCATATGCTTTCTCCGAAAATTTGAGTGAATATATCTGTATATTTACTTAATAAGGAGGAAGTATGAAACATTTGAAAGTTGTTCAAAGACTTTCAAGATGAAGTTGAAAATCATTGTAACAAGAAAATAAAGAGTTTATGATTCGATCATAAAGTAAGATATTTGAGTTAAATGTTTAGCAAAAACACCTAAGACTTGAGGAATTGTTCTATGATTTGTGTTTCCCGATAAACCATAGGAGTATGGCATATTCGAGAGATAAAATCAAACCATGTTTGAGATGGTAAGATCAAGGGTGTCATTTATAAAACTGCCATTATGTTTTTAAAGATTAAAGCTTTAGTGACTACCGCTTTTACACTGAAAAGAGCACCATCGTGATCCATTGAAATGACACCATATGAGTTATGGTTTGGGATAAAACCCGAATTGTCTTTTCTTAAATTTTGGTATGTTATGCATAAGTAAAATGTTTACAACCAAAGTCGGATAAGCACGTCTTTGTAGGTTATCCCAAAGAATTTTTTGGGAATTTCTCCATAACACCGAGGACAAAAGAGTCTATTACTTGAAACGTCAAGTTTCTTGAGAAGAAATTTTTCGTGAAAAGTTAAGTGGGAGGACAATAGAACTTTGATAAGGTTGTTGAACCTTAGCTATATGTGCTAAGTAGCGCAGCGCCGGAAAGTGTCCCGGTGGCGTCCACAATGCTCATGGCTCTCGTGATTACAAAAGGTGTGATCTCGGAGATTAGAGTTCCTATAGAACCGTGTGGGTCGGTAAGAATCAAATAGTAAGATTTGATAAGCAAGTCGTTATTGTTTTGACAATGATGAACCGACTACATGCAAAGAAGCGATGATGGGCCCTGACTCCATAAAATGACTAGAAGTCATGGAATCCGTGATAGCATCCATACACGAGAAATCAAGTTTCTGAACTTTGAAGACCCTCCGGAAAGGCGTAAAGCCTATCTGTCGTGTTTGGATCTATAAAGAAATAGACATGGATGTTTCAAATCTATGAAATAGTCGACATGTCGGACAGAGTTTACGACAATGTTCAAGGAATTGACTATGATAAGATTTGATCTTTCATAGCGATATTTAGTCTGGACGGATTAATGTAGCAACCACTACATATATTTTGGTATATGGTAGTTGAACAAACAAAACAAGTTCTTCTAATAGAATGGTTACCTAGGACGTGTACATGACACGATCCAAAGGGTTTTGTTAATTCAAAGGATGCTAAAAGAGTATGCAAAACTTCAATGGTTGAAGTAAGCATAGCGGAGTTGGAATCTTCACCATGATGAAACTGTTAAAAGAGTTTAAATTCATCGGAGATGATGAAGATGCTTGCATTTGCAAGAAATTAAGTGGGAGCGCTGAGACATATTTCTAATACATTATGTAGAGGACATATTGTTGATTGGAAATGATGTATCTTGTATTGACACAGGTTAAGAATTTCATTTCGATGAAAGACTTAGGCATAACCCAAGAATTAGGCATCAATGTCTATATGGATAGATTGAGGCGCTAATATGGTTTTGCCAAATGTACATAGATAAGATGTTGAATGAGTTCAATATGGAAACAACAAGAAAGGTTCTTGACGCACGGAAAGGACTGAATCAAGATTCGAGTGTGTTGACACGAGATTCAAGTGTTTTGACACTTAGTGAAATCACAAGAATATTTTGATCAATCATTCTTTGAGATGTACACATCCAGATATGTCCTATGCTCTAAATGTTATGAGCATATACCAGAATGATGCATAAGATGATCATTGGACAATAGTAAAGATATTCTTATGAGCTTTGGAAGAACTAAGAATATATCATGTATAAGTGACAAATAGTTAAAGGTAGTTCGTTGTAAAGTGTTACATTGATACTAGTTTTGTCACAAGATACAAATTAAATTTATCTCAATTTAGACTATGGGTGGCACAATATAATGGAAAGGATGTTCCATGATGGATTTGGATGAGTTCCAAAGTTGAGATATTGTGACGGATACTACAACAAAAGGCTAAGTATATAACTGCTATAGTAGCAACAAAGGAGGGCATTTGTGTTAAGTAGTTTATCAAACTAGGTGTGGTTCATAGCGGGATAATACTATGAAGATACATTGTATGACAATTGTATCAACATGATTTAATCCCAAGGAACTAAAGGTCTCACCAAAGGACCAAATTTATACAATGCCATCTCATTGGAGAATGAGTAAAGCGTAGAGACGCAAGGACATGCAAATACACACGGACCTGGAAGTGTCAGATCCGAAGATTATGTTTAGCACTAGCAATAGTGTCTATACAACACCAGAAAGCCATAGGTGTTGAATGCACAAGTTTTTAACTAGATTATTGACTCTAGTGCAAGTGGGAGACTGTTGGAGATATGCCCAAGAGGCAATAATAAAAGTGGTTATTATTATATCTTTATGTTTATGATAAATGTTTACATCCCATGATATAATTGTATTAACCGGAAACATTAATATTTGTGTGTTTTGTAAACATAAAAGAGTCCCTAGTAAGCCTCTTGTTAAACTAGCTTGTTGATTAATGGATGATCATGGTTTCCTGATCATGGACATTGGATGTCGTTAATAACAAGATCATATCATTAGGAGAATGATGTGATGGACACACACCCATAGTAAGCGTAGCATAAGATCAAGTCATTAAGTTCGTATTGCTATAAGCTTTCAAATGCATAGTAACCTAATCCTTCGACCATGAGGTTATGTTAATCACCATCACCGGATGGATACTTTGATGAAATCAAACACCGCTTCATAACTGGGTGGTTATAAAGGTGTCATTGGGTATTCTGAAAGTATGTGTCGAAGCGCATGGACCAAGATTGGGATTTGTCCATCCATATGACAGATAGATATGCTCTGGGCCCTCTCGGTGGAATGTCATCTAGTTAGCTTGCAAGCATGTGACTGGGTCACAAGGGATGACATATCACGGAACGAGTAAAGAGTACTTATCAGTAACAAGGTAGAACTAGGTATAGAGATACCGACGATCAAACCTCGGATAAGTATAGTATCGCGAGACAAAGGGAATTAGTTTCGTATGTAAATGGTTCAATCGATCACGAAGTCATCGTTGAGTATGTGGGAGCCATTATGGATCTCCAGGTCCCGCTGATGGTTATTGATAGGAGATGTGTCTCTGTCATGTCTGCATATTCACGAACCGTAGGGTGACACACTTAAGGTTCGAAGTTGTTATTAAGTAGATATGGAATATGCGTTGGAGACCGAATGTTGTTCGGAGTCTCGGATTGGATTCGGGACATCACGAGGAGATCCGGAATGGTCCGGAGAATAAGATTCATATATTGGGGATCATTTTCTAAGTTAGGAAATGTTCCGGAGTGTTTGTATGGAGATTCTAGAAGGTTTCGGAATGTTCTGGAAGGTTCTAGAGGATTTCTTGGAGTTTGCTTGAAAACCAAGAAAGGATCAAAGGAGTCCTGGTGGGGCAAGACACGGATTCATGGGGGAGGAGGACTCCTCCCCCCTTCCCACCGCCGGCCATAGGAGGGGAGTCCTACAAGGACTCCCCCTCCCCAGGCGCGCCCTCCCCCCCCTTAAATAGAAGGGCAGGGGCGCCCCCTCCTAGCTCTCTCCGATAACTCCCAATCTCTGCCGCCTCTCTCCTCCACCTTTCTTTTGCACAGGCATAGGCGAAGCCCTGCAGAATTCTCTACTCCACCACCACCACCACACTGTCGTGCTGCTGGGATTCCGTGGAGAAGATCTACTACCTCCGCTGCTCGCTGGAACGGGGAGAGGAAGGTCTGCTTTGACTCCGCACGTGTGACCGACTGCGGAAGCGCTGCCGGAACGCGGCGCCGGAAGGATCGTCCACTCGATCTTGAGATCGGCAAGTGATCGACTACATCAACCACGAGATCTAATCTCGTTAACGCTTTCGGATCTACGAGGGTTAGTTCCTATCTATCTCGTTGCACATGTCTAATAGATTAGATCTTGGCTTTTATCTAGATTAGATCTGGGTTTTGTTCATTCTTGCGGTAGAAATTTTTTGTTTTCCATGCTACGAACCCTTCAACAAGTCCTTAGATTGAGGCAAGAGGGGATACAATAATCATCATGTCATACAAACTAATACACGATCCCATCTATGATAAATCACATGCACAATTGCTATATGGCTAGGCCGAAGCCCTTAGCCCAAGGAGAATTACTCACACATAGAGATGAGATCAACAATCACAAACATTGTAATGAAAATCATAAGATTGATAGTAATAGTCTTACAATGTCGTCAATCGAAGAAGAGATCTAGTATTACAAGTGGTGGAAGATGGCTATGGATATGGAGAAGGGTTTGGAGATCTGGAGACGGCTTTCTGGCGAGGTATGGCTTCTGGGGCACGGTGTCTCTCTTTTTCTCGTTGCTTGAGGCTTCTTTATATAGCGGTCCCTTCACGAAAATTGTTCTATTTGACCAAACGGAGGCGGCGCCAACTATACGACCGGAGTTATACGGTCGGAATTTTTGCTCCGGCCGTATAGTTGGTCATTACGACGTTTGCCTTCGTTGGACAGCTCCTGGTTTCTTTTGGTCGAAAGAAATATCGTATCTTTGACTTTGTAGTTATTCCCTCCTTTAAACGACATTAAAAGGATTGCACACCCCTCTGAATATTAGCATTATAGGCAGGGTTTAGAGAGATATTTCACCAAAAATATGATTAATATCCAGTTTAAATGTGGACGTAGATGGCTATATTTCAGAGCCATGAACCTCCCCAAGCTTAAACTTGATCTTCCCGAGCAAGAAAACCAAAATCAAAAAGGAACTCATCATTTAAACTAAAATAACGAGATGGTGATCTTACTCATGATTAATAGTCTCATGTTTCCTCCACTTCATAAATCTGAAAAACTTCAGCATAGATGGAGTAATGGCAAGCGTATCATACAGGTTTCATGCATCCTTATAGCACAACAAAATTATTGTAAGCATGAATGATTCAAATGAGTAAATTATATTCCATGTCAAGTAATCAATTCATAGGCTTGCCTTTGAAAAGTAAAGTATAATCATGTAAATTAAGAGTGTGAGAGTTGTCATGAAAATCATATATAGTAGAGTATCTCAATTCTCCCACATCGATGACTCAAGACTTTGCAAACACTACTTTTCTATTCATTCTCCTTCAAGAATTTCAAATTTTAAGTAATTGAGAGCATGCCAAAGATTTTTATTAGTTTATCGAGCTGTGATGGACACTCGTGGCATCACTAAGGTTTTTGTTCCTTTTGCATAATGATTACTCATAACAGCCAGAGGAGTGATTCCATCATGTTTACAGCTACCCGGGAGTGCCAAGAATCTTACCCACTATAGCATTGCTGCTACAAGTGTTTAATCAACTCATAGCCGAAATATAGTAGTTTCCTCCATGAAGATCGTTCGTAGGCCAGTGGAGTTGTTGGCATCCCATGAAGTTTGACACGCATAAAGCTATGTCATTCTTATAATTAACAAGTCAAATTTTGGCATGCTCACAAAAACCGCTAAACATTAATTCAATCGAAAAAATCCTTTCAAAGAGAGCTATTAAGTAAATCAACATTTTCAGTGGTGTCAAGTGTCTCAAGAAATAAGCCTTCAAGACTAAACACTACAACACCCAAGCCTTCAGTTGTGAGACTTTTTCTTATTACAATTGTTTAGCAATTTTTAGGCAAGACTTGGTTAATTACGAGAGATGGAACAAAATGAGCCCAATTAAATACCCATGCAAAGGACAATCTTACTATGATACAAAGACTCATCCACCAATATAATATCTCAACATTTACTACTAACTAGCATGGGTTCCTCAAACTTCAAAAGTGGGGAGTCAAAAGGCATAACTGTCATGTTTGGTTCCACTTCTCTCTTCCTTTTTTATTTGTTTCTTGGAAACTCGAAGTCGAACACTCTCCTACAAATATACGAAGACCTCAAGGCAAAAACAAAAGAAAGAGGGAAAATAAGGAAAAAATGGAGAAATCTTTTTGTAATTTTTTTAAGAGAGGGAGATAGAGAATAGAAAATTGGCGGCAAAGCTTGGCTAGAAAATTTCGAAAGAAAATAGGAAGAACTAAAGATAAAGTGTTGGGGAAACCAACACGAGTGCTTATAAACTCAAATAAAAATGTAACCTCGAAAAATAAAAGCAAATAAACGCCAAATAAAGATACATGAGGAGACATCCCCAAGCTTAGGCTTTTGCAAGCCCTTCAAATCATTGTTGTGGCGAGAAAAAGTCGTTACTCTAGTTTGCGAATTGAGTGGAGAGGTTACTTGTTGATTCTTAGAGGTTCAAAGAGAGGTTATGCATCCTCTCCATAGTCCTTCCAAGTCCTTGGAAATCTTGGTATGTGGTGAACCGGGTTTATGGCTGCTCCTCTTGATGAGGAACTTCCTGCTCCTCCTCTTGGTCCTCATCCTCTTCAAGAATCTCCTCCTCGGGTTGGTGCTGCTCAACCTGCACATCATATAGCAAACGTCCTTCCTCGATAGAGAAAAGACCATTAGACAAATGAGCGGGGTAAATACGCCCATATCCAACAATATGCAGATAATAAACACCACCTCTCCTAGTGAGCATTCCATAGGCCCTCAAGGTGGAGAAACCAACACGCGTCTCACCTAGTACGGGTTGCAAATCACCTAGATCGATGTCTAGGGTAGTGGAAAGCACGGTGATGACGCCCCCTCCTGTGATTAGCCCTTGGCTTTGGGAGGCTTGCTGCTCCAGGTGGCGCAGAAGGATGGTGCCCAAGTTGAGTGATAGGTTGCAGTTGATGTAAGCAGCCTTGGCGAGGACTAGGATGTCCTCCTCGTTGAGTCTCATGAACTGATTGTGTTCCTACAAGGTGTTAGCAATAACATAGAACAAATAGCGAATTGCAGGATGTTGAATATTATTCCCCTTGTTATCTCTACTAGTGAAGCTCATTCCATTATAGTATTGATCGGGGGAAGGGATTAAGCCAGTAAAGGATGCACGTAGAGCATGAACATCATTGTTTGGAAAATTAAAGCATGCACACCATTCATCTAATGTTAAGGTAGAGTTGTTGTTCATTAGAAGGAAAGAAATAGTATCCTCTCCTTGCCACAGTTTAATAGTGCTTTGCAATGAACTTAGGAATTCAATAGTTAAGTGGCGATAAGTAGGTACATCATTGTACACAAAGTTTTGGAGGCCAGCTCTATTGCAAAGTAAATTAAAGTCATCAGAAATACCGAGTTGGTTCAATATAATGGGGCAAGCCCACTTGGTGGACTTCACTTCACGGTTCTTGATTTTGTTGAAGAGTTCGAGATGAGCCTGACCCTGAAGAGGTTCCCCATGCATTACTGGGTGATTGCCCGAGAAGCGCTAGCGGTGGCACGAGCACGAGTTTGGCTCCTTGTGTTCATCTTTGAAAACATTGAAGAAAGGCAAAAATAAAACTTTTTGATCCAAAAACAGTAAGTATAATATGTTCCTCATCTAAGCACACTAAAGAATCTCCTCAAGATAATAATCTAGGTAAGAAAATCACGACAATTGGTTCATAGTAGGTCTGACCCTATATTTATAATAACAATAGATCGAAGATGAATTTGCAAAAAGTAATTGGAGGATCGGAGGTTAATCATATCGTAGATCACTTGTGTGTGAGGAAATCAAATGAAATTGAGTAGAGATGAAGATCCCTTAAGGTTTTGAGAGAGTTTGGAGGTAGAAGAAAGAAAAAGGATTGAAGTTTTGGAGTTGGTAGTACCTTCCCGTGCGATTTTGTGGTCGGACGCAACTATACGGGCACAACTATATGGGCGGAACATGCGTTCCGGCGTATAGTTGGTGTTCTATCAAAATATTAGGTCTTCCTCCTAGCGGTGCAGCTATACGACTGCAACTATATGGGCGGAACAAAATGTTCCGGCCGTATAGTTGGTCGTTAAACTGTCTGTCCTTACGAAAGAAAATTTGCAAAAGGTCACGATATCTATACGACCGGAACTATACGGCCGGAATTTTTATTCCTGCCGTATAATTGGTCGTTAAACTCTCAGTACATATGAATAGAATTTGTACGGAGGCATTGATATCTATACGACCGGAACTATATGGCTAGAATTTTTATTCCCGTCGTATAGTTGGTCGTTAAACTATCTGTACATAAGAAAATAAATTGTACGGAGGCATTGATATCTACACGGCCGGGACTATATGGCCAGAATTTTTTATTCCCTCCGTATAGTTGGTCGTTAAACTCTCAGTACATATTGCAGGAAAAAATTCGATGGCAAAGATAACTATACGACTGGAACTATACGGCCTGAGTTTTTATTCCCGCCGTATAGTTGGTCGTTAAACCGTCTGTGTCCATCAGAAACTTTATGTTTCTTCATAAACTATTTCTTTTCCTATAATTTAGCGATATACCTTGTTTTTGACAGACAATATTGTCGACCAGCAATAGCATGAACAATGCAGAAATTCAAGTACTACCAAATTTCTTCTCCTCAAATGGAGTTTTCTAGCACTCTTTATTAAACATGAACTTTAACTAAAACTAAAAACTTAACTCAAAACTTAATTTAACATGGGTTGCCTCCCATGGAGCGCTCTTTTACGGTCAATAGCCTGACCTTGATGATATTCACTTGGGTCAAATGAGTGGAACACTCACTCCAAAGTAATTGGCCTTCAAAGTGATGGCCTCCTTCTCGTCATGTTTGGCTTTCTTCTTCCTGGGGAAATGAATAAAAAAGGATCCCGTGAAAGAAATTGCAACTTCACGTTCCGTTCATGAAGGTTAATTAAAGCCTTTATAGTTCTTAACAAAGGATGGTCTAGTATTATAGGAGCAACAGTATCTTTAGGCATGTCAACAATAACGAAATCAATGAGAGCAGGACAGCCTTTGATGTAAACTATAGTGTTCTCCTTAATCCCTACAACTTATTTGTAGGTAGAATCTGCTAGATGCAATTTTAATTCAGTAATTTCAAAGGAGCCAAAATTTAACTTGTTAAAAAGACTCTTTGGAATTATTGAGACGCTTGCACCTAGATCACAAAGTGCAGCTATCTCATTAGTTCCAATCTTTATCTTAATAGTAGGATCAAATATGTCATGTAGTTTAACAGGTAACTTTTCAGGGATTTTCTTGTATTCCTCTTCAAGCTCGCGTACCTTAATTGCTACTTGATCAATAAAGTGTTGATCCATGGCTTCATCATTACCTTCACTTACCGGAATTTTGACATTGATCCTTTTACGAGATCTTCGATGGTGTAGCTTGGTGAAGGGGCATTACTATAATCAAGTTCTTCAGGCTCCTCCCTTTGGATTCTCATCATTTTGAGTTATTCAACAGGATTGCTTTACCTACAAATTTAGCTAAAATGAGAGTTTGACTCTCGGTTATCTTACCTAGCTGTGACTCAACGATCCTTGTTCTTTCTTGAAGGGCCTGCAAATAATTTCTCAAACTAACAGCTTGGTTAGATAATTTACCAAGCATAGCATCATGGTTCTCCATGATTTTGACTAGACTATTATTTTGTTTATTTTGTGAGTCTATGAAAGACTTAAGCGTTTCTTGGAGACTACCATTACTAGTTCCCATATTATTATTAGAGTTATTTGTAGGACTAGCATAGTGTTTTCTGAAAAATAGGATTGTAACTCTTCTTCCAAGTAGGATTATAATCATTACAAGCTAAGAAGTCTATTTCTTCTATATTTGTTTCGAGGGTGGCTCTTACCTGAGTTTCCTTACCTTTTACGGCTAGTATGAGATCATCCAACTTAGCATTAAGATCTTCATTCTCTTGTGGTGATACAGAGTTCACCTTCTTCGTGGTTGATCTTTCAACATACCATTGGGCATGATTGTCTTGCATATTGTCTAGCAGCTGCTTTGCTTCGGTAATATGTTTACCCATGAATGGTCCTCCGGCTGCAGTATCAAGCATAGACTTAGACACAGGATTAAGAGCATTTTAAAATAAATGGAGGATTAACCAATCTTCCATCCCATGACTAGGACAGTTTCTTAGGCATTCTTTCATTCTCTCCCATGCAAGCGCTAGTGGCTCACGCTCTTCCTGTCTAAAACCAGTAATATTAGATCGGAGTTGCATAGTCTTTGCAGGTGTGAAAAATTTACTCATAAATAAAGAAGTGCATGCCACCCATGATGTAATAGTATGTTTACGCAAAGATAACAACCATTCTTTAGCTCTTCCTCTTAGAGAGAAAGGAAATAGACGTAATTTGACCGCATCAGGGTCAACGTCTTTTATACGCATCATATCACATATTTCAGTGAAACTATTTAAGTGCATACCTGTGTCTTCAATGGCAGAGCCTCCAAATTGATTTTGTTGAACCAAACTTAAATAATGGAGCTTAATTTCATAGTCATCAGCAGCAATTGCTGGCTGAGTAATAGGAGTACGCAAATAATCATTATTGGGAGTACCAAACTCCCCAAGCTTCTTTTCAGCCATACTTCCTATGTTTTTAGGTTTTCTTAGATTAAAAATTATAACAGTAAAAACAAGAACTTAAAGACTAACTAATTTTTTTGGTTTATCAAATAAAGACTAAAAGCAAACTAACAAAATTAAAAACAATAATTAAAACTAGCAAGGTTCCTAATAACCTCACTAGGGTAGCTATTGCTTCCCCGGCAACGGCGCCAGAAAAAGGGTTGATACCTTTGATCCGGATTACGGATGTAGTATAGCTCGTTTTCCCTATTAGACCTAGGTTATCGAATCCACGGGAAGCGAATGCGTAGTGAAGTTACTTTAATGGACCTTCGGGAGTTTTATAATTCCTTTTGTGTTTTTACCGAACCAGTAGCTTGCGTCTTTTTGTTATTGTCGATGATAGAGAGAGAGGGCCTAAGGCGTTCGATTTCACCTGTAGCTGTGCAAAAACATCTGATGGAAATAAAAGATAGAAATAAAGTATGTGTGTACTTGTTAGAGCAAGATAAATTATATATGGGCAGTGCATCCATAATTGCTATTGCCTCCACAACCTCTTATAATAATAACCTACTAGTCTCATCCATAGAATAAAGAGAACTAATGATATGCATAGTGATGTCACCGTTAATCCCAAGAAAATCTCTCACATACAGTCGTACTACCCCTTCTGTCACTGGGGTTCCCAACCTGCAGATCAGTCATCACTCATACTCCCTATACCTGGCTCAACCCTCGGGGTCTTGGGTACCTGACAAGTCCTTAGATTGAGGCAAGAGGGGATACAATAATCATCATGTCATATAAACTAATACACGATCACATCTATGATAAATCACATGCACAATTGCTACATGGCTAGGCCGAATCCCTTAGCCCAGGGAGAATTACTCACACATAGAGATGAGATCAACAATCACAAACGTTGTAATGAAAATTATAAGATTGATAGTAATAGTCTTGCAATGTTGTTAATCAGAGAAGAGATCTACTATTACAAGTGGTGGAAGATGGCTATGGAGATGGAGAAGGGTTTGGAGATCTGGAGGCGGCTTTCTGGCGAGGTATGGCTTCTAGGGCATGGTTTTTCTCTTTTTCTCGTCGCCCGAGTCTTCTTTATATAGGGGTCCATTCACAAAAGTTCTTCTGTTTGACCTAACAAAGGCGACACCAACTATACGACCGGAGCTATACAGTCGGATTTTTTGCTCCGGCCGTATAGTTGGTCGTTACGGCGTCTGCCTTTGTTGGACGGCTCCTGGTTTCTTCTGGCCGAAGGAAATATCGTATCTTTGACTTTAATGTAGTGATTCCCTCCTTTAAACGACATTATCTGCGCAGGAAAAATACAAGAACAAAGGATTGCATACCCCTCTAAATATTAGCATTAGCGGCAGGGTTTAGAGAGATATTTCATCAAAAATATGATTAATATCCAGTTTAAATGTGTACGTAGATGGCTATATTTCAGAGCCATCAGCGCTCAGTGCTGCAGGCATCCAAACTAATGCTTTGGCTAGAAGGAGAGCGTTGCTCCGCGGGGGTGGTGCTGCATTCTTCAGTGCTGCTCTGGATCTCGTGGCGCCACACAGTGATAATAATATAACCAAGCATAATCACAAACGAAATTTCTAGCGATATAACCAAGCAGGGACATCAAAATATAATCAAAAGCATAATCTCCAACAATCATAACCAAGCAACATAATCTCTAGGAATATATCTCCAACATAATCTTGAACATCATAACCAAGAAACATCATCACATAATCTCCAACAATCTCGAACACAAAAGATATGAACACAAGGAAAGTTTACTAAAGTTCACTTCATTACAAGTAGCATCTACTTTTTTGCATGCTTGGTCTTGTCTCCTCTCCTGAGATGAATCTTCTGGCGCGATTTCATATCATCATCATCATCAAACTCGACGACGACTTTATTCCTTGGCCTTAACTTGATTGCGGACCATACTTTCACTCGATACTTCTCCAATGGCATGTCGTTAGGCACTTACTCATCTTCATCTTGGGCCTTTAGCATAAAAACAAATGTATGGATCTCATTGGAATGATCCATGGCAATTCATACGAGGATGTCATCAGTAAAGGCTATATCTTACCTAAGTAGAATCCTTGTCATTGAGGCTAGCGTCCTCTTCTAAGGTCGAGTTGGCCTGTGTCCTGGACGATGTCGCAACCTCGGGGTCACGGCAACCAAGCAAGTTCACAAACTGACATAACTTTTGGGCCTGGCGCTGTAACAAGAACAAGTCCTAGGTACATAAGAAAGTTAACATGGAAGGCTCAAGTAGACTGTGGTGGTATGGATGCACCTTAACAAAATCTCTAAACTTTTTCTCGTCCTCCTTGTCCCTTTGGAATTCCAAAGCACCATCAATTCCATCCGCCTTTTGATCTTCGTGTGTTGACATGAAAGTAAATGAACAAATGGATTATACCATTTGTCGAGGTAGTAATGCAAATAGAAATGGCCTAATTAACCACAAAGTTGATCATGGGAGCAAAAGAGGTTTGGCGCCCTTCTCTATCAAGCTGGTTGTATGCTAGGGTGCCAAGCTCATCGAAAACCAACGGCTCATTCAAAATGCCTTCCGGATAGGCATCCAGGAGAAGCTTCACATGAGTGCTCTCTAGAAACCAGTGAAGGTACTCAGCTGGCATTCTTTTTGATTTTTTAGCTTCTTTCACGACAATCAGAAACCTAGACACGTGTTTCTTGTGAATGTTGTCTGATTCCGTCTTCTTGCTCTTGAGCCTGTCCTGACTGTATATGAACAAAGCACAATTTTAGTACACAAGTATGATACATCGTCTTGGGAAAGATGAGTATAATTGATTCTTATCGGTGAAGAATAGTGTCGGTGTTCTGCCATTCCGATGGGGTAGACTGATATATCCCAAACTATCTCATAACCCGCTGCGTCATATGATACTGAACAACCCACATGCATATCAATAGGCGACACATATACCAAATATTACATTCCGCGTCGCACATCAGGTTAAGACAAAACTCCTCACAACCAAAATTGTCCCTAGGACCATATGGCTCCCATACAACTTTAATCATACCCAAAGTATGTCAATGAGAAAAGTACATGAAGGGAATGCATGAGGGTGATGGGTTGGAAATTCCTACTTGCTCCGGGAGAAGGTTATCAAACTCATTGGTGTATCTCAGATATGCCGCTTGTTGGTCGGTTGGGGGCTTGGTGACCACGTCCCAATTGTAATCCCAAGTAGGCCACCTCAACCGGTTCCCGCCATCGTTATAATCCTGGTGAGGCAGATATTTCAGCCGTCCAACTGAAAAGCGTTCCCACATCCAGACCAAGAGAAGTAGCAACGAACCACCAATGTATGCCTCACTACCAGTCCTTCGACAAGCATTGTCCAGCTGCACATGAAAGCAACATAGTTCAGTCTTTGGGAAATTTGAAGAGCACATGTAAAGATGGGAAAATATAAACAGTTCATTACCTGCCGGTACAAAAAGGCCAATAATGTCGAGCCCCAACTCCATTTTTTATCCATTTTGGTTAAGGCCTTGAGCCAGTGTCAGTGAGCAATGTTGCCCTTACCGTCAGCAAATGTAGTCTTGGTGATAACATACCATATGTACACACGGGCATAAATCATGATCTCATCCTTCCTGACATGATTACGACATGTCTCGAAGTTCTGTGCTATCCAAGTGAAAGTAGCCCTGACGTTGACTCTTAATTTTTCCCCTTAGAGTTTATAATATCCCCAGGACACTTACCACCAGTAAGGTCAGACATTCAACCACGCCAGTTCTCAGAAGATGTGTTAATACACAAAGGCTCCCCCTCAATAGGGAGTGCAAGGATCATTGACATGTCCTGAAGAGTCACGGTCATTTCACCGGTACGAAGGTGAAAACTGTGTGTATCCGGCCTCCACCGGTCGACAAGCGCAGTGATGGCAATAGGGTTCATGTGCGGTGTCGACCGGTTGACCATATGAATGAATGAGAGCAGTCCTATCGCTTGGATGTGCACCGTGTACCGGTCATTGTAGGGCATCACCGGTGAGAAAATGCTCGTGATATCTCAGTCGTAGGGGTACAAGATCATGCACACATACAAGCTTGATTATAACATGTCCATTACAAGATAGCAACATTATATGAACTAGAGGGTTTATTTTTATTACCATTTTCTGCTCGACCATCAAGTAGCCACGATGAAGAACATCATAGGATGGCTGAAAACGTGCCATACCTTCGACAAACCCTCTTATATTTACATGGTTTCTTCCTCTTCCAATTCCGACAGCCTATAAAATTAATATGTGAGCATATTATAAACCACCTAATAATATGAGTAAATCATAATATGAAGAAATATTTCAAACAAACACAATTAGTTCTACACATATTCTAAGATGAACTCATGTTGCAAACCACTTAATAATATGAGCAAATGTAGGAGCGTATTATAAACCACCTAATAATATGATTAAATCATAATATGAAGAAATATTTCAAACAAACAAAATTATTTCTACACATATTCTAAGATGAACTCATATTGCAAACCACCTAATAATATGAGAAAATGTAGGAGCATATTATAAAACACCCAATAATATGAGCAAATCATAATATGAAGTTATATTTCAAACAAACACACTTAGTTCTACACATATTCCTAAGATGAACTAATATTGCAAACAAATAGACAAATATCGGAGCACATGTGACCAAATATTTTCAAGCACTATCATGCTACAAATGTAGAAGCTCATCCTAGACCTAAACATACACCCACAATATCTATTCCCACGCTAAATCATCAAGAAAGCAACAATAATTCTAGATTCTGTGATAAACTAGGGTTTTCCTAAACTAGCAAAATACCTGGGGGTGTGGTCAACAACAAGATCCACGAAGATTTTCTTCAGATCTGTGGCGCCACGGGGGAGGATTAGAAGAGGGGAAGAACCCTAGCCAACGTCGCCATGGAGCTTCCTCTCTGTTCGTGTGGATGTGGAGAAGGAAAGAAGGAAGGATCAGGTCGGGTCGAGCCGAGTGGGGATTCTCATACAACGCCGTGTGTGCTGGCGCTGCAAGCCTGCATGCATCACCGTGCATGCTGGCATGGTACTAACGAAGCGGGACCTTCCCTGGATCAACTCCTCCACGATGTCAAAGTTTGATGCGCCGCCTGACACGGCGCTGCAAACCTTGACGCGGCTCTGTCCACTCTAGCCGCACGTACGAGGTTGGGCCCACAGCCTCGCACCACATCCTCCGCGGAGCAAGCGTGGCGTGCTTGCAGCGCCCAGCTGGTTGGTGCCACAGTCACGAGTGCAGCGCCGTGTCGGCGGGAGCTACAGTGTCATGATTTTTTTTCAAAAGATTTATATTATCTAAATTTGTTATATAAATAGGTTTTTAAAAAAAAATTGCCTCGAGTTTCGGGGTGGAATATGCCTGTCCCGTCCCGTCTCCACCAAGATCGATTGTCAGTCTTGTGACAGGATCTCTCCCCCAGTTTGCTGACATCAGGGGGTGAACCGTGAAGCTCCCTCCGTGCACGTCATCGTTCACGACATGCCCACCGTGTTGACGAAACCGAGGCGTTCGCTGTAGATGATATACCAGGGCAGTTACGTGCAGCCGTGCAGGTTGCAATCGAGTTGTACACGTCGCTGTCATGGGAGATCGCACTGTGCCGATGCGATCTACGTGCCGCGTACTATAAACCTTTTCTACCTCTCCTGTTCCGCCCGTCGCTCAAGCTTGGACCGTTCCCTGGTAATTCCTGGTTGAGCAGCGAATACACATGGTTCGTTTCGGCGTATGGGCGATGTCCCCGACCAAACGCCGTCAGCACGAGCGCCGGAGGAGGCCGACGGCGACGAGTTCGTGTCCTCATTCACAGACACGCGCGCGCACGCCATGGTCGGTGGCATGTGTCCTGCAGACGTCAACCACCAGTAGGCGTGTCGCACCGCCGTGTTTCCCTCATGACGACCGACGCGGCGATGACCATGCACCCGTGACGTGGAAGCGCCGGATGTGTCGACGGGAGGAGGACGGAGGCTGCACTAATCTGATGACCAAGGAGGCAGGCATGATGCGAGTGTTTGGTAGGGAGTAGTATCGACATGTGCTAGTATACTATTTTAAATTTTTTATACGTCGAACCGACCAAGTAGTACTAGTTCATCTTTCTGCGCTTGCTCTTCCCCGACAATTTCCAAGCGTTGGTCTGATCTGCCGAAACGACCCGATCAAACAACCGATCCAAGGAAGTCCTGATCGAACCAACTGGTGTATGTTTTCCTAGCGATGAACCTAGTAGCACTTCTTCACTTGTTCTTGGGATATACTCCCTCCGTTTTAAAATTTTAAAATATAAGATGTTTTAACTTTGTGAAAGGAGTGTATCTACTTTTTTAATGTCTAGGTTCATCTAGATTTAAAGTGAATCTAGACCCTTAAAGGGATCTAGATACACTCATTTAACAAAACTAAAATATCTTATATTTTAAAACAGAAGGAGTATATTTTTTCTTTAATTACACTGTGGTTCACCTTTTTCAACCACAATTTCCAAACGACCTGATCAAACCAGTCCAGGAGGCTCCAACGCAGTGAAAACCGCGTGCTTTGACGGGCCACCTTTTCTACTCCATCCGACTCATATTACTAGTTGCTTAGATTCATCTAAAACGGATATATTTACTCAAGTTTTAATGCTAAATATATCCGAATCTAGAAAATTTGAGTCAACTAATATAGGTTAAAGGGAGTAATTTAGTTTTACCAGTTTCTTATTCACAGTTTGACTGTAAACAACCTCATACTGCTAGTACTAGCGAATACCCAGTACCAGACCGTGCTTACTCTGACCATGCATGAAAGCTAGTAGTACTACCATAGTGCTCGAGTATTTGCGTCAGAGAAGAAATTACGAACGAATCTTTCTCCGGCGCAGTGTAAAGACGATGCCGGGCCTGGGACAGATTGGACAACGGAGGAGGAATACTCTTCTCTGATCTTTCTCTCTCGGGGGCGTGCGTGGTTCCAAGAAGGTGGGGGCCGGGCAGCGCACAGTCGTCCCAGGCGAGAGCGAGCAGAGGCCAAAGCCGTAATTTACGTCTTAATTTACCTAGTATTTTACGACGGTAAACATCAAACTGAGAAACCTCTGAAATGTGGAAGTGATTAGTGAAATTCTTAAATCACTGGTATTTGCAAATAGAAATTCCAGACCTCCAAACTATACTGAAGGCCTAGAGGCCCAACCGGTAAGCTTCTGTTGTGGCGACGGCCCAAATAACACGGGGCACGCCAATCCCCTCGGACTCTGCCATCCGCGGGTAGCACCGCGCCGCCGTGTGGCCAGAGAGGTGGTCGCCCGAGCAAATTCCCGGCGCGTCGCTGACGATTAAGCTCGGCTAGAACCAATCCAAGCGGCGAAGGGGCCAGCGCTGCCTCTTGTCGACGACGGCTTGTCCAATCCTGGGCGTGATCTAACGACGAGGCGGCTCGCCCGCCCCCATCCCCATCCTCTCCCAGCACCTCCGACGGTCAAGCTCACGTCGTCTCCATTGGCGGGAGCAGTGCGCTCCATCTTCCCGCTGTGTTTGCGCATTCTGGCTCTTCTTCCACCTGTAGACCAGGCAGGAGGAACATGACGCTGTCCCCGTCGTTCTCGGCGCCCTGTACACTGGCCGAGGTCTACACGCCGTTGTATGTCCTCTTTCATCAGGTATGCAAGCTTTTTGATGAAATTTTGCATCTACAATCATTTTGTTTTTTTATAGCTTGGTCAGTTGGAGAGTTGGTTGTGTATTGCAACTGCAGGTTCCTTGGCGAATAGGTCTTAATTTTGATTTGTGGTCCGAGGGTGGACACTGCCAGCCAAAAGACCTTTGCTGCTGTTTTGGTAAACAAGGTGCTTAAGGATGAGAACTTCGGCACTAGCGGGGAAGATACCTGTCATGTTATTTTTAGTCAGAATCTAATTGTCAAAAGGGTTGTTCGGCCTGCTCGTGCGGTGTGTATAAAAACTGGAGATATTAACTTCAAACGGTTTAAGAAGGTATGTTCTATATGCCTTATGTGTGCAGTCTTGTTGGCACAAACAGTAGAATGCCAGCACACTTAATGCTTCAATTTGTTCTTTCAGAGGGAAACCGTGTCTGGAAACAGCTTCAGGGTTCTCATTGCATTTGCACGAGAGGCATATAGGTAAGAATTTTTTTCAAGTTGATCAGTATGATTTGATCTAAAAAAAGTCAGTTATAGTTTAGGTCAATTGTTGTGCAATGGCTCGGTTGTGCAATCGTATTGTCTTAATGCATGTCAGTTATAGTTTAGGGCAATTGTTCAACCAATAATTTTGTTGGTTATTTTTTATCTAAAGAAATGAATTGGAAAATTTTAGAACCGATGTTTAACTTTCTGATATAGTGTAATCTATGGTCCCGTTGGTTCAGGTACACATACCGTCCTTTAATACACCATCCAAAGCTTCTGATGGAGTTTATAGAATTGTTAGGATACAACGATATATGTACCTTAAACCAAAGGGTGTTGGCTCCAAAATATCAAGCTTCCCAGGCGAGGATCCAAAAATAATGTCCAGGTTTAAAGATCTTCTGCAAAAAATATTTGTGCTAGATCCAGAAAAGAAGCTCACTGTGTCACAAGCACTTGGCCATGCATTTATCACTAGCAAGTGAAATCAATATGGTGATACTTCTCGACTTACAGTATAGTTGAGCTTAGCTTCTCTTAACTGAACTTTGGGTTTGACCTGTCAAACCCTTAGCTGGTTATGTCTTTTCCGTGCGAGGCTGGAGCTTTACAGGATCATAATACCTGGATGAACTATATGCTTAATTTATTTCCTTTTGTATCATTACTACCCGCTATATTTTTTTACACATTCTTCAGGTCAAGCGGTGTTTACTGAGACCAAGTTCTTCTATGCACTTGATGGGACTAAAAACTAATTCCGTTGAAAAACATAATCAAAATTTTATGTGTGGCAGGTTATTATTTTTTATCAGCTTTCTGCAAGGACTTCTTTTGGTCTTTCCTCTTTGTATCATCATATATAATTACTCGCTAATCCGAGAAGTGTCGTGAAGGTAGACATTCTCCTCTTGTGTGTTTATTGCCTGGTTAACAAACACAGTGCGGCGCTTTTTTAATAAACCATCGGACCTCTTTATTTTCTTGTAGCAGCCCCAGTGGTCTGCAACTTTCTTCTGCTAGCCTCATGGATCACATTGAAAATCCCTCCACCGCTATACTGGGGTCCATGGATGGTGATTCTCCTACTTCTGAACCCTTAAAAGATCATAAGCTCATTGTAAAGGTTCTTCCCCAGGTTAGTCCCTTCGCTTTGTTTTGCCACGGATGGTTATAGGCATGGTTATCTACTTCTGATTATAGAGTCGGTTCCTATCTGTTTGTATGCAAACTCAAGGATGGGTTTCAATTAGTCAGTATGTCCAGTTGTACACTGGAATATCTTTTTCGTTCTAATTTAGCAACAGAAAGTCAGTGGTTACATGTCCAAGTTTTCTTCCGGACAGCCAACCTTCCATTGCACGAGGTGTATGGCCGGCACATATTTGCGTTAATGTTTGATACGGGAATTACACATCTATTCTATTTTGGTTTCCACAATCCAGAACTACACAATGATTTAACCTGCTTTCTTATGGCAAGTTTTTACTGGAACTGGGCAAGATTTGGTGGTCCATTAGTAAAAAATAGCGTTTTGGTGAAACAGGGCAAGATCTGCTGATCCAGTAATAAAACTTGCCGGTGTACTAACCTGTTATTGCTTTGACTCCACCATTTCTAAAAAAACTGCTAGTGGGTACATTGTGATGGGTGACAAAAGAGCAGGATACAGCCAGCAGGATTAGTTTATAAGCTAAACTGTTTCTGCTTTGATTCCACCATCTGTAAAAAACAGTTAATGGGTACATGCTGATGGATGACAAAAGAGCATTATCACAGATAAAAGGGGGGGGGTACATGCTGATGCATGACAAAAGAGCAGGATACAGCCAGGGGGATTAGTTTATAAGCTAATCCTAAAGTTCTAGTTGCGATAATATATAGGTGGAACCGGAGTAACATCATAAAGTACGAATACGAGCACGCTTGCAGTAACTAATGGAGATAGTACAGGGTATATCGTCCCTGCGGCAGCTACTACACCTGTACATAGGTTAGATGAGGCTTGTTCTAGGTTACGCATTCCCCGCAAAAGTTAAGGTCGATGATGCGCACCAGATCTTCCCATAAAAAGGGTGGAGTAACAGGATAAAGCTACGTGATATATACAGCTACATGCACCAGATCTTCCTATAAAAAGGGTAGTATGTTAGGTGTATGGCATATAATCTGTGTCTTAGCTGTAGATTAGTAAAAATTACTTACGCTAGTTCTTTCACATGTTCAGCAAGTCGTGGATGGATGATGCCGTCTGCTGAACATCAATTTGCATCTTGTTGGTCCTCAGCGTGACATTTGGATCAGCCTGAAGAACAATAGCAGAAGCAATATCCGGTGAAACTACTTTTGTCAACAGGTTTCTTGGAATACTTGCAGTATCACGGCATCAGACGATGCAGCGATAGTTCTCACAGGTTATAATCCTTCTTGCAGTACTGTCCGGTATTTCCATGTAGGCGTATCCTCCGAGGAACAGATGCATAAGCATGTCGGTGCAGAAATGGGCCGGTACTCTGCGAACCGTAATACGAGCACATACATTGAGGATTTCCTCGGTGGATCCGGCAGTAGGTGACCAAGGTTGAAACTCAGGCACATGTGAAACAGGCGTGGAGAAGATCTTTTGTTGCATCAAAGTCCCGGTTTTCCCAGCTGGTAGAAGAACTATTTGCTGGGTTTTGTTGATAGCTTTAGCACTGACAGTTGTGCCTGCATAAAGAAGATGGAGCTCAGCACACAGGTCTTGTGCATCTGCAGCCGTACATGTTGCTATGATAGAATTTGATAGCTGCTGAACGAACTCTGTATCGACCAGATCCGGTGGCATGTAGCAGATGGCATTGTTGGTGGTGTATCCTTTCTCGTACCATGGGACATCCGCCACTGGTGTGTAAGCTGGACCTTCCACTCCTCCGTGGATGTAGTGTTTAAGATTTAAGCTGATCTGATAGACTAACACCCTTCTGTATGGTTGGGTTTCTAAGAGCTGGCCTTTGTCAGGTGTAGTTATAGGGATGCATACAGCCATGGAAGTTGGAATCGGGATCTTGTGCTGTGCCCAAGCAATACACCTATAGCTCTAAAGATTCACGCGGTGTTGTGTACTGTTTGACACATACTCAAGTGCACAATATGGACTGAGGATATGCTCAACAGCTGCCGATGACCATAGGTGAAGAGGCAGATTTTCTATGGAGACAGATATGCGCTGTTCAGCAACATCAAATCCGAATTCATCCGTTGGATCCCACTTCCTAAATTTGACCACCGCTCCTGCCACTGTGGCATGATCGGCGGCTGTCAGCATATTATAAGCAACATAAGCATCCTGGTCATCCGTGATCGAGAAGATGGTCTGGTTTTCTGAAGATGCATGGATGCTAATTGCTCCCCTTTCGCAGAGGACAGGCTGCATCGCTTTCACTAATAGTGGTAGATCGCGTCCATCGCCAGTGCTGCAGCGATTTACCACCAGCGGGAAACGGATGGAGCGTGTGTCACGGGCTTCCTTCTGTGCCAAGGAGATGTAGCACTCCCTGTAGGTGATTGCTTCCACCGTGACCTGCTGCCTGTTCCTGTGATATAAGGGTGATCAAAGACAATTAAGATTTAAGCATCCAGCAGGCCGGGAAAATCGGTTGTGTCTGAGAGGTAAGGGACTTACAGTATATTCAGTTGGATTGTCGAAGAGTAATCTGCTGCAGTGCTATGAAAAGGGATGTCCAGGGTGGTATGAGCATCATACTCAACCGCATCCCCGCTGCTAGTAAAATGTAAGAAGCAAAAGTTATCATGTTGTAAAGGGAGAGAAACATAAAGGTTCAGATACAGAGATGTTGGAAGGTAGCTAACCATTCTTCTGTCTCACATCTCTTTCTTTTAATACCGTGATGCGGCTGTGAAGGCACGGCAGGGACATGCCTAGGATCGAGAATTGCAGAGCCAGTATTTTTAGCAAGGTCGCTATCGGTAAGGATAAAAAACCACTCTACGCCGAAAGAAACTGTAGTAACGAATGGTTAGATTGCAGTAGTATTAAAAGGGATATTACATGTCTGGTGACTCGGCCCTTTCTTTCTTAAGATTCATCGAACTCTGTTCGACTGATCCCTGTGACATTTTTTTGCGCAACCTAGATATAGCAATGGTGTCATATTACAAAGGTCTGTGTACTCCACTTTTCATGCGAATAAAGAATTTGTGATGTGTCAAAAGCATAGCTAAACCAGTTTATTTGTAAAGTGACACAAAAACTCAGGCAACTGTTGAGGCCAGGAAAAATACACAGTCAAATCAACCTCAGGAAAACAATATACACTATAATATCAGCAATATGTCATCCATAGTATTCATGTTTAGACCATCCTTTAATTTGAATGTTAAGAAGGCATAAAGTTGCACAAAAGATCATTGTGTGCAGCAAAAATTTAGTTCTGCGTATCACACTAAACTGACCGCTGTGTGCAAACCATCTAACCAAATCACATAATTAGATACTCTATGGAAAGACTGAAATATATTATAAAACTTGTATTTAGATCGGAGGAAGTAGAAGGTTGTACATTAGTAAATGAGGGAGTAATTAGTTTGACATGTACTGGAGAAAACAAGCAAAAGATTGACAGAATGCATGAAAACTTCAGGTTCAGTTTCTTCCTTTTTTGCATTTGATAATGTCCCTGCTTTATGTTTTTAATACTAAAAGACTGGTTGCATCAAATAATCTCGGGACATGTCCATGGAATAGAGACAACAGTGATGTGTACTTTTGAAAGTTGATTTGTTCTATGCTGATTCAAACTCCTTATCATGATATGAGAACTTGATAGCTTAGTTTACTGCCAATTTGCATTGTCACGTGATCATATGAAATATCAACCAGTGAGGTAATTATTCATTAAACCCAATTTTATCATTGGTAAAAGGTGACACGTCATGAAACATACTTAAGTGCTCCATTTTTCTAACTACTGCCAAACAAAATTGCTGTAGAAGCGTGGTGGCCTTTTGATGGTTGCACCAATAAAAGTGTCACACAAAAAGCTCCTCCAACATGGTGAGAGAACAGTTGGTTCTCAGCCCAATGATGCTGAAATCAAAATCGGGGAGGTTCAGAAATTAAGGCAAACACCTAATTCCTAGTTTTACTGAATTAGGAAACCACATGGCAGGTAACAGGAAAACACATGGCAGGTAACAGGAAAACATGAATTTGGTTATCTAGTTTAGCAACCGTGTATTTAGGTCATGTTTTTTTCGTTAGTTCTATGTGAGGTTATTGCCGAGGTCAACTGCGCATAGAGCACTAAAACATCCTTTTTTTTCCTTGGGAACACTCTCTCGTAATGTAGTCAATAGAATGCCAGGGGAAATGTTGCTATATGTGTCAAAGAACAAAATACATTGGTTGAAAGAGCCCTATGTTAGCACCGGTGCTGCTTGTCTAGGAGTAGTATGGCAGCTTATGGACGAATTTCTCATATACTACCTGATGAATCGATAGGCTGTGGTGTAGGGCAGGAAAAGAAAAGATCCAAATGAGGTGGGACAGAGGAAGCTAGAAGAGTAAAGATGCCGAAGATGCTGCCGGATCTAAGAAGAGCAGCCATTACCGTAGCAGTGGAGCATTGATATCCTTCTTAATTTCCTCCGGCGGTGGGACTTGAAATTAATTGCGTGTACGAAGGGTGTGAGGAGGAAGACGGGATTTCCCTGCTGTCTGTAAGAGGGGAAGTAGTACATATGGCAGCGCGTCTGTTCAGCTCCGATGAACACGGCCTATGGAAGTTGTTGAGCTGCACGTGGACCCAGTCCCTGTTTGCTAAAGGACCGGTGTATACAAGCTGTGTACCTGGCTGTGTACCTGGCTGTGCTCTGTAGTGGTGATGGTAGTCATTGCCGTTTCGGTTCCTATGCCTCGGTACGAACGAAGATATTTTACATCCTCTCAGCTATGGCCGGGGTGACAGAACGATGACTTATTAAGCGCGTTTAATACACTTCTATCATAAATGATAAATGCAGCACGTCTAAAACGGTGAGGCCCGTATTATTTAAAACAGACGGTCTACAGAAAAAATCCGATCATCGGTTTAGTTTTCCCTCGCTGAGTTCCGCACTACATCGGCGGTTTATGCGGCAGCGATTCCGCGCCGCATTGCCACTCCCGCTTGCCTGCCGTTGTTTTCGATCTACATGTTCCCACCTTCCTCTGTGATAAAGTGGTGTGATCTCGGTTTTATGGACCCTAATCCGTCACCCCATCTTATCCTGTGGTCACCGCAGCTCCCGGGGTGGTTGCAGGCATTCTGATGAATGCCGATGCCATCGAGATGGTCATGGCCATGACCCCAACACCAGTCGTGGTTGAGCCGTGCTGTTCACCCACGTCGGCTCCGAGGTGGACGAAAACGTGTTCTAAAACATAGGTGGCAGGTCTGAGGTGGCCGAACGGTGTGAAGGTGACCAAGATGAAGCAGACGGCTCACCGCGGCGGACTCCAGCGAGTTTGATGGGGACGAATGCTGTGAAGATGACCAAGATGAAGCAGACGGCCCACTACGGTGTGCTTTCGTCCAAAACAGACGGTCTACAGAAAAAAGGCGAGCCTCGGTTTAGTTTCCCCTCGTTGAGTTCCGCACTACATCGGCGGTTTATGCGGCAGGGGTTCCGCTCCGCATTTCCACTCCCGCTTACCCGTCGTCGCTGTCGATCTACATGTCCCCACCTTCCTCTATGATGAAGTGGTGTGATCTCAGTTTTATGGACCCTAAGCGGCCATCGGAGACATTTCCGCCACCCCACCTTATCATGTGGTCACCGTACCTCCCGGGGTGGCTGCAGGCATTCTGATGAATGCCGATGCCATCGAGACGGTAATAGCCACGAGCGTTAGCCGATGTCATCGAGATGGTCATGGCTACGACCCGAACACCAGTCGTGGTTGAGCTGTTCTGTTCATCCACGCCGGCTCCGAAGTCGACGAAAACGTGTTCTAAAACATAGGTGGTAGGTTCGAGGCGGACAAAAGGTGACCAAGACGAAGCAGACGGCTCAGCGAGCTTGACTGGGACGAATGTTGTGACGATGACCAAGATGAAGCAGAGGGCTCAATACGGTGTGCTTTCGCCCAAAACAGACGGCCTACAGAAAAAATCCGAGCCTTGGTTTAGTTTCCCCTCGTTGAGTTCCGCACTACATCCCCACATTCCTATGTGATGAAGCGATGTTATCTCGGTTTTATCGACCCTAATCGGCCATCGGAAACATTTCCGTCCCCCCCCCCCCACCTTATCATGTGGTCACCGTAGCTACCGGGGTGGTTGTAGGCATTCCGATGAATGTCGATGTCACCGACACACCGTGCCACCGCACTTCCACTCCCACTTGTCAAGGGTCATCACTCGAACGATGAACAGGAGAACGACCTACCATCGACGGTCCTGACCCGATGAGCACGTTAGGGATTTAACGGCAAAACATCGACTATTGATACAATGCTTAAATCTAGACCTACTGTATACGGAGGGAGAGCCGTCGCCTCTCTTTTGACTTGCCCTACCGGCCCCCCGTCGGGTGGCGTCTTCTCTCGGAACTATGGCAGAAAGGGGAATGAAGAGAAAATTACGACTCCCAGACACCTAGATATAGAGGGATGCAGTATTAATTTTTAAAAGTCGTAAGTTACTAATAATTTTCGGCGACGAACCAAGCGAGAGTGATGGAACGACCGGTGGCTGGCACGTGTATTTCCCTTTTTTTGTTACCAATATAGCCACCACGCGTACCCAGTACGACCGAAAGAGTATAGATACTAGCGCATCCGTTTATCCCCTTCCTCCTTGCCCCCACTCTCCCACGAAAATATCAGCGCCGCGTTCATCTATTCCTGGGGCTCCTCAGCCGGAACTGCATCAGCTCCGCTCGGGCGGAACGTTTTGATGGGCCGCCGGCTGCCGGACGCTCGCACCTGTGGGAGTAACGTTCCACCGGGCGCGATGTTAGGGATGGCTGAGACGACGGGAAGTGCTCGGCGACGGGTGATTGCTGCTGGAATGGCGGATGGCCGGCCATCCTCGATTTCCAGCTCGGTATTCCGCCCTAATGTGCTTCAGGTAAGACTGCCGCCCCCTTCACCAGCTCTACCTAGCTGAGTAGGTTCACGTGACTCCTGCTGCAGTCCTGCATCATCCAGAACCAGATCTGTAGTCCGTGCCGCAGCTCCATTTAGAAATTAGGCAAGGGGTCCCAAGTAGGCTACCAGGAGTCCAGTTAACACTGTTAATGCAGCTGGCTAATTTCCGTTCTCAGTGGATATTTAATTTTTAGACCGTATGGTTGATAGTCTGTATCAGAGTAGATACGAGTTTTCTAGATTTCTCCACATCTTGATCATCATAAAGATTAGCCATATCGTCAGAAGAATATCGACCAGCATTAGATGCATGAGGCGAAGGTTAAACAGGTGAAATTTAGGACACTGTTAGCAAATTTGCTAGAAGAAGCTATCGCCAACCCAGTTTTGCGGAGGCGAGTAAACAAATGTGGTTGTTTCTATACTGTGTTATTAATAGGAGTTACATGCATGCCTTTGCTATCTGTATTCTATCTATGTTCAGTACGGGCTTTTGCTGAATCGAAGCATCTTTCTGACTCACAGGGCAACATCGAAAAGGTGTACATTCGCTGGAATATGATCGTGGGAGCAGCCGCTGAAATGTTGGGTGGCACTGAGCCTGTATACACACGTGAGAGAGGAGATGGCTACATTCAGGCACGCGTGTCCTTTCGGGCACCTCTCGGTAAAGATAGAGCTGTCTTTGAGGATGTTGAGGCAGTCGGGATGAGATGCTTCGAAGAATGGGAGGCTGAAAGCACAGCCGCACTTTCCGCGCTTCGTCAACTCGAGGTTAGGCCTTTTCGTATACACATTCTGGATGTTAGCCGGCTGCGATACGAGGAGACGCAGAAAAGCTACTACCAGCACCTCCTTAAGACCGGCGAGGTGTGCCGTGGCATTAAACTACTGTTGTTAGATTGGGATAAAACGATGGCGAAGACCGAGGACTGTTATAGGGGTTACACGAGGAAGTGGTGGAAAATGCGTGCCGTGGAGTTAATGGTGCTTACTCTGAAATCGCGCGTGATGCGGGAAACTGCATGTACAGCCTAACAAGAGCCAGCTATCTGAAGTTCGCCAAGCTGGCTGCCAAGGCAGAGGAGATGAAGGCTATTGAATGGGATGTGCGTGGCAGAGCCGAGCATCATTTTCATGATAGATGCCATCATAGGGTACAGCGTGCCACGTTTAATTTTTGTTCAACTGTATCAGCCTTTAATTCCTGTTCTTAATATATTACTTATCTATTGATACATATGCAGGTTGATACTGAACAACGTGAGATGAAGCTGTGCATGAAGAAGATCTTAAATGAGATGGTCAAATCTCTTGGGTGGGATGAACCGATGTATAAATTTAACCAGCGAGGAGCAGATATGTATGACTGTGAGGTATCGTTGATTCGGAAGTCCGAACTAAGGGAGGAGTCAAAGAAGACCTTGTTTGCTGCTGGCAAAGGCCGGTCTCAAGATGAGGCCGTTGAGAACACCTGTGAAAACGCTGTTTTGTTGCTAGAGAAGGAGCTGTCAGTTTGTTTAGTTGATATCAACTATAACAAGAGAGCACATGCAGAGCTCTATCTTTCAGAGGCATGCGAGGTCCTAAATCTTGCTGATGCCATTAGCACGAAGATAATTTTAGAGTGGGAGAGTATGGTGGATGGGGTGGAGACACGTGAAAAGCAATGTTGGGATGTGGTGACCCAGCATCCAGAGAAGGAACCGTGGAATCAGCTGTACAACGCAAAGTGTGAGGTTGCTCGGGCTGTAGCTGATCTGCACGGAGCTTGTCTGTCTGACTTAGTTCTCGCCAAGGAACGTCAGTATCTCCTAAGCACTTGGCTGGATTAGCAGGCACAAGGCTGGTAAGTGAAGATCAATAACGTTTGTCACACACTCTGTAACCCGTGAACTTCTAGTGAAGGGGCTTACCTACAAGTGTGGGATGCAGACTTATGTAAATCGTGTCGTGAACAATATGTGAACCGTAATCTAGCGGTGTCTATTATGTACGTGTTTTCATGCCGAACCATCTAATATAATCGTAAATCTGGTCTAGTATTTAACCTCGCATGTCTGACGAGTTTGCTGTAGTTCGCAGTCCATATTGCGCACTTGAGTACAAGACCTTTGTTTGTGTGACAATCAAAATATCTGCTGTGTTTGGAAACGAACTAAATTAGCTGCTGTAACTGAGCGTTGAGTGCTTGTATTGTAACAGCTACCGCCACAGGATGGTTCTATCTGTACAGAACCAATAACCCATGAGCCGTGAAACTGGTAATCTGCTCTGCCAATGGAACTGCAGGGTTCAGATATTCACATCTCAGAATTCTTTATTCTGGCAAGTTTATGTTGGTAATGCTTGATTTGGCAAGGCAACTTGTCCTTTCCTTGAAGGGAACCGGTTTCAGTCCTAAATCAAACAGCTCGAATGGCAGAGCAGTTTTTTGTATAGTCAACATACACTGAGGTTACACTGGCATTTCCTTACCTATAAACCACGTAGCATGACGACCTACTTCGAAGGAGAAAAGTGAAAAAATAGGTTTCCTTATCTCTTTACTAAAATCTGATGTCTTAGACTCGTAGTCACACATTTTAAAATTAAAATTCAGTTAGCTAAGTTTAGGGTTTAGGTGGGGATGTAGTGCGGAACTGTTATCTGGCAATTGCTCGCGGCGTCACTCGCTCAGGCCGTGTACCCGTTCTCTTACATTGAGTTATTACTGGTTTGACCGACCACAGGGGTGGGTGTTATCTAACTGGACTTCGGGGTAGGGAAGGTGCCGCTGATCACTGAATTTAGGCCTAGGGTGTAGGTCGAAGAATCTAAAGGAACGGTCGTCGGCCGAGGCCTTGCCAACGATGTGCCTAGGCGCGGCGCCGCCTTAGAAGGTCGGTTCAGGACCTCACCGAAGACAGAGACAACATGGTAGGCATGGTGCTAGCAGCGGAGGCAAGGAACAAAAGTTACAGTTCTGTACGGCGGCGTACCGAGGAACCGAAGGGGGAACAATTAGGTAGCTGCGACTTCTGTTTTCTGTAACGACAAGTATGGAGAGACTGTTCCGTACATAACTTATATAGGTGCAGGAGAAGCATATGTCTGAATACATAGGAGCATACCTAATCTTGGACACTACATGACATGTCAAACCTAATTAATTTACAACTATAAACAACAAAAGTGGACAACTGAAAGGCATGACACGTAGCTAGATCACACGTCTGTTCATACAGCAAAAGTAACACACTCACAAACAGAGAAGCAGCAAACACCTATCAAAGGAATCTAGACCACCACTGCAGCCTTCGCAAGCTGCCTTAGTTTCTTCTCCAAGTCTCGACCTGCACGTTTAAGATCAGCAGCTACATCTTCAAACCGATGGATCGATTCGTTTATAGCTTCAGCTTCAACACTCTGATCAGCACAGCGGTTATTCTCCGCAATGCCAAACATCTGGTTCGAGAACGC
The DNA here is from genome assembly GCA_910589775.1 of Avena eriantha. Classification (NCBI taxonomy): domain Eukaryota; kingdom Viridiplantae; phylum Streptophyta; class Magnoliopsida; order Poales; family Poaceae; genus Avena; species Avena eriantha. The sequence goes on along the minus strand of OU342742.1, from coordinate 431,132,537 downwards.
AACCATTCTTGATGCTGCACGACCTAAACCCCTAATCAAGTTCTCCTTGTCTTCTTCACTGGATTTTAACTTGCTGATAAGATCTTCTCTAGTCTCCTTCATGTACCTCAGCTCACTGTAGTGTAAGTCTTCTACCTCCATACCTTCCCATGACTCAACAAACCTGATGCCCTCCCTGGCAGCTGACTCTTCTACTACCTCAGAATCTACAGATCTAGCGCCACCTATCTTGACAGCCCGCAGCAAATTTCCAGGAGCACGCGCAGAAACATAGAACGTAACAACAGCAGAGACACGACCACGGATATCCCTATGACTGTCATACCTAGCCCTTGGAAAATCAAGTTCCTGTAACATAAGATCCAATATTGTCCTAGACGGCACCTTCACTACACGTGGCGGCAAAGCAATAGCTGCAGCCCTGCAGCAAACAGAATGAACAGCAAATTAACCTCTCATCATGACATACGACGATAAACATCCACGACGACATAAGGTATGTTTCTTCGTTCTAGCCAAAAGCTTAAGACAAATCGTTCTAGCAGAAAGGTGAAGACAAACGCAATAACTGAACTAAACTTAGCACACGTGTATAAGCAAGTAAGTGACCCTACCTCTATAAAGGTAGGTATACAATCTCTGTTAAGAATAAGTAATATAATCATTGATTGGAACACCCTAGGGAGACGACGACAATATATTAGGAGATGTAAAATCTAGGGACCGAAGAATCGGCATTGCTTTTCATTGGCACGGTCAGTAACTGAACGTAAACTCCTTAGCACTATACACAGTAGTTTGGAACCAATCCGTTAGCCAGCACTGTGTACACGGAGCTTAACTCACCTCCAAAGGTAGGTCATGTTCTTCCCGAGGCAAAAACACCGGATCCACCGTCTCGGGTCTGCACACCTCTTCGTCCGACATGAGTTGCGAGTCTGTATGCCAGCTTTCGTAAGCCACAACTTCAGCAGGTTCGCTGAAAGAATAGACCATTCAGCTGAGATGAGCGTAACGGCAAAACCCTCAGCAGAGGCCGCGGAAGAACTCCGCAAGCTCTCAAAGAATCCCAGTTCCACCGCAACAGCATAGCCTTGTACTGGCGGAGCAGAGAAGGCGAAAAAGTGGTTACCTTTGCTGTTGCAGGGCCGCAAGAAGACGCCGTGCGAAGGAAGGTCCCGAGCGGCGGTTGCGACCACCGAAATCGTCGAGGAAGAACGAGCCTTCGTGTATAAACACCCCTGCGCCGCCGCCCCCCCTGCGAAGAAAGAGGACGGGAGGCGACCTAGGGCACCGCAACTCTCGCCGAAATAACTCCAGCCCTAACAAAAGAAAAGGTGGACCGCAATTGGACCTGAACCCGTGGGCCTATCCCTACAGCGAACATGGGCCAGGACCATTCTGTCACAGAAGCGGAGCGAAACACCGAGCCCCTCACTCTCCTGGTTCGCGCCGTCTCTATAGGGTCCGACACCGCGCAATTTATTTACGTGAAATAAGCTCCAACTGCAACCGTAGACAGAACAAGGGAACCTGATCGCGTTGAAACATAGAGAGTAAAAAAAATATCGATCGAAGGAAAATTAAATACTCTGGATAAAATGGAGTAAGAAGCACAGCCAACACAGGAAATGTACTAACAGTGTACCAAAAGCGGGCACAAGCCAACACGGGTCTAGGAGTGATATAACAGTCTAGGACATCAGACGGTATTTAGCTAGGTACGGCAAACAAACAAATCTAAGCACGGAGGACACAGTTTGGCTCCGGCGATCACTAAGTAGCCACCGGCTTCACTTTTCCAGAAGCACCACCCTACGCGCACTAGGCCGCAGATGAGGCTCTCCTTCTGCTGTTTTCAAGCTGTTGACAAAGAAGAGATATAAAACAGCTTAGCATCAACCAGATCCTCAGTAAAATTAAAGACGGTGCTCTGTTCGAAAGGTCGCACAGTTTACCTGGCCGAAGTTTCTTCACTCGTACGAGGAGGTGTGGATTCATCCTGGGCACCTAAAGAATCCTAGCACGCGTATGCAGAGAAACAAAGTGTTAAGACCAAAACCCTGTTGAAAAATAAGAACTAAAATTGGTCACTAGAATTTACCTCTGTTGGCATGGTCACGGGCGTGCCTGCAGATAGTTGTTCCTTCAATGATGATGCACGGTCATATAGTACAGATGACCAGAAACGTTCAGTTTCAAACTTACGTTTGTACTCCTTCATTTCAAGGAAGTTAGTGTCATGGACCACAATCAAACCAACATCCTGCAGATATGTCAGAGTAGCTAGACAGGCTGATTCTTTAGCCTAATTAGCACACTTGGTCCATCCTCCATAAAACTCCTGCCTTTTCATCACCGGGCCATGCTTGTGCGGTGGCACATCCATCGTTACCGAGGCCGTTATGTCATCACCGTCCAAAGATGTAAGATTATACCCGTGGATTGATACGCCGAGCTTCTCTGCTGCCTTTTTGAGCACATATTCACTGCTCATCGTGACGGTGGTGCACGGAAAGTATAGCTTGAGTTGGCATCAAACGGACAAGAACTGAATCAGATATGCGCACAACAACCACAAGTAGATAATCATACCTACAACTATCCGTGTCACAACAAAGTTAAGAGACTAACCTGGCGAAGATCCTTTACAATGAGCTCATCGTCTTCTAAGAGTCCAAGAGCAGGAGAACCAGCATCCATGGACCCCTGTATAACGGCGGATGGGTTTTCAACGTGGTCCATGAAGCTAGCAGAAGCAAGTTGAAGACCACCGGGTCTGCTGGAAGAAAATAAAGAGGTTCGATGGTTTATTAGAAAAGCGGCTCACTGCATATAAGATAGAAGCTGGATCTATCCCCATATCTAGACACAACATAGCTATAGGACGAAATTTTGCACTCCTCCGAGCGAATTCAGTACATATTACCACCTAGATTACGAAGAACCACCGCTGTATTTTCCAGGAACTATCCTTGTAAAGACCTAAGACTAAGGTCTACGCGAGAACAACGAAGGGCTAGAATAATACCTATAAGCAGCAACGGAACTCAAGATCTACGAACGAATCGATTTTGCAGAGACAAGTAACTCCAGTACGCAAATCAAGAGCCTAGTCCCATAGGGTACGCACGCGAGGAGAACCGAAGGGGGATCAAATCGTAGAGAGAGAGAGGTGCAAGTACCTCGTCCTTCATCTAATCGGGAGCAAGCGCGTTGTAGCCACCCGTCTCGATCTGGTAGTGGATCTCTGTACGAAACCGATGGGAATAGGGCAGCAGAGGATATCCAGCAAAAATATCTGCACCGACGCCTGCTGCCTTAAACGGGCCGAGAGCAGGCCGAAAGCGGTTTCTTTTCGCTAGGCATGACGGGACAGCTCTAAGAGTCCGTGTTAATTACTCTCTTATTTTTTCCGAGTGTCCGTGTCAAAACACGTGTTAATCCGTAAAGTTTGGACTTAACTATACAAAACACCACACTAGAACACGGAAAAGGTGGAAAGACCGGCTCTAGCCCTATCCCTAGTTATCGATGGTCTCCCCGTCGACAGTGCCGCCCCATCTATATATGGATCGAGGTCGGTGTACCTGCGCAACATCCAGAGGTGTGCAACGGTATTCCCGAAAGTACCGTCGGTGCCACAACGGGCCGTCCGATCGAGCCCTCGCAGGGAATCCGTACCGTCGCTTCGTGGCAAGACGATTTTACCCAGACGAGCAGTAAAAAAGCGAATTCGCTAAGCGCAACCGCTCTCTACCCGACCCGTCCCATCCCTACAGAAAATGGTTAGGTCCGGCTTGTCGGCGTCCCAGGTATTATTTTTGGTGGGCATTTATCGAGTGCTTGTGGTTGGACAGTCGCCTAGCCAGCCACGGCCGGCCCAATCCCCCGACGTTCGCCTCCTCTAATCCCCTACACCGCCGCTCCCCCTTGAACATGATCCGCCATCGTGCCGCATCCCCTAGCTCTTCCCTTGCTGTGAGTCGCCGCTGCTCACAGGGTCTGAGGAAAGGTTCAACCACTTTAGATCTTTTGTAAGCAACCTTTCTCTACATATTTGCAAGAGGTTGTTGCCTACACTATAAGTTAAATATAGGTTAGGTAAATCCTTCTTGGGCTATTTCATTGAGTGGCATAACAATATTGTTGTATTTCTTCCTCTCATAAAAAGTACGTCACTCTTTTAATCAATCCATATTGAATCTACTTGGTAAAAATGTATTTTTCTTTCAAAATAGGGTAGATCCAACCCAGTCTCTGAAAATCAGGAGAATCATCATCTGTATGCCTAGTTCATAGCTGTAAGCCTGTGAGGAGCCCAGATTGGATTTTCATATTCACTCCGAATGCATTTGAATTGCTCTCTTTTTGCATATTCATGTTACGGTGCATCGGAACCGATACTTGGTCATTCATCTGCAACACTCGTAGGCTCCTTATTCTGTAGTGTATAAGTTGTTTGTTTTCAAGGTATACACTACTTTCCTCTCAAACTGGTGGTCGACGCTATATGGTCGAGAATTTCTAGAATGCGGTGGCTATAGCTCGTGTCACGCAGAACAAAATATTTAAGTTCAGGGCCGCGCAATCAGCTCAAGGCTGCACCAATTTAAAAACTGGACATCAAGGCATACAATATGTATACGGCATTGGCAAAACATAACTTGATTCTACATTACCAGAACATACACCCGATCATATAATATTATAGGCCTTGATCTTTTGTTCTAGATAAACAACACAGTGCTACAAACGAAGCATACTAATTGAAAATGCGTTATACAGAAAACCAGGAACCTGGTTCCAGATAAGTGCCTTCAGTACGTTTACTCGAAGACCTAAGAAATCGGCCAGCATACTCAGCACAGATCTCCGCTCTTATGACAGCATGGAACACAAACTTCATTTCTAAATTAAACCACAGGCTACAGGAGACCTACAGTAATACTTTTGCTTCCTACCAGATCATGGGTTTCGCGGCCAGTAATCTGACAAGGGGAACACGCGACCCATCTTCTCGACGCTTGGAACAGCTTCCGAAATTTCGTAGACCATATCAACCACAAATAGACTGCACAACCGAAATTTCGTAGACCATATCTACAGATCATCCGATCAAAAGCCAGGTTGGCTGTGAAGGAAATATTAGACATGTGCATTAATGGTAAGGTAGAAGCAATACATACACAGTTTTTAACTAAAAGCTAAGGAAATTCCACACCCCTACGAGCAGATTCAGTCTACACCACTAACTAAATTAGAAAGACAGCCACCACAATATTTTCGAGACGAAGCACTGCCACTGATATTCAGCAAGAACATGTCGTCTATTAACCTAAAGTTAAGGAAATTTCACATTCCTATGAGCAAATTCAGTATACATCACTATCTAAATTAGAAAGACAACCACCATTGTATTTTTCACACGATGCATTGCCACTGATCTTCACAGCCTGCTGAAGAGCCCGCAATTAAAATTTGTATGCAAATAGCCATAAAAACCCACAGAAGCTCGTTGGAGAACACATGCCCCATTATCAGTTTAGGAGTCCAATTAATCTCACCTACTCCTATCTTTAATAGTAGATCAGCCTTAGACGAATGCAACGAGCTAGAAACCGAAACCAAGGCGAGGTTCATCGTGACAAGACATGAACCATGCTTCAAAAGACCTAAGATTAAAGTTTGCGCGAGAACAAGGAAGAATAATACCTAGATGCAACGGGCAGCTCAAGGTCTACCAAGAAATCGATTCTACAGAGACAAGAAAGTCCACAATATAAATCAAGGGTCTAGTCCCGCAGGGCACGCACGCGAAGAGAATCGAAAAGAGATCAAATCGTACAGAGAGGAGCGAGTACCTCGGCCTTCATCTAATCAGGAGCAAGCGCGTTCCAGCCACCCGTAGAATAATACCTAGAAGCAACGGGGAGCTCAAGATCTACCAAGAAATCGATTCTGCAGAGACAAGAAAGTCCACAATGTAAATCAAGGGTCTAGTCCCACAGGGCACGCACGCGAAGAGAATCGAAGAGAGATCAAATCGTAGAGAGAGGGGCAAGTACCTCGTTCTTCATCTAACCGGGAGCAAGCGCGTTCGAGCCACCCGTCTCGATCTGGTAGTGGATCTCTGTACGAAACCGATGGGAATAGGGTAGCAAAGGATATCCAGCAAAAATATCTACACCGACGCCTGGTGCCTTGAACGGGCCGAGAGCAGGCCGAAAGTGTATCCTTTTCGTTACGCATGACGTAATAGAGCATCGATTCGGCCTGCTCTAAGAGTTCTTGTTAACTACTTTTTTTTATTTTAAAGTCCCGTGCTTATACTATAACAAACACAGTCCTATTAATTTTGAAAAGCCCAATCGGTAGGATCTCAGAGTAATCTTTTATACCGCTCTAACGTACAGTAATGGTTTTTTTTCGTATGTCCAAGTAAATAACCGACCACGGCTACTTCGTGTTCATGGTTAGTTCAGGCATGCCCAGCGGCACAATCTACATGCCGATGCCGGGCTAACAGAGGCATGCGCGTGTTTTTTCAAGAATTTCAAACCGAGCCACGACAGGTGCTAATTCATAAAGTTCGGACTTAACTATAGGAAAAACTACATCAAAAGATGGAAAAGGGAAAAAACCGTCTCTAGCCCTAACCCTATCCACTGATGATCTCCCAGTCGTCAGCGCCGCCCCTAGGGATCGAGGTCGGCATATTTCGGTAGTATCCACAGGTGTGACAGTGGTATTCCCGAAGGTGCCACAGTCACGGGTGCAGAAGACGGAAGCACAAACTGGCCAATCGCCTAGCCTAACCACGCCGGGCACACACTTGTTTCAACCGCCGCGGGTGGAGCATACCATCCAAACGACAGTGGAGCAACCCACCCCGGCATGGGCAGACCTAATTATCCATAATCTTCCCGGCACCGGCACAACCCCATCCATCCATGGATTGACGTCGTTGTACTCGGGCAGAATCCAGAGGTGTGGCAGTGGTATTCCCGAAGTTGCCGTTAATACAAGTTTGGAAGGCGCAAGCTGGCTGATCACGTAGCCTGATCATGTCAGGCACACAACCATCTTAATCGACGTGGACGAAGCATACCATCCAAACGACAGTGTGCCAGCCCACCCCGGCATGGGCGGAAAAGACCACACCCATATCCCATAGCCGCTTCTCCTTCGTCGAGTTGGCCGCACTTTCAGTATATGACGGAACAACCCCATATTTTGTTTACGGTATTACTTTATAATTCTCTCCAAGCTTCCTTGAAAAAATCCCAAAACAAACAAGATAGGGGTATGTTCATAGCATGAGTGAACTTGTGCAAGCAAATCTAGGAAGCAAGTGATAGAAATAGCATAGGTAAAACTCGCACGGATAATAGAACGCCTTCTACACTCTATCCAATCACATTACCTCTAAGAGAGTCAAACCTAGGGTACATGCCTCCAATGTCCTTACAAAATATCTCTGGATCAAGGAAGTATCAAATCATCACATATACAAAAAGCAATCCAAACACAAGCAACAAAGAGATATGCCCCGGTAGCTAAAAAGCAAAATATTCCCCAGGGTACAAAGGAAATCAACAAGTAGAGAACTGCTTAAAACCTTGACCTAGATAAAGAACACCAGAACCGAGTCGATTACAATACTAATAAGAGGACAGCCGCAAGGCCCGTAGCAGCAAGACCAACCAAAAGGATCTACAGGTAGTAGACAACACGGTACAATGTAAGCAGCATCTGCGCAAGGCACACGACGGAAGTGTTGTACCAGCTACTTAGCGCATATTTACATACCAACTACAGAAGGAATGACCACTATCGGGAGAGATATCGCAAGTTCACACGGCGAATAACCAAACGACTATCAGCAAGACCAACCAAAAGGATCTAGAGGTTGCAGACAGCACGGTGCAATATAAGCAGGGCACTTAGTACATATTTACAGACCAACCACAAAAGGGAGGACCACCATCCACTGTTCACGGAGCATGCAAGGAGCACTCACAGCTTCTTTTTCTTCGACTCCTTGTCCATCTGATTCTTTGGAGCCATAATCCTGCCACGCCTATAAACACGCATACAAAACCTAGATCAACATAAACCACAGAGCCATAGAACGGAGACATATGCTAGTTAAGGAAGT